>CM069136.1:90700292-90949204 GCA_035221665.1 Okamejei kenojei | reverse complement strand
TCTAGCTAGATCCCTGTAACTGGTGGGAGAGATATATTGAATTGCTTCAGCCAATTCTAAATCAATCGCCTTTCCGTCCTCTCTACGCCAGCAAACTTCCCAGCAATGTTCGGAAATTACCCCAACTTAAAACTCCTTTACTGCTCTCCCCCAGCCATAGAATCTGTGTCAGCAAACCGCACACTGATAGAACATCCTCCTCACAGGCGGTAGTTTCTGACCGCACTGAAAACAGGTGCTGCTAGCCAAGCTCTCCTTCAGCTGGCTTGGGCACCAATCCTCCTCACGGAGCTGGTCCCTCGTCGAGAATTCTTTTGTATAGAATCTCGGAAGTGGGAGAGCCGTGAGCTAAAGGACTCTCTATGGAGGGTATAAACTCCAGGCCCGACTCATCTACGGGCACAGAGACTTGCTCAGTGGCCTTTCCTCCATACTGACAAGCCTCCACTGCCCCCCGGCAGTGGTTCCGCAAACACTGGCTGTGTAGCCCAAACACCCGGTCCAGGTGTACCAGACGGGCCTACATCCTCAAACACTTCCTGGCCACTTTTCCTTTCTACCCCCAGACGCCTCGCCGACACCTTCTTCACTTTTCTGCAACATTTCTACAAGAACTCCAAACCGTCGCAGAAACATGACCTGTGGTAAAAAAAATTAAAAACGTACTCCGTTTTAAACTTACGCTCGGAGGTGCGCTGTCTGCCTCCAAACGGCGACTGCACCAGGTGTTGCCCCCGCTCTGACGGCATGACGCACCTCGGCTGAACGGGCTTCTATTAACGTAGTCACTCACGTAGGACTTTCGAAGTAAAACAACCATTTCGTTCACATAACTTGTTTTCACCTCATTCTTGGCTTGGACTTACCTGGAGTCCCCGGACCACAGAGTATGTTAACTAATTATTAAGTTAACTAATTCCATTCATAGTTTGTAAGATATGGAAAATTTAGTGCAATGAGGGTAGAACTAGTAGTCCCAATGTTATTGATTCTCTGACAAAAGCTTTCAGCTGATCACAAGAGACACTAATCACAGACTATGACCTTCAAGTTGCATTTAAGCATATATTTTAAAAATCTCTTAATTCAATGGATGACCCAAAGGCCTAAACAAGAAAGCAGATTAAAAGTAGAAACTCATGAATAATGTTGCATGGACTCAGCAAGTGGGTGGAAGCATTGAGCAGAAAACCCACAGTGTTTGGACATTCATATTGTCAGGATTGAGGCAATTCTGTGCCATTCCTGCCAAGCTTTCGTTCATTCATTCACAACTTGATTCTTATGAAGTCATCTCAGTCTACAATAGGCTATGAATAACTTAAAATTGTTTGCGAGCAAGATGATGTCTCATTGTGTGTCATATTAAGAAGAAAGGATTAACCAATTTAATTTGTCATTTATGGCTTGAGAGAATCAAATAAATGTTTAATTTTATATATATATTCCACACACAATGTCTTCACTGTCACCCAGCCCCCTTCCTTCACTGCTACTCCACCTCTTTTTCTCATTAAATCTGCCCTCTATCTTTATGGTCCAACTTCATTATGCTTCCTGTCTTTGGTTGGACATACCTTGTTGACTTGTCATTCACTATGTTCCCACTGTTTGTATTTTGTCAACTCTTTGCTTGCATTCTGCCCTGACCAATCGTTTCACCTACCCTGCATCAGAATATTTCTACATTTTAGCCCCTCATGTCTGTTCCAATTTTTAATGGTCCAAGAGTGCACAAAAAAACACATGTATCTCCTTGAGCCTCCTCTGCTTACTGTTTTTTTTTTCTCCACTATTTGGAAAAAGTCTATGTTCAGTCCTTTTTCAAGTCCAAATTTGGTCTCATAATTGTTTATATTGATGACTATTTGCCATAATTATGCCAGTTTCTTATTATACCAATGAATTCTATAATGTGTCCATCAACAGTGATACAAAGACAAGCATTATTATAAGCCTTTTTATTCATCATCTATGTTACTTGTAAACATGTTGAGCAGTTTATTAGCTATTTCATTGATGTTTACAAAGGCCTCTACTCATCTAAAAATCCCTTGTTTCTACAAATCATACAAGGGACTTCAACAAATGTCTCTCAAATGTTCATGTAAATTTAAACTCTATAGACATTCAACTGTTCCTCAATACACACAAGAACCTTGCGGTTCATGGTACATGCCCTAACCTACATAGAACTTTGAAAATGCAACATTACCCTCGATCTCCTAGTACCAACACAATTTTGGAAATAATTGGCCCATTTTCAAGATGATGTGGATCCTAATTTGCAGATTTGCCCAGTTTTTATTATAGATAATTATTCTCTCCCATGTGGATGTTAACCTTAACTAAACTTAGAATTGTTGTGCCTATTTTGTATTTTTGATTACTAAAATCTGCCTTAAATTATAGACAATAGGTGCAGGAGTAGCCATTCGCACTTCGAGCCAGCGCCGATTCATGCATGTGATCATGGTGATCATCCCCAATCAAGTAACCCGTTCCTGCCTTCTTGCCATGTCCCCTGTCTCTGCTCTCTTTAAGAGCCCTATCTAGCTCTCTCTTTAAAGTATCCAGAGAGCCGGCTCACCGCCCTCTGAGGCAGAGAATTCCACCGACTCACAATTCTCTGTGAGAAAAGGTGTTTCTCGTCTCCGTTCTAAATGGCTTACCCCTTATTCATAAATTGTGGCTCCTGGTTCTTGACTCCCCCAACAGTCGGGAACAGTTTCCTGCCTCTAGCGTGTCCAAACCCTTTAATAATCTTATATGTTTCAATAAGATACCCACACATCTTCTGAACCCCAGGAGAGTACACAAGCCAGCCCCCTCCATTCTCTCAGCATATGATAGTCCCACATCCCGGGAATTAACTTTGGAAACCTATGCTACATGGTACCCGGATGGGTGGCGTCAAAGACCGAGAAGCCGAAGCAAAGAAGTTGGAGCCAAATATTCGAATGGAAACGAAGCGGAAATGCCAAACAACAACTGAAAACATACGAAGATAAAACTCCAACGAACCAAAAGCATACGAAGCCGAATCGTCAACGAACCGAAAGGGTGGAATGCCTAAAAGCCAACTAACCGAATGGCCGCTCTGCCACAAAAACGCCACCAAAACCGAAGTTAACGACGCTTACAAGCCAACTAACCAAATGATGCTCTGCCGAAAAGTCAAATATCTGGACATGACATCGCGGGGGGCGGGATTTGTCAGCGATTGTTCCAGACCCCCGCATCCATCACATCACTGGCCGGTGGAGACGGGGAGGTGGGGGATCATTTTTACCAGACAAGGCATTATTTGACTTTTCGCCCGCAGAGCGGCATTCGGCTAGTTGGCTTGTAGGCGATGCTGCCTTTCGGTTAGGTAGCGTTCGGCAGAGTGGCCATTCAGTGAGTTTTGCTTTTAGGCGACGATCCTTTTGGTTAGTGAGCTTTTAGGCGTCTGCCCTTTCGTTTCGGTGGCAATTCAGCTTCATATTTGCTTTCGGTCCGTTGGCGTTTCGGCTACGTTTGCTTTCGGTTATTTGTCCTTTCAGCTTGTTTCCATTCGGTTATTTGGCTTTGGCTACTGTCCTTCGACTCACATCTAACACACCATTGCTTCACTTCCTCAATAGTAAGAATGTCCTTCCTCAAATTAGGAGAGACCAAAAACTGCACACAATATCCAGGTGTGGTCTCACCCATAGGGCCTTATAAAACTGCGGAAGGACCCCTTTGCTCTATACTCAACCACCTCTTGTTATAAAGGCATACTTTAAAATAATTTACAATAAATGAACAAACTTGCCATTTCACTTTCTGTGTGGATGACACAAGCTGGGGGCTGTTAGCTGTGCGGAGGATGCTAGGAGGCTGTAAGGTGTGGATTGGTTGGCTGTGAGTGGGCAAATGCATGGCAGATGCAGTATAATGTGGATAAATGTGGTGGCAAAAAAAGGAAAGTAGACTTTTATCTGATGGTGGCCGATTAGGAAAGGGGGAGATGCAACGAGACCTGGGTGTCATGGTACACCAGTCATTGAAAGTAGGCATGCAGGTGCAGCAGGCAATGAAGAAAGTGAATGGTATGTTAGCATTCTTAGCAAAAAGGATTGGAGTATAGCCGCAGGGAGGTTCTACTGCAGCTTGTACAGGGTCTTGGTGAGACCACAGCTTGAGTATTGCATACAGTTTTGGTCTCCAAATCTAGAGGCAAGACATTCTTGCCATAGAGGGAGTTCAGAGAAGGTTCACCAGACTGATTCCTGGGATATGTTAGGACTTTTCACAAGAAGAAAGAACTGGATAGACTCGCCCCCTGCTGCACACGCTAGAATTTAGGAAGATTGAGGGGGGATCTATAGAAAATTACAAAATTCTTAAGGGGTTGGGGACAGGCTAGATGCAGGAAGATTGCCCACCCGATGTTGGGGATGTCCTGGACAAGGGGTCACAGTTTAAGGATAAGGGGGGCAAATCTTTTTAGGACTGAGATGAGAAACAAAAATTTTCACACAGAGAAGTGGTGAATCTCTGGAATTCTCTGCCACAGAAGGTAGTTGAGGCCAATTCATTGGCTATATTTAAGAGGGGAGTTAGATGTGGCCCTTGGCTAAAGGGATCAGGGGGTATGGAGAGAAGGCAGGATCGGGATACTGAGTTGGATGATCAGCCTTGATCATATTGATGGCGATGCAGGCTCAAAGGGAGAATGGCCTATTCTTACACCTATTTCTATGTTTCTATGTTTCTATGTTTCACTGCCTGCTGTTCCTGCATGCTCTACTTTCATTGACTGATGAACAAGGATCCTCAGATCCGGTGTACTTCCACTTTACCCAATGACACCATTTAGATTAGTAATCTGCCTTCCTGTTTTTGCTACCAAAGTGGATAACCTTACATTTTCAATAACATTAAACGGTATCTGCCATGCATTCTGCCCACACACACCTCTCCAAGTCACCCTGCATTCTCATAGGCATCCTCCTCACAGTTTCACACTGCCACCATAATTAGACAATAGACAGTAGACAATAGACAGTGGAAAATAGACAATAGGTGCAAGAGTAGGCCATTCGGCCCTTCGAGCCAGCACCTCCATTCAATGTGGATCAGGCTCATCATCCCCAATCTGTACCCCATATCCCTGACTCTGCTATTTTTAAGAGTCCCTATCTAGCTCTCTCTTGAAAGTATCCAGGGAACCTGCCTCCACCACCCGCCCTCTGAGGCAGAGAATTCCGACAGACTCACCACTCTCTGTGAGAAAAAGTGTTTCCTCGTCTCTGTTCTAATGGCTTACTCCTTATTCATAAAAACTGTGGCCCCCTGGTTCTGGAATCCCACAACATCGGGAACAGTTGCCTGACTCTCAGCCTGTCCAAGCGTTAACAATCTTTTATATTTCATTAAAGATTCCCTCTCATCCTTCTAAACTCAGCTGCTTCATTCTCTCAGCTATGACAGTCCCGCCATTCCCCGGAATTAACCTTGGAAAACCTACGTTGCACTCCGTCAATAGCAATAATGTCCTTCTTCAAATTAGGGGACCAAAAACTGCACACAATGCTCCAGGTGTGGTCTCACTAGGGCTCTGTACAACTGATTGAAGGACATCTTTGCTCCTATATTTGTTTCCTCTGTTATAAAGGGCCAATATGCTATTTGCGTACTTCACTGCCTGCTGTACCTTGCATGCTTACTTTCATAGACTGATGTACAAGGACCCCCCAGATCCCGTTGTACTTTCCTTTTCCAAACTTGTCGGAGAGTAATCTGTCTTCCTGTTTTTGCTACCAATGTTGATAACCTCACATTTATCCGCATTAAACTTAATCTGGCATGCATCTGCCCTCTACCTCATTCTGTCCAAGTCACCCTGCATTCTCATAGCTCCTCCTCACATTCACACTGCCACACAGCTTGTTTCATCTCTGCAAATTTGCTAATGCTCATTAGTATTAGTGACATGTTCATGCATCAGATAGGGAATCTTGGAGTCTTCTTTATCCTGTCTTCGCTTGCTATCTTAACATTCAACTTAAGCCAACAAGTATGTCAAAAGTGCCACACAATCATCAATATCCGTAGAGTCTACATCATGTGATAACCCTTCTTAGCTCACTACCTGCTGCCACAGATCTATTTGTGTATTCCTTCTCAGAGAGCTGGGAAATTAACTGGGCACACTGATTTGCATGTCATCATTTAATGCGAGTTGGGACAATACCACTCAGCTTTCCTTTTTTCTTTATAAATCGATATCTCCTTGGCTGCTGCCAAAACCTACATTGGAGGAATTAGAGGTAACTAAAAAAAAGTACTGCATTGCAATTTTAATATGCAGGATCATTGTTTTAAAGCGGTAACAAGTGGCAAACACAACAACTGACCCATGAAATGCCCACATCAATAAAAAGCTGAAAAGGGCAAATGTTGCTTCAACGGCTAAAATTAGATAATTGTATTCATGTGGGTAGCAGTGCATTGCAAATGAGTTCTGTATCCGTAGTGCAAGATTTTGTCGTTTTTTCTGTGTGGGTGAACAAAATTAAGTAGCTCAAAAAAAAACAGAATGCGTGATCTCAAGCTTTCCCAACTTTATACTTGCAAAATGCATCAAATAATAAGTTGTGATTAAAGTTTGAACATTAATAGAATCTATATCCCAGTATTCAGCTTATCCACTCAATGAAATGTATTTCGTTTTTTTTAAATTCAAATTGTAACAATTATTCATTCTTTGAAGTTTAATGCAGGGGTGGCAGGCTATTATGTGGCAGGAACATAATGTTGACGCAGATAATGCCAAAAAGTAAGAAAGTGGTTGCTATTCCAGCTCTCAGGCTGTGCTGCTGATTCTGTTTGAACTAGAATAGATCAATTAATCGGTTATTCAATTAAAAAAGGTAAACCATTTTCTCATGCAGATAAACTGGAACATGGTCTGCTCGATATATCAAAAGCCAATGTCTGATAGGTAAAACAATGATATCTTAAAGTGCTTTTATAGAAAAAATTGATGGTGCAATAGGATAAAGTCGAATATTTGATCCTGCAGGATAATTTAGTCTATTATTTGATCCTGCAGTTAAAACTCCATCCTAATGCTTGGGGTTAATGCCATTAATGTGGGGCTGGTGGATACCTCATTAAAACCACGAGAATCTTGAATCAGCACTCGATTACTCACTGAGGTGTTGCAGAACAATTGAAGTTTAAAAAACATTTTAGGTTACCAAAATTTTCTTAACTCTCCAACCTTCTTAAACAAAAATCAAACTCAAGTTCCCACCACAGTATGACTTAAATTACATTATAAACAAACAAAATAACTTTTAGGCTGAGAGTTTTTACCAATGCAATCAATATTTAGGACTAGAAGCATTTGTAATTTTATTGACACTGCATATTTCTGAATCATCCCATTTTTCGCTGTGTTTCTTTCACCTTCTATAGAAGAATTATTTCCATTAATTATTTTATTCTAACTTAAACATTTACTTGGAATTCAACATTAATTATGAATTTATTCACCACAAATTAAAATACCAATGAAACCATAAATAATTGGAAAATTAGTTTAAAAAATTAAGCCATTCTGCCATTTTTGTCCTGTTGTATGTGAATGAATATTTATCATATCAAATGCCTTGCAGATAGTTTTTTAATATTTATAATTATGTTTTGGAAATAATATATCACCGATGTGCCAAAATTTATATTAAGCTGTTAATATTTAGACAAACTTTGGCATTCACATGCAGTAATGATACTTCCTTCATTGGCCATCATTGGCCATACATGTTGTAAATTAGAGAAACTCAGCGGGCGAGGCAGCATCTATGGAGCGAAGGAAATAGGCAAAGTTTTCGGGTCTCGACCCGAAATGTTGCCTATTTCCTTCGCTCCATAGAAGCTGCCTTCACCCGCTGAGTTCCTCCAGCTTTTTTGTCTACCTTTGATTTTCCAGCAACTGCATTTCCTTCTTAAAGCATGTTTTAAATTAGATCTTTGCTCCCTAATAGTTTTCTCTTTCAATTCATGTCTCAGCCGTTGTAAAATCTTTATTTTGATGGAGAGAGAGCTGAGGTTGTTTCTAGCATCTTTTATTTCATCAAGAAATTATTCGACAAAAGCTACATTGTTGATTAATGAAGTAAAAAAAATAAGAGTTTTTTTAACAACATCTGGACAAACACAACTGAAATTGGGAGAACAAATATCAGTTCACTATTTGTCTTCTGATAAAAACTCTAAACATTATTTCATGCTGAGCTGCAAAAACAAAGCGTTGTTACACGATTCAGAGTCAATTTCTGAGGAAAAATCTACACCAAAATGTCAGTTCAGACGAGCTTAATAATTCTGCTGAGCTCAACATATGATAATACCATGAAATATGACTTGAAATTCATCAGTTGTGGTAGAGTAACATTCGAACACAAGCATCAAATATAATGTAGATAATAATCCACAAATTATTCAGGCCCACTTTATTTGCTGCGCTGTGTTAGAGCAAGATTCCAAATCAATTCCCTAGTTGGTGACTGAAAAAAATCCCAGTTTGGGATTTATTTATATAGTCAGCACAACTGACAAAGTGACATCAGTGGAAACCAAGCAGAATAACATCCGTTATTTCAAAATGAGAACCATTTTTGTGTCATTCAGCACAGGCACGTTCAGACACTCTGTTCACAATGAGGTAGTAAATTTCCTTCAGAGTTGACTTACACAACTGGGATTGATTACCTTCACAAGTCTGTTTGACTGACTACATCAGCACACTCCTTCCAACTGCCTCCATTAAATTATTTTATTTCTCAGTATGATTGTATAACAATCAATAAAAATTCATTCCAGTTAATGTTATTTTAATAGAGTCAAAAGACAAAAGTCCCAAAGAAATGGTATCAGAGTGTGGTGACATTTTGCTAGCAGCAGAAATAGTCAAATTAAATAAGTCTGAAGAAGGGTCTTGACCCGAAACATCACCTATTCCTTGATGCTGCCTCACCCGCTGAGTTTCTCCAGCATTTTTGTCTACCGTCAAATCAAATATAGTTGTTTTGAACTCCTTAAGGTGAAAGAAATAGCACAAACCAACGCTGCAACAATCAGACTGCTAGTCCATTTAAATGTATCATCTTTATAGTTTCCCAGGCAAAGGTGATACCAATGGCAACAGAGTTATTGACAGCAGTGGAGGTTCCAATCCCATGCCTTACATTAACACAAAGTACAGTATCTGGAACCCCCAAGAGGTCTCCATTGTGTCCAGAAACGCAGTCATTGGGGTGGTCCATGAGCGAGAATGAAGTTGAGGATACTACACCCCCTCCCCCCCTCCCCCCCCCCCCCCTCCCCCCCCCCCCCCCCCCCCCCCCCCCCCCCCCCCCCCCCCCCCCCCCTTCACCCCCTGGCTCCCCAGCATCCTCTTAACCAATCTGCAGTCCAGAGTGAATACGTTGAGCACAATAAGGCCAAGATTGCTTTACCAAAGGGATATGAGGGAATGCTGCATGCTTTGTTTTACAGAGACGTGGTTCACCCCCGTCTCTCCAGACACAGCCCTACAGTATCTCGATCCAGTGCATGGACTGGACGGTGTAATTGGGAAAAGGGAGAGGTGGCGGCATCTGATTTATGATAAATGTGAGGAGCAGCCTGTTCCCATTAAGACTATTCAAGTTTCTCTTAAATGCAACCCTTGTATGAATGAGATTCGCAGTCTACAGAAGATCAGATCTCGGACATTCAAGTCTGGCGATACGGGGTAATATAAGGAGTTCAAATACAACCTTGACATTGCCATCAAAAACAGTGAAGAAACTAACTGGTTCAAGATATCCTTGGTTCGAGATGATGACTCAAGGTCAATTAAGTTTGACCATTAAACTTAGTTCGATTTTGCATCCCGAGTCATCCTCCAGAATTTATGCTTAAAACTTTGTGTGTCTCAATCCTCTAAACATTGCCTGATGTCCAAAATTCAATTCATGCTGAAGTGCAAAATCAACAAGTTATCTTCAAGATAGAATGGAACAATCTTCACTGAAACTGGAGCCTTTAAGAAGGGCTTCATAACACCACAATAGTTCATTTTTTTGTAAGAAAAGTTCATCAAAAGATAAGGGCCTAGGATTTCATAGATGATTTTATGACACCAGAATAGAGTTAGAAATCTAACTACTATTGTTTTAAAAGCTTTGAAAGCCTCATGAAAATAGATTGTGTGCATTCAAAAAACACACTCCCTGTTTCAGGAACAACAATTATTTCATGAATTTCTCAGGCTTTAGAACTCAGAAAGCAGATATCAAGCAGTTATTTCACAGAAAGACAGCACTGTTCCAACTATGGGTGAAAGTATCATGGAATACTTCCTGCGATGGGAGATGAGCGGCAGAAATCCCCCAAGCTCCTGAACTGCAGTTTTGCTCAAAGGAATCCTCCTTGACCAAAAGTACTCACATTTGAAGAAGGATCCTGACCTGAAATGTCACCTCACTGCCTGTCCACTAAGTTACTTCAGCACTTTGTGTCTTTTTTTACTCATGACAGGTTGTTGTTGTGAAGGTATTTATAAAGGAATAAATGTTCTCTTGCAATGCCGGGAGCCATACAATGCAGCCAAATGTCTCTTTGAGATATGAATGCAGAAATTAATTTCCACTTAACTGAGTGCAGTATTGAGCAGCTAAGTGGCATATGTACTATATATCAGGAGAATCAACTTGCAAGGATTTTGAAACAAGTATTTTAAGAGTGAGAGTGAGAATAACCTTGAAAGCATTGCAGGGAATTTATTTGTTGTTTTTCTGAGGTCACAACTGCAAATGAATAGGAGATATTGATCAGACATTTCTTCCCTGAGGAGATCAGAAGGGGAAGGTTTTTAGGGCTATCTCTTTTATTCTCCTCCATTTTAGACTGTGGCGCACCTAATGTTTTGCAAAGGTGCTTCTTGCTTTCCTGGCCATTGATTTATGATTGTGATCCACAAGAAAACACCTAGTGACAAGGTTTGCAGCTAAGTCAAAGGTTTCAGAGGTTTCAAAGATCTTTTATTGTCACATGTACCAATTAAGGTATAGTGATATTTGTATTACCATACAGCCATACTAAAAAAAAGCAACAAGACATGCAACTACATAAAAGTTAACATAAACATCCACCACAGCAGATTCCCCACATTCCTCATTGCGATGGAAGGCAATAAAGTCTAATCTTCTTCCCTCATTTTTCTCCCGCAGTCGGGGCAGTCGAACCATCCATCGGGGCGATCGAAGCTCCCACGTCGGGGCGGTCGAAGCTTCTGCATCGGGGTGGTCGAAGCTCCTGCAGCTTGGTGCTCCCGAAGTCGGTCTCTAACCAGGGACTGCGAGCTCCACGATGTTAAAGTCCGCAGGCTCCTGTGGTTGGAGCTCTGAGGTCGATCCCTGGCAAAGGGATCGCAAGCTCCACGATGTTAAAGTCCCCAGGCTCCCGCGGTTAGAGCTCCCGAAGTTGGTCTCCAGCCGAGACCGCCAACTCCATGATGTTAGGCCGCAGTACAGACGGAGTTACGATGCGGAAAGAAAATAGTATCTCCGTTAAGGTATGAGATTTGTTTAAGTTTCCCCCCACCCTCCCCACCCCCCACATATAACAAGCTAAAGAACACTAAAACATGCATTTAACACAAACTAAAAAACAACAGAGAAGGAAGGGACAGACAAACTGAGGGAGAGACAGCCATTGGAGGTGCCACCCGATACTTGATTTCTGTTTTACTACCTGGACATTGTTTACAACCTCTGGAAACTTAAAGTACAAACTCACAGAAGTGTCTGGACAGAATCCCCCTCACTTTAGATACTACCTCAGGATCTTTGTCTGGTGGCCCAGCTAATAAATGACTTATATGATCCCTTGCTGTGTCGCCACATTGCAGAATTTTGAATTTAAACCTGCACAATAGGGAATATTACAATGCTGATAAATTTGACTTTTGCTTTCTCACCTGGAAGGGATACTTGGTTACAGTGCAGAGCTCCCAGAAGAGGAGGATTCTAATATACATTCATACCGTTACTGATGATTTTTAGCCATATTCTGCCGTAGGTGTCTTTGAAAAGGAACACATTGTTCATCAGACACCTGATCAGGTTGCTCTGCCACCCTATGATAATTCTACCACTCCTTTTCATCATAAAACATGGAAGCATTCCTTGGCAGCATTCCCAGCAGCTGAAACAATCCTGCTCTTTGTGGTGCAACTTTATACAGTAAGGCTGCTTACTGAGGTCAATAATGTGAGGAAAGATGGAGGAGGTTTTGGTGCTAACCCTTTGATACTTTTTCCCTTTTATTTATTCTCATTTTTGATTGAACGACTTCTACTTGCACGATTTTCTCTAGCATTTCTCCCCAAGATTTCAGAGGAAGATTTAACTGGGACCAAATATGTGGACAGTAGCTGGGATTTCAGGTTGGATCATTCTACTTGAGGATTGCCTTGCAGGGAGTTGTACTGCATCCTTGTCATGAAGTAGAGATGCATGCTCCTTTAATTATTCTGGAGTCTGAGTTTTTAAAGTTTCTAAAAGTATATATTTTCTTTCCTTCTCTGTCTTATAACAGAAATCTTTGAATGTAATAGAAAACCTTGCCAGAAATGAATTTAGGGTGTTGAATGCTCAGGATGTCGATGAACCACACCAGGCACATGTAATATTTGCAATAGATAGCATCCTTATTAACAGCTGCCATTACCTACCATTGAAATGTGTGCCAAATTTGTTAACCTGAAATTCATCTGCAAAATGCTTTTCTTTTCGAGCAAAGCCCAAATGAATTCTTGAGTGGCTGTCCCACTTGGGCGACCTAATTGGCGAGTTTAGAAGAGTTTGAAAAAATGACATGTTGAAGACTTCCTACGACTATGTAGAAGACCTCTTTCGACCTCCTTCAACTATGTTGAAGACTAGCTTCGACTAGCTACGACTAGCTACTAACTTCGGGAAAATTAGACACCGAATAGTGGAGAGTGAAGACGACCTCCTTCGATCTCCTTCAACCTCACTTCAGACCTCCCTTCGACTATGTTGAAGATTATCTATGACTACCTTTGACTACCTTCGATTACCCTTGATTACCTACGACTAGCATGCCGACCTACTACGACCTACTACAACCTACTATGACTAAATCTACGAGTAAAAAAAAGTATAGATTTTTTCCATGGCGACCTTTTTTTACTCGCGGGCATTTTTTAACCTATTGAAAAAAACGCTGCGACCTAACTGAGGCCTCGCGTATGCAGAGAGCACGCTCGAGAATGAAAGATAGTTTTGAAGACCTCCTATGACCTCATGGCGACCATGCTGCATGTATGAGTCGAGGGCAAACTTGCCAGAACTCGCAGATTAGGTCGCCCGAGTGGGACAGGCCCTTATAGTTCATGATAACACAATGTCATAAAGTGAGTTTTGGCAGATCAACCATTAACTAATCTATGGTCGTTGAACGTTCTGAACAGCCAAATGCTGCCCGAATGTCCTTTCAATAATAATATTCTAAGTGTATCTGCATAATTCATTGTTAAAACCTTTGCTTAAATGTCGAGGGCATACTGTATGTCAGCTGGTGAATATCAATTGATAGTTCAACAGTCTGAGCCTTCAGAGATCAAATTATCTTTCAGTTGAGGTTAGTAACGCTGTAAAATGGGTATAAAAATATGAAAATACATTTTTTTTTAAACTGCTGAAATGCAAAACAGATGAAATGAAAATTATTTCCAAACTTCATTTTCCATAAGTTTATACGAAACATTAGGCCCTGTAAGTATATTGACACAATGCTTTTGCATGCAATATGTTTGCATTAACATGATATAAAACACTTCAGGATATTTGACACAGGTCATAAGCAAACACCTCAATATTATGGGAAGAACCGCTGGGTCAACTGAACGAGTAAGACAGCATCCATGGAGAGAAATGGACAATCAATATTTTATTTAAACTCATAAGACTGAACTGGAAGGTCTGGAAACAAAGCTGGAAACCATATGGAACAAGATGGTGACAAAGTGCTCCAGACATTCTCAACTTGAAATAATGTTCAATTTCCCTTTACTGATGCTAACTTACCAATTCAATTCCTGCAAGCACTCTTCTTCTTTTGCTTCAGTGTCTATGCCGTCCTCAGTAATATAAATTTGTTTTGTATCACCTTGTATTGTCAGAAAAATGTCTCTATGGAACGGCAGGTGGGGAAAATATGAAATAAAAATTCTGGGAGTACCATCGCTGCACACATTCCACAGAATCAAGAAGTTAGCTCAATGCCACTTTTCAAAGAATGATTATATATAAGCATTAAACATTGACCTTTCAAAATATGGTCACAGCCTATGTATGAATTTAAAAATAATGTGTATCTGTAATAACAGTAAGATTTGCTGTCAATATTGGCATGGCAATTTAAGATCTCGGAATCCACGTTTAAATGTTAATGCTTTCCAAGGTGACAGATGTGTGGTGAGGATTTAGATCTGTTGTACATCTTGCATATATTTTTTTTGTTGAAGATTTATAACAAAATACGAGGAAAATGTTTTGGATGATTTCCCTTTATTCAATGCAGTCATTGTTTGATATAAAAATACAAACCCATCTGCTTTAAAAAATAAAGTGAGTTAATAAGTTTCTCATGCCTTGGTCATACTTCAGAAGTACTTCATGAGATAGAACATAGAACAAGGAATAATACAGCACAGGAAAAGCCTACAGCCCACAGTGAATGTGCAGAACATGATGTCAAGTTAAACTAATCTCCTCTGCCTGATGTAATCCATATTCCTCCCAACCCTGCACATTCATGCACTGTTCCAAAAGCTTCTTAAATTCCCCACTCCAATCGTATCTACCACTCCCATCCCCAATAATGTACTCCAGCCAACTGTGAGGAGGATGCTATGAGAATGCAGGGTGACTTGGACAGGTTGGATGAGTGGGCAGATGCATGGCAGATGCAGTTTAACGTGGATAAATGTGAGGTTATCCACTTTGGTAGCAAAAACAGGAGGGCAGATTATTATTTTTAATGGTGTCCAGTTGGGAAAAGGGGATGTACTACAGGATCTGGGGTCCTTGTTCATTAGTCAATGAAAGTAAGCATACAGGTGCAGCAGGCAATGAAAAAAGCAAATGGCGTGTTGGCCTTCAGGGGGGCATCCTGTATGGGTATGGCTGCCCAGCCTGCAGATTTCCGTTTTTTCACCTCTTTTTTTTATTTTTTGTGAGTTAAAATGTTTTGTTTTTGGAGCTCTAGTCTTTTTTATGTGGGGGGGGGGGGGGGACTGCTTTTCAGGGTCCCTACCTGATCGGAGAGGCGGCTTTTCTCCGAGCAGCACCTTCGACATGTCCTCGCGGCCTACCAGTGGGCCTGGAGATGTGTTTCCTGAGACCGGCCAGAACCTCGGCTTCGGCGGTGCACAGCGCTGGAGTGTTTTCACGGAGCGGGTGATGCCTTGCCCGGGTCGCCGCGCTGGGGCTCCGGTATGTGGGGACCGCCGATGAAACATCGCGGAGCTGCGGGTCTGTGGAGTGGCCAGCCGCGGACGGTGGCATTGACTTTAAGATCGGAAGCCTGGGATCTCTCGCCGAGATCGCCAGTTGTGGAGCTCCATCCAGCGCGGTCTGTCAGCTTCAAAAGCCATGGTCTCCTGGTAAGGAAGCGGCCGTTCCAGGTTTCCCATGCTGCTGTGAGGATTCTCCCGAGGCTGGAGCACCATCATCCGGAGAGAAGGGCCTGGAACATCGGGCCTCTGTAAAGGCGACTGTGGAGGCCAAAATAGGCCCGACTATGGGTGCACATGGGGATGGGGACTGGACTTTGTGCCTTCCCTCATAATGGGAACCATTGTGGGGGATGTTTTTATGCTTAAATTTCTTTATTATTGTTATGTTGTATTCTTTTTTTATGTGCTGCAATGGCAATATGCATTTCACTACACCAATTATTGTGAAAATAATATTATAAGTGATTAATTAAGAACCTTTGAACCTTCATAATACGAGGAGTTGAGTATCGGAGCAAAGAGGTCCTTCTGCAGTTGTACAGCGGCCTAGTGAGACCACACCTGGAGTATCGTGTGCAGTTTTGAAACCCTAATTTGAGGAAGGACATTCTTGCTATTGAGGGAGTGCAGCGTAGGTTTACAAGGTTAATTCCGAGGATGGCAGGACTGTCATATGCTGAGAGAATGGAGTGGCTGGACTTGTATACTCTGGAATTTCGAAGGATGAGAGGGAATCTTATTGAAACTTATAAGATTATTAAGGGTTTGGACATGTTAGAGGCAGGAAACATGTTCCCCATGTTGGGGGAGTCCAGAACCAAGGGCCACAGTTTATGAATAAGGGGTAAGCCATTTAAAACGGAGATGAGGAAACACTTTTTCACACAGAGAGTTGTGAGACTGTGGAATTCTCTGCCTCAGAGGGCAGTGGAGGCCGGTTCTCTAGATACTTTCAAGAGAGAGTTAGATAGGGCTCTTAAAGATCACGGAGTCAGGTGATATGGGGAGAAGGCAGGAACGGGGCACTGATTGGGGATGATCAGCCATGACCACATTGAATGGCGGTGTTGGCTCCTATTGTCTATTGTCTATTGTCTATTGTCTATAATAACTCTCTGTGTAAAATAATTGCCCAGCCCATCTCTTTTAAACTTTAGTCCCTCACTAAAAGCCATGCCCTCTAGTTTTTTACATTTTCATTTTTATATATTTCTATCTGGTCTCTCCTCAACATCTCATGTTCCAGAGAATGCAATCCAAGTTTGTCAACCTCACTTCAGAGATAATATCCTCAATTCAGTGAATGGCAGGGCTCTGGGTAGTGTTGTAGAGCAGTGGGATCTAGGAGTGCAGATGCATGGTTCCTTGAAGGTGGAGTCGTGGGTCGATAGGGTGGTCAAAAAGATTTTTAGCACATTGGCCTTCATCAGTCAGAGCATTGGTATCGAAGTTGGGAGGTCATGTTGCAGTTGTATAAGACATCGGTGAGGCCACATTTAGAATATTGTGTTCAGTTCTGGGCACCAAGTTATAGGAAATATGTTGTCATGCAGCAAAGGGTACAGAGAAGATTTACAAGGATGTTGCCAGGGCAAGAAGGTCTGAGCTATAGGGAGAGGTTAGGTAAGCTGGGACTCAATTCCTTGAGCACAGGAGGATGAGGGGTGATCTTATCGAAGTATATAAAATCATGAGAGGTGAAGATTGGGTAGATGCACAGAGTCTCTTGCCCAGAGTAGGTGAATCGAGGACCAGAGGACTTAGGTTTAAGGTGAAGGGAAAAAATATTTAATATTTTTAATAACTCTGAGGGGTAACATTTTCACACAAAGGGTGGTGGATGTCTGAAACAAGTTGTCAGAGAAGGTAGTTGAGGCAGGGACAATCCCAACATTTAAGAAACAGTTGGACAGGTACATGGATAGGACAGATTTGGAGAGATATGGAACAAATGCAGGCAGGTGGGACTACTGTTGCTGGGACAGGTTGGCTGGTGTGGGCAAGTTGGGCCGAAGGGCCTGTATCCACACTGTATCACTCTATGACTCATTGGCTCTATCCACACAGCATTTATTAAACCTCTCTAAACCTTGTTATCAACAAGCAGACAATGGCAGATCCAGTAGAGAAATAAAGTAAATTGACTGCTTCAATTTTGACTATATTTTGTTATTGTTTATTATAGAAACAAAATAACAACCAGTTACATTATATTTCAATAGTAAAAATACATAGTCTTAATAATTGATTCATACTAATAATATTATTCATACTGTATTATCCTTAATTATAAATTTCAAAGTTGTATATTTTATATAATTAGAGATACATAATACTATTAATACATTCACAATATTAGCATTATACTCGTACTATTAGTAATTTTCATTTTATCTCTACTTTTTAGGTATAAGGCCAAATTTTATGATATTATTGATACAAAAAGTTAGTAAAACTTATATAATTGCCATTATTTCTTCCTAATGTTAACAATATTTATCTTATAGCTAAATTTTAATTTAAAATTATTGTACCATTAAAAGTACATAATTTTATTATAATTAAAAATATAAAATACTAAAAAATAACTAATAATACTAATAATGTTCTCATAAATCTAATAATATTTATATTCGTACTAATATTAAGATAATGTGTTTCTATATTGTTTTTTAATTTTTTATATAGATATAAGAAAATAGAAAAGTTAGGAAATAGAATAAAGAATAAGAAAAGGTTTGATGGAGAATAAAATATTCGTCATTAATCCATCCTTATAGATATATTCATGATTTATTATATGTATCTCTTCATCCACTCAAATATCCAGGTCTCAGTCAGGTTCTCGCGCCGAACCATTATGACCCTGTAAATATTCAATATATGGAGACCAAATCCATCTGAAGAGATCTAACCTATCCATAAGGACAAAGCCTCAATCTCTCCAAATGGAGTGTCTCCGACATTTCTGTATTCCACATTTTGATTGTTGGGAATGCAGGGCCTTTCCAAAATTTTAATATTAATTTTTTTCCCAATTATTAAACCATAGTCAATAAAAGTTCTTTGATTCGTTGTTATTAATTGGTCAGTTTCAATTATTCCAAGTATAATTAACTTTGGGTCAGGGGTTATATTTATATTGATAACGGTCGAGATTATTTTAAATATTTCCTTCCAGTATTCTACAATTTTTATGCAGTTAGTAAATGAGTGTGTCAAATTTGCTTCTGAAATTTGACATTTGTCACATAATTGGAGATATTTTTGGAAAAATATTATGTAATTTAGATTTAGAGTAATGTAATCTATGTAATATTTTAAACTGTATAAGAGAATGTTTAGCGTTTAATGAACAATAATTTATATGTTGTAAACTTTCATCCCATATTTCTGGTCTTATTATTTGGCCTAATTCCTTTTCCCAAGACTCTCTATATATTTCTGTTGATGGGGTATCATTTTCCAATAAAATATTATATATATATGATATCATTTTTTCCATATTTGGATGTTTATTCAAACATTCATCTAAAATTTCTATTTTTCTATTTCTAAATTCATATATATTTGCAGAGGCATAGTTTCTAATTTGTAAATATCTGAAATATTCTTTATTATGTAGCCCATAAATTTGTTGCAACTCTTGAAATGAAAGAAAAGTGTTTTCCTTATAAAGATCACCCATCTTAGAAATTCCTTTATTTTTCCATTGTAAAAAAGCCTTATCCAAAATTGAAGGTTTAAACATAAAATTATTAACAATCTTAAGACTTAGTGGTATGATTTTAGTTTTAATGCTTTCTTTATTTGTTTCCATATGCGGATTCCATTTTCTATTATCGGATTTTCACTATAAACTTTCTTAGCTACATTAATATTAGCAAATATTATAGAGCTAATTTCTAATGGAGAACAATCTTCTTCTTCCATATTTAACCAATTTGGTTTATTGTCTATTAATTAATTGACTGCTTCAATTTTGACTATATTTTGTTATTGTTTTTTTTTCAAACAGTTAAACACGTTGGACTTTAATGTTATTTAATAGTTGCTGAAGATTAAATCATTAAAGAAAATTTGGAATGGCCATTGAAATGGTGCATAAATGACTCAAAGCGAAGTTTAACAGGAAATAGCTCACTAATAATTCAATATTTTAAAATAATATTAATTTGAGAACTACACACTCTAACATCAAGCATCCACTCATTGGATAATCTTTCTAAGCACCTCTTGACAACTGTTAAGTAAAAACAATCTGTCAACTACTGGATTACAGGTTGGGAAGTCTAAACAGATACTGAATACAAAGCGTCTAGGTAAACTATCTCCATAATTCTAGGAAATGATGTTTGAATAAGGCATGAGCAACTGGATAAATTATGATTTAGATCACAATTTTGAAATTAATCAACAGTCCAAAATTGCTGTTGGGATTTTATTCTAGTACTAATTTGTAAGTATTACACATAAAAACAGATACATTTGTTATGATAGAGTTTAAGTTAAGTTTGTTCTCCTTGGAATATATATATATAACCTCTGTGTTATGAACGTAAGTAATAAATGTAAATTAATTTTCAAAGAATCCAATGTGGAACAAAACATTTACACTTCTGAATGGCGAATGTGCAGCTTTATGCTGGGATTAAAGGCACAACATTTAACATGTACTTTTGTGCAGTCCATGCTCAGTTCTGTGGTATATTCTTCTGGTTTATTGTTAGTTGTTTATTGCCCAAGTTTCTTGTTAAATCAAATTATCCAACTAGGAAAACAATCATATTTTATTAGCACCTGCTTATTGGGGATATGGTGTTCAGCGTTTTGGTAAAATTGAATAGGTTGGCCCAAGGCAATCAACGGACTAAGTATTGTTCCTTCTGTACTCCTTTGCTCACCAGACTTTAAGCATTAACCTTTGAGCATCGCATCAACATGACCAAGGCCAAAAAACTGTTTTCCAAGCTCACTGTGATAGGTTTCTTCAGTGAGATTCAGATGTCCCTGGGAAAATCCATAATATAGCCTAATTGAAAAAATTGAATTTGAGGGTGTCGTTCGATGATAGTTTGCTGAGAAGAGGACCAAAACCAATTCTTGTGAAATGGAATTCACTGTGAGTGATGATTACCATGCTGATATGTGTAGATTATTTACAATTTCAACAAACGCGCTTACTTATCTGCCAAATAATAACATGCATATGCTAGAAATACTCAACAATTCAAGAATTACTGTGGAAAGTAAAGAGTTAACATTTAATCAAAATGTTAACGGTTTCCCTCTTCACACAGATGCGTGCTGACCTGTTGAGTATTTTCCCATCATATTCGGGTTTTTTTTTGCTTCAGTCTTCAATTTATCCATTGTTTTAACTTGCTTATCCATTGTTTATGTGAAAATCCTTAATGCCCCTATTCAACGAGCAGTCAGAGAAATATCATGTGAACACAAAAATTTATCCAGCTAACAATAATTCTCAGCCATCAGTATACTATTTCATATTCTAGACTGTGGATATAGTTCATAAGTAGTTAATGGTTTTGAATTTGCTTTTTGAAAATGTTGTATTTTTGTTCTTCAATGAACCTGCACCCACACTTCCTCACAAAATAGAGGACTTTGGATGAAATGAAAGTTGAAGCTTTAATTACATAGCAAAGATTGAAGACTTTGGCTGTCAGTTTGTTTGTCCCATTCATTTTAATGAGATGGACTACGGTTGATTTCATAAATCAGAATGTAGGCACTGAACAAACTCTCACATCTTTAGAATGTGTAACTGAACATTTTTTTTTTCTGTCATTACATTTTCACACACACTGAAGCGTCAACCTCTTTGAAGAACCCAGGGAGGTTTTCATCTGTTTTCTGTTACAGAAGAACTATAAATTAATAAAATTCATATTTCTACTTCTTCTATGAGAAGAAAACAGAATAGGTGTTGTTGTAATGTCCTTCCAGCCTCATGATCTGGGTTAAATCCAGCACAAACAGACTGGGTGAAAGTTTATTCACACATTCATGTTCATGTACAAGATCTAATAGTTTGGCTGTTTAAAAATACATTCCTTTCATGCCCAATGTCAGTTAATGGGTCTATGATACTCAAAGAAAAGTTATCCAGCTAGTCCTACCTTCCAACTTTGGGTTCTCATCTCTTTAGGTCTTGGCTCTGTGCATTCACATCCAAATAATGTTTAAATGTGAAGAGCAATTCTGCCTCTACTACCATTTTTAGGGTGTGAATTCCAAATAACTAGAACCATCCGGGTAACTTGTTTTTTTTCCGTGTATTCTCTCTGAGCACCCCATCTTCATTGACAGGATGATTGTGGAGAAAGTCAAAAACTTCAAATTCCTGGACATGTATATCTCTGCTATCATAAAGAAAGCCCAACAATGCCTATACATCCTTAGAAGATTGTGGAGATTCAGCATGTCAACTAATACTCTCGTGAACATACAGGTCTACAGGAGAGGACATATTGATTGGTTGCATCATAGCCCGTTTCAGCAATTCGAATGCCCTGGCAGGAGGAAGATTGCACAAAGTAGTCAACACTGACTAGTCCATTACAGGTACTGAACTGCACCAATGAAGGGATCTACAGGAGTCACTGCCTCAAAAAGGAAGCTTGTGTAATTAGAGATCCACATCACCCTAGTCCCCCCTGTCAATGGGAACAAGGAATCGGGGCCTGAACCCCGTAATGTCTGGATTTGGGAACAGGTTCTTCGCCTCAACCATGAGGCTATTAAATACTACATCCTCCAAAGAAACTCCAAACTATGTTGGTTGTTGACCTAAGGAAGCATGGGTATGAACACAACCCTATCCTCATCAATTTACAGATAATATATATAAGCATCTGGATAAACAGGGTCTGATCAGGAACAGTCAACATGGATTTGTGCCTGGAAAGTCATGTTTGACAAACCTTCTTGAATTTTTTGAAGCGGTTACTAGGGAAATTGATGAGGGTAATGCAGTGGATGTTGTCTATATGGATTTCAGTAAGGCCTTTGACAAGGTTCACCATGGAAGGTTGGTTAAGCAGGTTCAATCTTTGGGTGTTAATGGCGGAGTAGCAAGATGGATTCAACAGTGGCTGAAGGGGAGATGTCAGAGAGTAATGGTGGATGGCTGTTTGTCAGGTTGGAAGCCGGTGACCAGTGGGGTGCCTCAGGGATCTGTGTTGGGTCCACTGTTGTTTGTCATTTACATCAATGATCTGGATGATGGGGTGGAAAATTGGATAAGTAAGTATGCAGATGATACTAAGATAGGTGGTGTTATAGATAATGAAGTAGATTATCAAAGTTTACAGAGAGATTTGGGCCATATGGAAAAGTGGGCTGAAAGATGGCAGATGGAGTTTAATGCTGATAAGTGTGAAGTGCTACATTTTGGTAGGACAAATCAAAATAGGACGTAGATGGTAAATGTACGGAATTGAGGAATGTTGTGGAACAGAGAGATCTAGGAATAACTGTGCATGGTTCCCTGAAGGTGGAATCGCATGTAGATGGGGTGGTAAAGAAAGCCTTTGGTGTGCTGGCCTTTATAAATCAGAGCATTGAATATAGGAGCAGAGAAGTAATGTTAAAATTGTACAAGGCATTGTTGAGACCAATTCTGGAGTATGGTGTTTTGTACAATTTTGGTCGCCTAATTATAGGAAGGATGTCAACAAAATAGCGAGAGTACAGAGGAGATTTACAAGAATGTTGCCTGGGATCCAGCAACTATGTTACAGAGAAAGGTTGAACAAGTTAGGTCTTTATTCTTTGGAGCGCAGAAGGTTAAGGGGGGACTTGATTGAGGTCCTTAAAATGATGAAAGGGATAGACAGAGTTGACGGGGATAAGCTTTTCCCATTAAGGGTAGGGAAGATTCAAACAAGAGGGCATGACATGCAAATTAAGGGACGGAAGTTTAGGGGTAACGTGAGGGGGAACTTCTTTATCAGAGGGTGGTGGCTGTGTGGAATGAGCTTCCAGCAGAAGTGGTGGAGGCAGGATCGATGTTAACATTTAAAAGTAAAGTGGATAGGTATATGGACGGGAAGGGAATGGAGGGGTATGGTCTGAGTGCAGGTAGATGGGACTAGGGGAAAACAAATGATCGGCACGGACTGGAAGGGCCGAGAGGGCCTGTTTCCATGCTGTAATTGTTATATGGTTATATGGTAATTGAGTTGCTGTAGAGATGGTCAGCAGCTTCAATTCCTTGACATACATATCACCAGCAACATAACCTGCCCTCTTCACACTGGGTGATTGAGAAAGTGATTTGTTCAGTTTTTGAGAAGAAATGGCATGTGTAACTGGATTCTTTCGAACTTCTACAGAAATATTATAGAAAGTATTCTAACAGGATGCATCTCCTGAATTAATGGTCTGGAGGAACTCAACTGGTCAAGCAGCATCCATGGAAGCAAAAGGATGGTTGATGTTCAGGGTCAAGACCCTGCAGAATGACAGTTTGATTCTTGTTCCAGATTTTAACATCTGCAGACTCTTGTGTCAGCTTTATTTTGATGAACTGATTAAATAACATTATATTGGTGCACATCTAATAAGATACACTCACTCATGTGTCTAGATTTTACAAACAGTTTTGATTATAATTGTTGATTACCAAAATGTTTGCTCCAGCACAGGAAAAATATTGAGGCTGCAGAGAGGGTGCCAAAGATGAGCTAAGAGGATAATATCTATAAATAGAAATTGGAGAGACTTGGATTGTTTTCTCCAGAATGCCAGAGGCTGAGGAGTATATAGTACTGAAGAGGTAGATAGAAACAAAATGCTGTAACTCAGCGGGTCAGGTAGCATCTCTTGAGCGGAGGAATGGTTTGGAGAGAAGGAATGAGTGATGTTTCCGGTCAAGACCTTTCTTCAGTCTGTCAGGGGAGGGGGTGGTACAGAGATAGAATGTAGTCAGAGACAGTAATACTGGCAGGAGAACTGGGAAGGGGGAGGGGATGGAGAGGGAATGCAAGGGCTGTCTGAAGTTAGAGAAGTCAATGTTCATACCGCTGGTGTGTAAACTGCCCAAGCAAAATATGAGGTACTGTTCCTCCAATTTGCACTGGGCCTCACTCTGACAATGGAGGAGGCCTAGGACAGAAAGGTCAGATTGGGAATAGGAGGGGGAGTTGAAATGCTGAGCCACCGGGAGATCAGGTAGGTTAAGACGGACTGAACGGAGAGTTCAGCAAAACGGTCGCCAAGCCTACGCATGGTCTCGCCGATGTAGAGAAATTGACACCTAGAACGGTGGATACAGTAGATGAGGTTGGAGGAGGTGCAAGTGAACTTCAGCCTCATCTGGAAAGACTGTTTGGGTCCTTGGATGGAGTCGAGAGGGGAGGTAAAGGGACAGGTGTTGCTTCTCCTACGGTTGCAGTACCTCGGGAGGGGGTGGTTTGGGTGGGAAGGGACGAGTTGACCAGGGAGTTTCAGAGGGAACAATCTCTGCGGAAAGCAGAAAGGGGTGGAGGTGGGAAGATGTGGCCAGTAGTGGGATCCCGTTGGAGGTGATGAAAATGTTGGAGGATTATATGCTGTTTGCGACAGCTGATGGGGTGGAAGTTCAGGACAAGGGGGACTCTCTCCTTGTTACGAATGGGGGAGGGGAGGGGGGGCAGAGCTGTGGTATATCGAGGAGACCGTAGTGAGAGCCTCATCTATAATGGAAGAGGGGAACCCCCGTTTCCTAAAGAATGAGGACATCTCCGATCCCCTGGTATGGAACACCTGACCCCGGGCGCAGATGCGGCGTAGACGGTGGAATTGGGAGTAGGGGATGGAGTCTTTACAGGAAGCAGGGTGGGAAAAAATATAGTCAAGAAAGCTATGGGAGTCAGTTGGTTTGTAGCAGATGTCGGTCAATAGTCTGTTTCCTGTGATGGAGACGGTGAGATCTAGAAATGGTAGGGAGATGTCGAGGATGGTCCAAGTAAATTTGAGTGCAAGATTTTATGTGATGGGTCACTGAAACACACCACAATGGGGGGGGGGGGGGGGGGGGGGTTGGGGGGTGATAGGGATAGGTTCGATAGTATCTATAGGCAATGCAGCTGTCTCACATCTCCAGTGATCTGACTGCTGGTACTGTCTGTATCTGCATGTTCTCGCAGTGACTGCGTTCTCCCATTTCCTCATAGATCTGTCAATATGGATGTTACTGAAGAACGGTCTCGACCCGAAATGTCACACATTCCTTCCCTCCAGAGATGCTGCCTGTGCCGCTAAGTTACTACAGCATTTTGTGTCTTCCGTCAATATGATTATGGATATATGGATAGGACAGATTTGGAGCAATATGGATCAAATGCAGGCAGGTGGGTCTAGTATAGCTGGGATATGTTAGCCGGTGTGGTCATGTTGGGCCGAAGGGCCTGTTTCCATGCTGTTTGGCAATTGTAATTTTTTTCTGATGTGGTGGCTGTGAAAATAAGGGAATGGGGGGAAAGTGGAAATGCGTATTTGGGAGAGAATAGGTTAAAAGGAAATAAGTGCTGTAATGGGGTTGATGGGGGATGGCTCAGAGTCACCGTAGACTTGATGGACTGAATGGCCTCCTTCTATGCTATATAATAATATGAAAGATATGAGGGCATACAAAAACTATCCCTTGTGTTTGCATGCTGTCTCATTAATTAACATGTGCAAACATTTTTATTATCAATTTAATGTTTAATGCTCCTCTGGATAATAATTCTTAGTTCATGCTTTAATTCCTATATAAAGATAGCATTTTGTGCTAAAGGAGGTTTGCTTTTTCACCGTGGATCCACATCTTGCACCTAAAATATCCAGGAAATATCAACTCTTATCTCTCACTGGCTGATCCGAGGCAAAGCCTGGAATCTGTGTGGCATCAGTTTGGGTAAAGCTTGTGAACGTAGATTTCCATTTTAAGCATTTTTATTTTGGAATAGCTGCATGTGAGCACAACACTATTTTTGACTGCTGTCACTGTAGCAAGCAGGAGCTGAGAAAATAACGTAGAAAGTACTGGAAATTCTTGGCATGGTAAGCAGCATGTGTTGGGGAGAGAGAGTGTGCAGTGGAAGATATGATGAGATGGGAAGCATTGTTGTGAGAAGGAGATAAGATTGTTGCCAGGTTTCCACTGTGCACAGAAGGTGAAATTGAATGTATCCTCATTTGGCCATTGCAGAAAACGGAACTTACTTACTCGCCCTAAACGTCTTCAATTAAAATGTCTGTCAGTACTGCTGTACCTGGGTCATGTTATAACACTTTCCATATTCTAAATCATTGTGTTCCATATTCTAAATCATTACTCTAGCTGTAAAGGAGAAACAAACCCACAAATTTACGACTCACTAAACTGTGGATCTATTTCTCCCTCCAGATAATTAGGCATATTTAAGCTGCCATTCCTGTGTCATGCTCTTTTTGTATAAGATGGCACCATCGACAATACTAAACCCAAAACATCCCAACCCATATATGCTCTCAAAAGTGGATGTAAAAATTTTGAGCGCTTTGAAGAAACAAAGCTGTTATCTCCAGTGTTCTGGCCAATACTGTATTTATCCCTCATTAAACAAGCACAGAATACATTATCATGTTACTGTTTCGAAGAGCTTATGAAATACAAATTTGCCTGTTATGTTCCCTGTATATTAACAGTGATTATGCTTGTGCAGTCACTTCAGACTATTATCTAAATGGTGGCCGATTAGGAAAAGGGGAGATGCAGCGAGACCTGGGTGTCATGGTACACCAGTCATTGAAAGTAGGCATGCAGGTGCAGCAGGCAATGAAAAAAGCGAATGGTATGTTAGCTTTCATAGCAAAAGGATTTGAGTATAGGAGCAGGGAAGATCTACTTCAGTTGTACAGGGTCTTGGTGAGACCACACCTGGAGTATTATGTACAGTTTTGGTCTCCAAATCTGAGGAAGGACATTATTGCCATAGAGGGAGTGCAGAGAAGGTTCACCAGACTGATTCCTGGGATGGCAGGACTGTCTTACGAAGAAAGACTGGATGGACTTGGTTTATTCTCTCTAGAATTTAGGAGATTGAGAGGGGATCTTATAGAAACTTACAACATTCTTAATGGGTTGGACAGGCTAGATGCAGGAAGATTGTTCCCAATGTTGGGGTAGTCCAGGACAAGGGATCACAGCTTAAGGATAAGGGGGAAATCGTTTAATACCGAGATGAGAAAGCCTTTTTTCACACTTTCATTGGCTATATTTAAGAGGGAGTTAGACATGGCCCTTGTGGCTGTGATCAGAGGGTATGGAGAGAAGGCAGGTATGGTATACTGAGTGGATGATCAGCCATGATCATATTGAATGGCGGCGCAGGCTCGAAGGGCCGAATGGCCTACTCCTGCACCTAATTTCTATGTTTCTATGTTTCATTATGTGAGAGGTTTTGCATAAAAGCAAATCTCTATTTTCACACTCTCATAATGTCACTGAAACATTTGCATTGAAGCCAGGCCCCAGAGTGACTTCTGGGGTCAACTAGCTCAGACATTTAATCAAGGCTGTAATTGTACAACATTGAAATTTTGTGTTTAAACCATTAAATGTTGGATAAGGCTTTTTTACAATGGAAAAATAAAGGCATTTCTAAGATGGGTGATCTTTATAAGGAAAATATTTTTCTTTCATTTCAAGAGTTACAACAAATTTATGGGCTACACAATAAAGAATATTTTAGATATTTACAAATTAGAAATTATGCTTCTGCAAATATACAAGAATTTAGAAATAGAAAGACAGAAATTTTAGATGAATGCTTGAATAAACATCCAAATACAGAAAAAATGATATCATATATATATAATATTTTATTGGAAAATGATAACCCATCAACAGAAACATATAGAGAGTCTTGGGAAAAGGAATTAGGTCAAATAATAAGACCAGAAATATGGGATGAAAGTCTACAACATATACATCATTGCTCGTTAAATGCTAAACATTCCCTTATACAGTTTAAAATACTACATAGATTACATTATTCTAAATCTAAATTACATTATATTTTCCCAAAGATATCTCCTACATGTGATAAATGTCAAATTTCAGAAGCAAATTTGTCACATTCATTTACTAACTGTATAAAAATTGTAGAATACTGGAATGAAATATTTAAGATAATTTCGAATGTTGTCAATATAAGTATGACTCCTGACCCAAAGTTAATTATACTTGGAATATTTGAAACTGACCAACTAATAAACAATGAATCAAAGAACTTTTATTGATTACTGTCTAATAATTGGGAAAAAATTAATATTAAAATTTTGGAAAGGCCCTGCATTCCCAACAATCAAAATGTGGAATATAGAAATGTCGGAGACTCTCCATTTGGAGAGATTGAGGCTTATTCTTATAGATGGGTTAGACCTCTTCAGAAGGATTTGGTCTCCGTATATTAAATATTTACAGGGTCATAACGGTTTCGGCGCGAGGACTTGACTGAGGCCTGGATATTTGAATGGATGAAGAAATATATATAATAAATCATGAATATATCTTTAAGGGCGAATTAATGACGAATGTTCTATTCTCCATCAAACCTTTCTTATTCTTTATTCTATTTTCTATTTTCTTTTATCTATATAAAAAACTAGAAAATAGCATAGAAACAAACGATCTTAACCTCTTAATACCGGTGCGAATATAAATATTATTAATTTCATGAGAATATTATTAGTATCTTATATTTTTAATTATATAAAATTGTGTATTTTTCAATTATATAATAATTTTAAATTTAAAATCAGTGATAACACAAATATTGTTAACTTTACGAAAATATAATGAATATTATAAAAAGTTTTACTAGTATTTCATATTATTAATCACATAATATTTAGCATTATACTTAAAATTAGAGACAAAATAAATAGTATTAACAGTATGAGTATATTGCTAATATTATAAATGTATTATTAGTATCATGTATTTTTAGTTATATAAAATATATAACCTTGAAATTTATAATTAAGAACAATACAAATAATATTAATAGTATGAATTGATCATTAATATTATGTATTTTTACTATAGTAAAATAATGTACTCTGTTATTATTTTGTTTCTATAATAAATAAATAAATTTAAAAAAAAAAGAAATTGTCCTGCTCTTGGTCGTAGTGGAAACCTATCTCCTTTCAGTCATCTTCTTGAATTAGGAATACACATAACACTTCTGTATGTGAATCATAGCATTCAAATAAAACATTTACAGGGCTACAGAATGTTAGTCTAAAATAAGAACCAAAAACGTCAACAGAAACCATGTTGATCCCATTTGTGGTTTAGTGTAAAACTCCCTGACGAGCTCAATGCACTTTATGCACGCTTTGATAGGGAGAACACTGATGTGCCTACTTGAGCCCCATTCACTGTGATGGTATTTCAGTCAGAGGCCGATGTCAGAAAATCCTTCAGAGGGGTGAACCCTCGAAAAGCACCTGGACCTGATGGTATACCCGATCGTGTTCTAAAAACCTGTGTGGATCAACTTGCTGGAGTTTTTATGGACATTTTCAACCTCGCACTTCTGATGTCTGAGGTTCCCACTGCTTTAAAAGGGCATCAATTATAGCGGTGCCCAAGAAGAGCAAGGTAACGTGCCTCAATGACTATCAACCAGTGGCACTAACGTCGGAGATGGTGCTTTGAGAGGTTGATCATGGCACATATCAGATCCTATCTCTGGACCCACGGCAGTTTGCCTACCGCCACAACAGATCAATGGTGGATGTGACCTCGCTGGCACAACACTCCACTCTGGACCACAAATGCCCCAGTCCCACTTAGGAAACCTGAACGGAAACCTCTGGAGACTTTGCGCCCCACCCAAGGTTTCCGTGCGGTTCCCAGAGGTTCCCGGAGGTTTTTGTCAGTCTCCCTAATGGTCGAAAGTGGTTTCCGCTTCTTCAATGTTCCAGCGATTATTTCAAAAAAATTCAAAACCGGCCGCGACTAAAAATAGGTTGCCGTTTTAAAAATCGGTCATTTTTTAGTCAAAGCCAGTTGCGAAGCTAGTTGAAGGTGGTTGCCGGAGGTTGCAGGTAGTGGAAGCTAAAACCTCCCTGGTGGAATAAAACTGGGTGAAAAAAAGGTCTTACACAAAGGTCTTACAAAAAGTAGTAAACACTACCCAGTCCATCATCGGCTCTGACCTCCCTACCATCAAGGGGATCTGTCGCAGTCGCTGCCTCAAAAAGGCTTGCAGCATCATCAAGGACCAACACCATCCTGGCTACACACTCATCTCCCCGCAACCTTCAGGTAGAAGGAACAGGAGCCTGAAGACTGCAGCATCCAGGTTCAGGTATAGCTGCTTCCCCACAGCCATCAGGCTATTAAACTCAACTCAAACAAAACTCTGAACATTAATAGCCCATTATCTGTTTATTTGCACTTTATTTGTTTATTTGTTCATGTGTGTATATATTTATATAATGGTATTTTGACACACTGATCTGTTCTGTATTCATGCCTACTATATTCTGTTGTGCTGAAGCAAAGCAAGAATTTCATTGTCCTATCTGGGACACATGACAATAAACTCTCTTGAATCTTGAATCTTGACATGGTATAAGAGAGATTTAGAGGAGAATGGTTCAAATGCAGGCAAATGGCATTAGCTTAAATGGGGCACATTGGTCGGCATGGATAAGTTGGACCAAAAGGCCTATTTCCATGCTGTATGACTCCATGACTATGTGTCAGGATAGTCAGTCTTTTCCCCAGGGCAGGGGAATCTAAATGGAAAAGGCTGAAGAGGGAAGAAATTTGAAGGAGATATGAAGGTATTTTCACACAGAGGGTAATTATTATCTGAAACAAGCTGCTTGCAGAGGTAGTTAATGTAGCGACAATTACAATGTTTGAAAGGTATTTGGATAGGCACAGAAAAGGCAAAGGGGTTACAGGCTTAATGTAGGCAAAAGCGATTAGTGTTGACATGGATGAGGTGAGCCAAAAGGGTCCGTTTCTGTGCTGAATGATTCTGTGACATAGCACTGATTTGTTGATATCTCTGAATAAAGGCTTGGCAGATTGGGGAACAATATTTGCCCAGATCTCTGCTTCCACCACAACACTCAACAAACATCCCTTGAATTTAAAGAAAGATGTGGTGCCTCACGGCCTAATATTGATGCTGATTACGTCAAATTTGGTTTATTGGGCAAAATAATGTGTTTGCTCTCTGCCTGGTTGCCAATGAGTTGGCCCTGCTTAAGTTTGTAGATTTATTGTGTAGTAATACCCTTATGGGATTTTAAATTCACACACCTCACAGTGGTGTATATAAATATGTTTATTTTGGCATATGCTTGACACAAAAAGCCACACAGTGGCTTTCAAATCACATACTATCTATGTGTTGGTCCATCAGAAGAAGGCAGAGTACTTCCAACAACTTCCGAGTCCACAATATTAATCTTGACCTTTTTTTATTTTCTCCAGTTTACCTGCTGATACATCTGTTTGCCCCACTTTTTCTGTTTCCCTGCCCTATGCCTGTTCTGCCCTTCATACATTTACAGTCAAGATTTTAGCCTCCTGTCACTTCTAATAGTAAGATTAAATGAGAACTTACCAGTTCGAAGTTTGATCTGTATTTTATGAGGAGTTACGATGAGGGATTACGTGAAGACCCCGTCCAGCACGCATGCGCGACATTTCTTCAAAGCAGCGGTGTGGATTCACAGAAAAACACAACAATTGAAATAAATATAGTAAAGAAAAAATAAGAACTTCATTACCAGTTGATCTGTATAATAGAGGGTGGGAGCGGAGGGCACGTAATCCCTCATCGTAACTCCTCATAAAATACAGATCAAACTTCGAACTGGTAAGTTCTCATTTAATCTTACTATTTTATTTCGGAGTCACGTGAGTGACTACGTGAAGACTTCAAAGCTCTATGAATCCGAACCGTGAACCAGCTCATGCTTCACACACTGCCTGAAGACCTTAGAGGGAGGAAGCATGTTATACAATCAACAATAACCTGTTTGTGAACAATAAAGGTTTATTAATGATAACAAAAAACAGAGAGCTCCCCCGGCTTAAATTAAATATTAGCTGCAGACTCTAAAATTCTGTCTGCAAATGTAGCAGGTTCCGCCAGCGGCTTATTATAAAACCTTTGGAAAGTTCTCTCTGAGGACCATCCTGCTCTGGCCAGAATATGGTCCATAGGCACATCCATTCGCCTAGCCGCCGACGTAGATGCAGCCCTGGTGGAATGAGATTTGTAAACATTAGTATCGACTCCCGCGGACTTAAGCACCTGCTTGAGCCATCTTGAAATGGTTTGGCTCGTCACCTGACCATGAGGCCTCTTGTGGCTTATCCATAAGGCTTTTTCTCTCCCTAAGTTATATGTTGTGTCTATGTAATTGGCGAGATGGGTCTTGGCACACAACCGTGGGTCAGGTGAATATGCCCGGAACTCCATTACTGGAGGCGTGGTACCTGGTCTAGTTTGTTTGACCAGTCCCTGAATGTGAAATGTGATACAGTCCAATGACTCTGTCATGCTGTCCAGCCTCAGAAGGTGGAGGGACTGTACCCTTTGAGCTGACACTAGTGCCATGAGCATGACTGATTTCAGTGTAAGTTGTTCCAGCATGAGTGACCTGGGTGGTGGCCATCCCCTAAGGTACGTCAGTACAATGCTGACATCCCAGATCTGAGTGTACCTAGGCCTAGGGGAATTGGTGTTAAAAATGCCCCTCATGATTTTGACCACTAGTGGATGGGACCCCAAAGTCATTTGTCCTGCTGCTGGAACCAAATAAGCTGACAACGCACTCCTGGCTGTATTAATGGCGCTGTAGCTGAGTCCTTCCCGATGTAATCCAACCAGAAATTCCACAACACTGGTGGCTGTAGCTGTAGTGTAGGTAGTTCCTGTTTTGGAGCAATACCGTTCCCATTTTCTTATGTTGGTCAGGTATTGTCTCCTGGTGGACTCCCGGTGGGATGCGGTCATCATGTTGATGGCGTCCTCAGACAGTCCCAGGCCCAGTAGAGGTCTTTTTAGAATCTGCAAGCCAGGAGATTGACTCTGTCATGGCACGGGTGACTAATGCCTGACACTGGGTGGATTAATAACTCTCGACTGCTGGGGAATTCCAACGGTGTTTCAACAGCCATGTCGAAGGCCACTGGGAACCATGGCTGTGTAGGCCAGTCGGGTATTATCAAGATTCCTGAAGCGGAATCCAATTGAATCTTGCGCAATACCCGACTGATGAGGCAGAAGGGAGGAAAAGCATAAAAGAACATTTTCCCCCAATGCAGCGAGAATGCATCAACTGCTGCTGCCTCAGGGTCTGGTTCCCAAGCGACATACGTTGGTACCTGGTGATTCAGCCTGGATGCAAATAGATCGATATCTGGTGTGCCATATTGCTTTGTAATTTCAGCAAATATTTTGGGATTTAACATCCATTCGATGTTATCATTGAATCTGCGTGACCTGGTGTCTGCCACTGTATTTTGCTTACCTGGTAGGTAAGTTGCTGATAACCAAATATGTCTTTCAACACACCATTGCCAGATTAGGTTGGCCAAATTGTCACACGATATCGACTTTACACCACCCATGTGGTTGATATAAGCCACCACCGTGGTATTATCTAATTGCAACCGGACATGTGCATGATGCGTATTAGATGAATATGCTTTTAACCCATAAAACGCACCCAACATTTCTAAGTAGTTGATACCCCGTGTCTGTAGGCAAGATGATTCAAATTTAGTCCATCTGCCCCTTGTGCTGGATTGCATGTTAGTTGCTCCCCAGCCCAAAGCACTGGCATCCGTTTGAATGGTTAATACTGGGTTGGTGATTATTATGGGACTGGAGCTGAGCCTTACGTTCCTTGCCCACCATTGTAACTCTGGAATGGATTCAGCAGTTAAACTCATAGCTCGGTCAAAGTGACCTGAGTTTTGCTTTAGTGCATGCACTTTTGCTCTTTGCAAATTTTGATAGTGCAAAGGCCCAAATTGTACAGCTGGAAAAGCTGCTACCATTTTGCCAATAACTCTAGCTACCTCCCGTATGGTTGGCTGATGTCTATTCATGAGTTCGTTGCATGATAGTGCCAATTCTGATGCTTTCCCCTTCGGCAGAGTTACAATCATGCGAACAGTATCAATCGTAAATCCAAGATAGTCCATGGCAGTGGACGGTGTAAAATTGGATTTATCTGGATGTATGACAAACCCCAAAGTTTCAAACAAACGTTTGGTGGCTGCTACTGCCAAAATGGCTGTCTCCAAGGTTTTCCCTACTATTAAAATGTCGTCTAAATACGCCATGACTATATGCTTTTGTTTCCTCAATAATGCCAAGGCAGGTTTTAAGATTTTAGTGAACAGCCTTGGAGCGGAGGTTAGCCCATTTGGTAAGGCGTTAAATTGCCATAGCTGTTTCATCCAGATAAATTTTAAGTATTTACGATGCTCCTTGTGTATGGGTACTGAGTAGTAGGCATCTTTTAAATCAATGCTTGCTAGAAAGTACCCTCGAGAAACCAATAGTCTGGCTGTTTCAAAAGTATCCATCTTGAAATGTATATACCTGACAGACTTGTTTAAAGTAGTTAAGTCAATGATGATGCGACGTCCACCATCTTTTTTGATTTTAGTGAAAATATTAGACACAAATTCCAAAGGTTCATGTTTTGTTCTTTCAATGATACCTTTTGCTTGTAACCTCATCAGTTCAGCTTGACCCTCTTGTTTCTCTTTGACTGAGAGGGTGAATACCCTTTTGGGTATATGCTGAACTGGCGGAATGTTTTCATGAACAAAGTCAATTTTGTAGCCATGAACGCTGCTGAGTATATACTTGTCATTAGTGATGGATTCCCATGCATCCAAAAACAAGTGCAATCTCCCCCCTGTTAGTATAGAGCCCCTACTGCTCATATGCTGAGAGGAACCAGACCCACCTACCTCCATGGTTATTGGTGCTTCTTCTGCCTCTTCGCTGGGCGATGAGGCGTCTGCTGGGCTGTAGAGGGTTGATGTTGATGTTGATGTTGTTGGGGGTGGCGCATTTTCCATGGGGTCCGCTCTGGGCCCTGGCCTAAAAAAGGCTTACGGGGAATGGTTGCGGACCCCGAGCTTTCACCAGTCCCATAGTGTGGTCGACGACTGGTGGACGCCATGGGGTACTGCCGCCTGGGTTTGTTAGGTCTGCTCGGTCCCAAACCTGCCCTCACGAGATTAAAGGTCTTGGATTCTTCCTCTAGGTCTTTCACCTTTTTTGGAAGGTCTTTCCCAAAGAGCAGAATAGGAGGTTCTGAACCCGGTGTTTTGCATAGTCCCGCAAATTTAGGGTTGAGGGCAGGCTTGATAATTTCCTTCCCGTAAATTGTTTATTTCATATTGAGTGGTGCACAGCAGAGCTGATGTGTCTTGCTGATTTGTGGAGATGTCCGCACCATCAATGGACCGAGCATAAGATGTTATTCCTGCAGTCAGGAGTTTAAGGATTTTCTGGAGCTTCCACTCCAGGTTCCTGATGTTCTGCCCCAAATGTCCCCAAATTTGGCTGTTTACAGCGGGTACATTCAATGATGTACAATTTACTGGGGCTGTATATAGTTCAAGAGCCTCATTGACCACCTGTTCTTGTAGGGGTTTTGAGGACAGGTGGTTAATGCTGGCTGCATTTTCGGCTCTAATGGCCGACCCGCTTGTGGAATGGCCACGTAGCGGTTGACCACACCCAGCAGCTCTTCCTGATCCTGTACACCCTGCGTACTCCCGATATCTTCAGCTAGTGACCCCTCTTCTTGACCAGCCCAGACCTGGTCGCCAATGCTGCCTTCAAAAGAAGGTGAAGCAATGGCCAGTGCCGTAAAGGGCACTGCGGGAGTGCCTGAACTCCCTTGGCGAGGCTGCTGCTGCTCTCTCAGCAGATCTCGCTGGAGCAATTGCTCCGTAAGCCGTTCCATGCAGCTTAGGCGGCTGCCTGTGTCGCTCTCGAGCGGTGAGGCATCTTCATCCGAATCGTCGGACACTACCGCCCGGTTCTGGCTGCAGGTACCTCCAGACCGCTGCTCAGGCAGCACGAGCGGTGCTGGGCTCGGCTCGGTAGTTATAACCCGCCGCCTCTTGCCCCCCCTCCAAAGAGCATTCCTCAACGGAGGACGAACGGGGGCGAGCTGCAGACTTCTTTCCTCTGGTCTTGCTCATTCTTTCTGGAAAACAAGCAGACCACAGAGAAAAAGACACACGGCCACGGTAAAACTTACCTGTCGGCACGACTTTTCAATTTGTAGCGGGAGTGCCTTGAACTCCCGTTCGTCGCGGGTGCACTGCATGAACGCTAATGTCGCGCATGCGTGCTGGACGGGGTCTTCACGTAGTCACTCACGTGACTCCGAAGTAAAATCAATAGTTTTATTATGCCAATTGGATCTCACTTCACCACTGACAATTCATACCCATGCTTCTGCCATGGCAGGTATCTGTTTGTTCGCATCTGTCTGCATCTGCCATGCTGGCAGCTGAACAAACACTTTCACGGAATGTTTATTTCTCCTTTATTCATTTCCATTCTGCCTGCTACTTCCATAAATTTGTTCTGGTCTTCTGTGTGCAAGCCATGCTTGCACCAAACTGCTGGATCATTACCATGGAATGCACTTTTATTGAATCATGTAAACAACTTCAATGTTTGGCAAACTGTGCAGGTCTCATATACTAATAGTGGCCTTCACAGAGCACTAAGGGTTACCTAACAGTCCCAAGGTTTGTTAAAGGGCCACTGACTTTAACTGGTTTTAGAGGTTGTGACATCCAGCAATATGCAGGTGCATCCTCTGAGTGCCTTATAGTTTGCTCTCACCTCACAACCCATCATTTCCCATCCCTCAACCACAGCCAATATCCTTAGGACCCTGTAATTGATTGAGCACCCAAAAACCAAACCTGAATGCACACATATTGCTGATGAACTCAGTGGGTCAGCCAGCATCTCTGGAGAAAATGTATAGATGACATTTCAGGACATTTCAATTCCCTTCAGTCCTGACCCAAAACGTCATTAATCCATTTTCTCCTGAGATGCTGCCAGACCTGTTGTGTTACTGCAGCATTTTGTGTCTATCTTTGTATAAACAAGCATCTTTAGTTCTTTTTATTAGCCCAAACCAGAATGTCTGGACTCTGATCATCTCTACTCTCATAACTGCCCACCAAATATTAATTGCCTTTTTGCCTGAATCCGTCCTCCCTATTGACTGCCTATCTAATCACAACACCTCATCTAATGCAGTTCCATTTTCAACCAGCTCAAAGCTCAACCTTGACCCAGTCCTCTGTACTTCCTATTAGTTTTTTCCAGGCACCTGATTGGGCTGCATAGCAGCTTAGCTAGTAGGGCTCTAAAGACCCAGATTCAGTTCCACACAGGTACTATCTATGTGGACTTTGTACCTTCTCCATGGGCAAGTAAGTTTCCTCTGGGGTATGGGTTAGGTAGTTAATTGGCCACAATAAATTGCTTTTAGTTTGTAGGTGAATGGTAGAATCAAGGGAGGAATGATAGGGGAAAGGGAAAAATGCAGGAAACTTACAGAGAATAAAATGTTAGGATTTGAGTAAAAATGATTCCTTGATTGGCAGTGCAGACTTGGTAGACCATATTACATGTTTTTCTGCTATAACTCTGTGACTGTGATTCTCTGACACCTTTTTTAGCAGCTCTATTGATTTCCTCCATTGACTCAGTGATATTCGTACTCAAAGAGGAAGTACTCTTCTGCATTCTGGTAAAAATGATGCAGACTGACCTGTGCCCCTCAGGCAGTGTAGATTTAAAGCACACATTTTTAGGTCCATTGGAAATTCTAGTCCACATAATTTAAGATGTGCAACCAAAGCATCCAAAGTAATCCTCTCCAAACTCACCTGGACTGACCGATCCTACAACCTTTGCAGCACCAAAGTGGTTAGAAGAAAGTAAAACCCCTCAGGCTAAAGAGAGAAGCAATGAACAATGAGCTACTCGAGCGTAAGGGCCTGTCCCAAGAGCATGCGACCTGCACGCGGTAAGTTCGCAAGGACAGAGAGGGGCATGGAGAGGGGCACAGAGAGGGATGCGGAGGCACACAGAGAGGGTCACGGAGGCACACAGAGATGGACGCGGAGGCACACAGAGAGGGTCATGGACAGGGACACAGAGAGGGGCACAGAGAGGGGCGCAGAGAGGGACACAGAGAGAGGCACAGAGAGAGACACGGAGGCACACAGAGAGGGACACGGAGGCACACAGAGTGGGACACGGATGCACACAGAGAGAGACACGGAGGCACACAGAAAGCGGCACAGAGAGGGACATGGAGGCACACAGAGAGGGGCACAGAGAGGGTCATGAAGGCACACAGAGAGGGGCACAGAGAGGGTCATGAAGGCACATAGAGAGGGACACATAGAGAGGGGCATGGAGGCACGACGTCGAGGCGGCTGCGGGCTGACAGGCCGTTGCCGTGCGGAATTTTGAACATGGTCAGTTTTTCGGAGCCCCGCGCGATGTTGAGACCAGCTCCTCACAACTCCATAGGGCTCTGGCGATCGAAGTGGGACTGGCCCCGTGAGGCCGGACGGCTGAAGCGACCACGTTAGGTCGTGCTTGCCGCATGGAGTCGCATGCTGATGGGACAGGCCCTTAACATCAGAACAAAAAGGCAAAGAGAATATAAGGCACTATGATGTTTAAGAAGGAACTGCAGATGCTGGAAAATCGAAGGTAGACAGAAATGCTGGAGAAACTCACAGGTGAGGCAGCTTCTATGGAGCGAAGGAAATAGGCAACATTTTGGGTCGAAGAAGAAAGGAAGAGGCGGAGACAGTGGGCTATGGGAGAGTTGGGAAGGGCAAGGGAAAGAAGGAGAAAGCAGGATGGAGTCAAGGGGGGAGGTAAAGCGACAAGTGTAGCATTTCCTGTGGTTGCATGGGAAAGTGCCAGGAGAGAGGGTGTTTTGGGTGAGAAGGGACAAATTGACCAGGGAGTTATGGAGGGAGCGGTCTCTGCGGAAAGCTGAAAGGGGATGAGATGGGAAGATGTGGCCCGTGGTGGGAATCCTGTTGGAAGTGGCGAAAATGTCAGAGGATTATTTGTTGTATGTGACGGCTGGTAGGGTGGAAGCTGAGAACAAGGAGGACTGCCGTTGTTATGAGTGGGGGGATGGGGAGTGAGAGCAGAGTTACGGGGTATAGAAGAGACCCTGGTGAGAGCCTCATCTATAGTTGAAGAGGGGAACCTCCATTCCCTAAAGAATGAGGACATCTCCGATGCCCTGGTTTGGAACACCTCATCCTGGGTGCAGATGCGGCGTAGACGGATGAATTGAGAGTAGGGAATGGAGTCTTTACAGGAAGCAGGGTGAGAAGAAGTGTAGTCCAGATAGCCATGGGAGTCAGTGGGTTTATAGTAGTTGTCGGTGAGTAGTCTGTCACCTCCGATGCAAATAGTGAGGTCCAGAAATGGTAGGGAGATGTCGGAAATGGTCCAGGTGTATTTGAATGCCGGATGGAAGTTAGCGGTGAAATCGATAAAGTCAGTGAGTTGTGTATGGGTGCAGGAGGTAGCACCAATGCAGTCGTCAATACAGCTGAGGTAGAGTTTGGGGATAGGGCCATGGTATGCCTCGAACAAGGATTGTTTGACATACCCTACAAAGAGGCAGCCATAGCTTGGGACCATGCGCATGCCCAAAGTTACGCCTTGGATTTGGAGGAAATGGGACTAGTTAAACAAAAAGTTGTTAAGGGTAAGGACCAGCTCCGCTAGGCGGAGGAGAGTATTAATAGACGGGGATAGGTTGGTTCTGCGGTCGAGGAATAAACGGAGGGCTTTAAGACCCTACCGGTGTGGGATGGAGGTGTAGATTGATGGACATCCATGGTGAAGATGAGGGGGTGGGGGCCTAGAAAAAGGAATTCATGGCGGAGAAAAAGAGTGTGTGAGGTGTCTTGAAAGTAGGTATGGAGGGATTTAACCAGATGGGATAGGATGGAGTCGAGGTATGTGGAAATAGGATTGGTAGGGCATGAACAGGCAGAAACAATGGGTCTGCCAGGACAGTCAGGTTTGTGGAGTTTGGGGAGAAGGTAAAATCTGGCCGTGCGGGGCTGGGGAACAATGAGGTTGGAGGCTTGGGAGTGCAGTGAGCCGGAAGTGATGAAGTCAGTGATAGTGTTAGAGATAGTGGCCTGGTGCTCGTCTGTGGGGTCATGGTCCAAGGATAAGTAGGAGGAGGTGTCTGAGAGTTGGCGCATGGCCTCAGCCTTGTCGAGATCAGTGCGCCAGACTACCATGGCACCTTCCTTGTCGGCAGGTTTGATCACCCAGTCTGGGTTGTTGCAGAGTGAGTGGAGGTCTGTACGTTCCTTGCAACCACAGGAAATGCTACACTTGTGGCTTTACTTCCCCCCTTGACTCCATCCAAGGACCTAAGTAGTCTTTCCAGGTGTGGCAGAGGTTCACCTGCACCTCTTCCATCCTCATCTATTGCATCCGCTGCTCTAGGTGACAGCTGCTCTACATTGGTGAGACCAAGTGGAGGCTTGGCAATATCAGAATTGGTGTAGAGGTGCAATATTGCGTTGGGGGACCAGCCCTCCTGTGTGATGCTGGGACCCAACGGTTTTCTGGTCGGCTCCATTATGGTTTTCTGGTCGGCTCCCAACGGGTCCCACTTAGTCTAGTACATCCTATAAGAAGTAAAGTAGATGAGCTTGAGGCTCATTTAGCAGTTGGTAGATATGACATTGTAGGGATTGCTGAGACGTGGCTGCAGGAGGATCGGGACTGGGAACAATATTCAGGGTTGTACATCCTATAGAAAGGACAGGCAGGTGGGCAGAGTAGCTCTGCTGGTGAGGGATGGAATGCAGTCCCTTGCGAGGGAAGACATATGGACTGATGAGGTAGAGTCATTGTGGATTGAGTTGAGGAATTGTAAAGGCAAGAAGACACTAATTGGTGTTATTTACAGACCCGCAAATAGTAGCCCAGATGTAGGGTGTAAGTTGCAGCAGGAATTAAAACTGGCATGTAACAAAGGTAATGCCACTGTGGTGATGGGGGATTTCAATATGCAGGTAGACTGGGAAAACCAGGTTGGTTCAGGACCTCAAGAAAGAGAGTTTGTAGAGTGCCTCCAAGATGGATTCTTAGAGAAGCTTGTAATGGAGCCGACCAGAGGAAAGGCAATTCTGGAATTAGCGTTGTCCAAAGAACCAAATTTGATAAGAGAACTTGAGGCAGAGGAACCGCTCGGAGGTAGTGATCATAATATGATTGGTTTTAATCTGCAATTTGAGAAGGAGAAGGTTAAATCGGAAGTGGCAGTGATGCAGTTGAACAAAGGGGATTATGAAGGCATGAGAGAGAAGCTGGCAAAGTTAGATTGGAAAGGGATATTAGCAGGAATGACGGTGGAACAGCAATGGCAGGAATTTCTGGACATAATCCGGAAGACGCAGGATCATTTCATTCCAAAAAGGAAGAAAGATTCGAAGAGGAGTAGGAGGCAACCGTGGCTGACAAGAGAAGTTAGGTATAGAATAAAACTGAAAGAAAAGATGTATAACATAGCAAAGAGTACCTGGAAGCCAGAGGATTAGGAAACTTTCATAGGACAACAGAAGGAAACAAAACGGGTAATACGGGCTGAAAGGATGAAGTACGAATGGAAGCTGGCCAGGAATATAAAGAAGGACAGTAAAAGCTTCTTTAGATATGTTAAGGGAAAAAGAGTAGCAAAGTCAAAGTCAAATGTCTTGAAGGCAGACACGGGTGAAATTATTATGGGGAACAAGGAAGTGGCAGAACAGTTGAACAGGTACTTCAGATCTGTCTTCACTAAGGAAGACGCAAACAATCTCCCAGAAGTACTGGAGGACAGAGGATCGAAGGGGATCGCGGTACTGAAAGAAATTTTCATTTGGCGAGAAATAGTATTGGGTAGGCTAATGGGACTGAAGGATGATAAATCACCAGGGCCTGATGGACTGCATCCCAGGGTCCTCAGGGAGGTAGCTCTAGAAATAGTGGATGCATTGGTGATTTTTTTTAGGATGTGACAAGTAAAATGGATGAAGGGGAGCCAATGGTTGTAGTGTATCTAGACTTTCAGAAAGCCTTTGATAAGGTCCTGCACGGGAGACTGGTGACTAAAATTAGAGCACATGGTATTGGGGGTAGGGTGTTCACGTGGTTAGAATATTGGTTGGCAAACAGGAAGCAAGCAGTGGAGAGTGGAGTGCCGCAAGGCTTGGTGTTTAGGCCGCAACAGTTTACCATATATATTAACGATTTAGTAGAGGAAATTAGGAGCAACACTAGCAAATTTGCAGATGACACAAAGCTGGGTGGCAGTGTGAACTGTGAAGAGGATGTTAGGAGGTTGCAGGGTGACCTGGACATGTTGAGTGAGTGGGCAAATGCGTGGCAGATGCAGTATAATATAGATAAATGTGAGGTTATCCACTTTGATGGCAAAAACAAAGGGGCAGATTATTATCTCAATGGGTTAGGTTAGGTAAGCTGGAGGTACAGCGAGACCCGGGTGTCCTTGTACACCGGTCACTGAAAGTTTGCGTGTAGGTACAGCAGGCAGTGAAGAAAGCTAATGGAATGTTGGCCTTCATAACAAGAGGATTTCAGTACAGGAATAGAGAGGTTCTTCTGCAGTTGTATAGGGCTCTGATGAGACCACATCTGGAGTATTGGGTACAGTTTTGGTCTCCTAATTTGAGGAAGGACATCCTTGTGATTGAGGCAGTGCAGCGTAGGTTCACAAGATTGATCCCTGGGATGGCGGGACTGTCATATGAGGGAAGATTGAAAAGACTGGGCTTGTATTCACTGGAGTTTAGAAGGATGAGGGGGAATCTTATAGAAGCATATAAAATTATAAAAGGACTGGACAGGTTAGATGCAGGAAAAATGTTCCCAATGTTGGGCGAGTCCAGAACCAGGGGCCACATTCTTAGACTAAAGGGGAGGCCATTTAAGACTGAGGTCAGAAAAAACGTTTTCACCCAGAGAGTTGTGAATTTGTGGAATTCCCTGCCACAAAGGGCGGTGAAGGCCAATTTTCTGGATGGATTTAAGATTGAGTTAGATAGAGCACTCGAGGCTAGTGGAATCATGGGATATGGGGCGAAGACAGGCACGGGTTATTAATTGGGGACAGCCATGATCACAATGAATGGCAGTGCTGGCTCGAAGTGCAGAATGGCCTCTTCCTGCACCTATTTTCTATATTTCTATGTTTCTATGTTTCTAAGAAGGGTCTTGACCTGAAACGTTGCCTATTTCCTTCGCTCCACAGATGCTTCCTCACGCGCTGATTTTCTCCAGCATTTTTGTCTACATAGCACTATGAAATCCTTTGGTCTGTGAATAAGGAAGATTAAAATGTATGTTAACTGTTATTATGGAAAAGGTTTAAGAATGGAAATTATAACAAATCTTTATAATATCCTACCCTAGAGAGTTGTGAAAGCTCAATTATTGAACATATCGAAGGATATCAATATAATTTTGAGCAGAAGGATCAGCTCCTAATTTATTGAATGGTAGAACAGGCTTGGGCAGTTTCATGGTACCCGGAAATGGCGTCGAAGGGCGAAAAGCTGAAGCAAAGAAGTGGAAGCCAAATAACTGAACCGAAACGCCAAATTAATGAAAGTGAATGTGATCCCACCCTCCCCTCTCAATCGGCCAGTGATGTGATGGACACGGGGGTCTGGACCAATTGCTGACAAGTCCCGCCCACCCGGCGACATCATGTCCGTTATTTGACTTTTCGGCTGAGCGGCCATTCGGTTAGTGGGATTGTAGGCGATGCAGCCTTTCGGTTAGTTGGCTGTTAGGCGTCCCGCCTCTTGGTTAGTTTGCATTTAGGCATCCCACCCTTTCGGTTAGTTGGCGTTTCGGCTTTGTGCGCTTTTGGTTATTTGGCGTTTCGGATTTGTACGCTTTTGGTTATTTGGCGTTTCGGCTTCGTTTCCGCTCGGTTCTTTGGCTTCCACTTCTTTTCTTCGGCTTCTCGTCCTTCGACGCCACCACCACATACGCAGTTCCATAGCTTGCTCCAACTTTTGTTTCTTATGTCAAATGTTTTTAATTTTAGTGCTGCTGATTTAGTTTTAATTTTAGTGCTGCTGATAATAGCAGGTATTATGATATTAACGAGTATCAACTGAGACCCTTGATTTACCACTCTCCGCAGCACTCCTTCATATGTCACTATATTTACAGGTGCGACACAAACCATTCAAGGACCATACAAACCCTCTTCCATCTTCTGTGTGTGTGTGTGTGTGTGTGTGTGTGTGCAAGAGTGGAACTCACTATCAAAACATGGAAGGAATGGGGGGACATGCGCACACTCACACACGCATGCACAAGGCTTCGGAGGCTCAATCCAGTGCTAAATGCAGCTCAACTCTGCCTGTCTCGCCGGGTTAACTACAGCCCTGACTGGACACCAGTGCTGCTTCTCTGCGCTGGCCATATTTCCCGCAAGCCCAGGCAGGCAGAGTTGAGCTGGGTTTAGCGCTGCTTCTCTGCGCTGGCTGTGGGCCTGGGGGTACCGCACCCACCTGACTCCCGACCTCTCTGGCCACCTATGGGGGGTGGTGCACTCGGGTGGGGGCGGGACAGCGCCGGAGACCTGGTCGGGATCGATCCTGACTGTGGATGAGGCACAGGTCCAAAGATACTAGAGGATACCTCTAGTATATTTCCGCAGGTCTATGCCACGTCTCTCTCCTCCAAACATCGCACTCCCATGTCCTGCCCCCATTGCCTTCTCATGCCCCGCCCCCATTGCCTGCTGACCGACGTCTCCCTCGTCCAATCGGCGCCCTTGATCAGCAGTCCCACCTCCACTGTCTCGCGGAAAGCGGAGATTTTAAAATACGGATAACAAAAACTTCGGGGGATGTCCCCCACCTCTCAAAACATGGGGGGGACGTGTCCCCTCTGCCCCCCTCCATGATTTCCGCCTGTGTGTGTGTGTGTGTATGTGTGCGCACGCGCGTGTGTGCACTCGTGTGTACGCTAGTGTACGCGTGTGTGTCTTGGCTCTTATAGGGAGGGGTTCATTGTAGTGATAGACACTAAGTTCACTATTCGTGCTTAAAGCACAGATTTAGTTGGATTATACAGCTTCAATTTGGCAAAGCTAATGTTAAATTATATGATACATGATTGATGTCACAATGTTCATTTGTCCAAATGATGCATATTCTGTAGCCCTTCTGAAGGTGGCAGCTGGCACCTTGTGAGTACATGCATTTCTCTTAATATTCCAGCCAAATGGCACCAGGAGTTGTCAAACAATCGGCTCCTTGGAGCTCAATTTCATGGCTATTGTTTCTGTAAATAGAGTGTCATTAAAGCAAAGGAGGAGACAGCATTCATATGTCGGTTAAATTACCAACTCTGTAGGTTAGGTTTGGATATTAACTACTGTAGCTGGAAATTAAATTCACTGAATTATTTAGTTTCATATAATATTTATTTAGTCCAGCTCTTGGCGCTATGCTTTTAATATTTCATATTTCACACACTGCAGCATTGCAAGTTATTCAAGATTAATGGAATGTGAAATGTAAGGAAACATTTACAGAATGGAAGCTTTCACTGGAATGCAAATATTCCACTAGGTACAACCTGTGAGCTGGCTAATCTGAGCGCTGAGTGCTTTGACAGCATAGATGTAATCGAGTTACTGATCTTTAGAAGATACTGAGTAAATTTTCAGTCGCTGAAGATTGTGCAATACCTTTTACACTCTGTGAATTTAGAATGGATGACTCTTAGTTCAATACCTGAAAACTTGTGATAGACAATAGGCAATAGACAATAGGTGCAGGAGTAGGCCATTTGGCCCTTCGAGCCAGCATCGCCATTCAATGTGATCATGGCTGATCATCTCCAATCAGTACCCCGTTCCTGCCTTCTCCCCATATCACCTGACTCCGCTATTTTTAAGAGCCCTATCTAGCTCTCTCTTGAAAGCATCAAGAGAACCTGCCTCCACTGACCTCTGAGGCAGAGAATTCCACAGGCTCACCTTTCTCTGTGAGAAAAAGTGTTTCCTCGTCTCCGTTCTAAATGGCTTACTCCTTATTCTTAATGTGCTCTTGAGTGGGGGTTTGAAAAGTGTGTGTGTGTACATCTACAACTAACCATGTGAAATATTTAGCAAATTATTTCATATCACATTACCAAAAGTTAAAGCATTTAAGTGGAAGCTAGATAGTTATATGAAGAGAAAAGAAATGGAATGTTAAAAATTGGAGGAATTGTAGAGGAGAAAAGGATCGTGGAGGATGAATACTAGCCAAACAAGTATTTTTAGTTTTCTCTCTGTTAATATTATGTATCAGCCAGACAGAAAAGTTACCTAGACATTTTTTTGCTGTCTGCAAAGATGTGTTAGTCATTCTACTAGCAGTAGGACAATAAGTATTGTATTGAGTAATTCATCAGGGAGGTCCAATCTTTTATGATTTACTGGATCAAAACCGCATATATTCAGTGGATATATTCACTGGATCCTCACGCCCCCACCTCCCGCCACCCCCCCCCCCCCCCCACCCTCCCTGTGGGAGGTGGGGGCGTGAAGGGGGACTGATAAAAGTAAGGGTGTGCAGGAGCATGTGAGGGTTGATATTCAGTAATCAGTTTATATGGGATTGGTGGTCAGGGAATGAGACAGTCTAATCAGGCCAGCAGTTCAATAGGTCAGGGGGTCAGCAGGTTAGTGGTTGGTGTGTGGGTATGGGCTGAGCTTGTATTGCGTGAATCTGGAGGTCAGAGGGCAATATAGCAGAAACACAGTAAAGCCAAGTAATCAAAGCGCTTAACTGTGCTACATTCCTTGTGCTATATGTCAATGAAAATTGTTGAATGGGATTGCATGCCAATGAACACTATTGCATGTGTTCTAGTTCTTCCATTCATTATTGTGTTAAGTGTTCTGCAATCCATGCAGTAAATCCACACTAGACTGTGATTTTCATTGAAACCTAATCACTGCATAATCCCAGATATCTTTGTCAGTAATGGCTAACTAAGGTTTACATGACAAATGTCTGTTTGCTGCAGCTTAGCTATTTAAAAAAAATATTGGTCAAAGGAAAGCTATGCTACTTTTCCTGACTAATCTGCTAATCAAAACCATCTCGCAGCTGTATCCACCTATCACTTGTCAGGCATTGTCCCACCCCCACTTTTTTTCATCCTTTCTCCTCCCTGCTACAATTCCCGACCCAAACCAACACCTATCCATGTCCTCCAGAGGTGCTGTCTCACCCCCTTGAACGGTTGCAAGGCCAAGACTGTGGTAGCTGGGAAGATGAATTTCTAAAGAGGAGCAAAGTGCTGGAAGAGCTCAGTAGGGCAAGCAGCATCTCTGGAGAGAATGGACAGGCAATATTCAGTTCGGGAGCCTCCTTCAGATTGATGAAGCAGTAAGAAAGCCATGAAAGAGAGGTAGGAGTGGGGTGAAGTCTGTCACAGAATCTGTGATGGGGAAGGGAAGAGGGGGAATAAAAGGGAAATATGGGATTAAGGGATGGGAGATGAGCATACGGAGGAGAGATAAGGAGCTGAGTAACATATGTGGAGGGAGATGGTGGAAGAATCGTGTGCGCACTGGTATGGTGGGGGGTGGGCGTTTGGGGAGCAGAAAAGGGAGAGGACCAGAGTGAGACCACAGTCAAGCAGGGGTGCTGCATTGAAGGTGCCTCTGCCTACTGCCTGTCCGTTTTTTCCCATTTTTTAAAATTTTAGTTTGTCTAAACATTTTTGTTTGGGGATTCTTTAGTTTTTCTATGTGGGGGAGGGGGGAGGAGTAAGGGGGAAACTGCTTAGTGGACCCCAAAGTAGACCGGCGATCACCGTTTGAAGCTCCCAAGCATTGGGCCCGCTGCTCCACCATCGCGGGGCTGTGGTACGCGAAGCTCCAAGTGTGGGTGGCGCTGACCGACATCACGGAGTCCTGGGGCCCTTTGCCAAAGGCCGCCAGCTCTGGGGACGTCGGGAGCTGTGGACTCTGGTGGGAAGCGGCCAATTTGGAGGTCCAAGCCACTGAGGTTGGCCTCCCGTTCCGACATCAGAGTGCCAACATCCTAGCGAGCGGGTCTGAGCGGCAGGCTGCCCGTAGCGGCGACTGAGGAGGACTGCGGAAGTCCCGACCACGGGTGAACATCAGAGGAAGATGACTGACTTTGGTGCCTTCCCTCACAGTGGGAAACTTTTGATTCTGCTGTGTGGGGATGTTTTATGTTGAACTCTATTGTGTGTTGTGTTCTTTATTTTATTGTATGGCTGTATGGTGATCACATTTCACTGTGCCAACTGGCACATGGGACAGATAAATGTATCTTGTATCTTGAGGAACAGCATCTTATATTCCACCTGGGTAGCTTATAACCCAACAGTATGAACATTGAAAGACACAAAGTGATGGAGTAATGTAACAGGTCAGGCAGCATAACAAGAGAACATAGATAAGTGATGTTTCGGGTCGGGGCCCTTCTGTAGGGAGATTCCTTCCAATTGAAGGAAACAACCCAACCCATCCTCACTCCACCCCTTGTTTTCCTCTATTCAATCAAAACCCTAATCATCTGTACTCACTGCCTGACCCACTGAATGACTTCAGTAACTTGTTTTTTTTGTAAAGTAATATCTGCAGTTTTCTTTGTCTACCTCCTCTTCTGATGTTCGGCTGATTCCATTCCTGTTCAGCTCTTTGCTGATGACATTCTTACTCAGGCTTTTTTTTTAAACCCTTGAAAAGGCTATTCTAATGTGTTTTTCCCCTATCTTCTCCATATATCAACGCAATTCCCGCAAATTCTGTAGTCATTCTTAAATCTAAGTTCCATTCATACATCCTGTCTGTACTTTCTGATCAACAATAGTTCCTGATTCAACTATAACCTCAATAATAAAATTATAAAATATGGAACGCAGAAAAGGCTTTTCAGTCCACAATGTCTGTGCTGAACGATGCCAAGTTGAACTAAACTTCTCTACCTGCACATGGTTCATATCTGCATAGCAATGTGCCTATCTAAAAGCCTTTTAAACACCACTGCTTCCCCCGATGCCCCTGGCAGCACATTCCAGGCACCTGTGTGAAAATAAAACTTGACCCATATATCTCCATTAAACTTTGCCACCTTGAATCCATAAAATTAACATCCATGCTTCCTTATCTCTCCATTTCTTCAACCATCAAACACTCTGGAAGCCCAAGAAACTTCCAGTCTTGACCTCTTGTTCCTTCTTTTATTCACTCAAGTCTTGGAGGTTATGTTTTCAGCCTCAAAGGTATCAGCTTTGGGATATTTTCTGCAAACATCTTCCTCACTCGCCTTCAGAATGCTTCTTAAGATCCATTCCTTTAATCAAGCTGTAAAGCTTTCTGTCCCAATATCTTTAAAATCTGTCTGAGTATTAATATTGTTTAGTAACCTTTCTAAAATACTTAATGGTATTAAATGTGGGACAAAATCCAATTTGTTTCCGTTTCAATCACCATGACTAATCCCAACTAAAATATGATGTATTAAATGAAGGAAAGAAATAAACATAATCAAACGTACCAGCCTTGGTGGCTTACCAGCTCCTTCTCTCTGTGCCTCTGCCTTTTGCAAGTATGGCAGTGATTAAGTTTGCAATACAGCCTAGACTAATGATGTGGAATAAATCCCACCAGGTACTTGGAGAACTAAAACTCACCCAATTAAATATACATCTGGGATGAATAGTGAATATTTGAAAATTTTACCATAAAAGATCTGGATTATTGGACAAATACTTAGTGCTAGAATGTTATCCCTTACTGCATACACAATACAAATGCATGGGTTTGTTAAACACCTCCACCATCATTTGGCTCCAGTGCCATTAATGGAATTGAAACTAGACCTGGGTTAAAAACAGCATCTCTGGAGATAGAAGGGTCTTGACCTGAAATCTCACCCATTCCTTTTATCCAGTGAAGCTGCCTGTCCCGCTGAGTTACTCCTGCATTTGTTGTCTATCTTCAGTTTAAACCAGCATCTGCAGTTCCTTCCTACACATGGGTTAAAAACAGGTGGGTATTAGGATGGCCGGTGTGGGAAAGTTGGGCTGAAGGGACTGTTTAGATGTGTATGACTCTATGATTCAATGACCAGGGCGAAAAAAGTCCTTGATTATGTTGAATGCTTCCACGAGACAGCGTGTGGTTGGAATCATTGGTGGGGAGGCTGAGGTGTGTGATGGACTCTTTGCCATGCTTTGTAGTCATGAGCAGACCTTTTGCCAAACCAAGCTAGAATGCAACCCATTAGGTCGCTCTCCACAGTGCATCAATAAAATTTGGCAAACATCATTGGAGACAGAACACCAGGTGGCGCCGTACGATGGCAGCCTCGCCAACGGTCTGCTCATCCTTTTCTTCTTTTGTTGTTTTTAGTCTATTGTTAAATGTATGTTTTAGTGTATCTTTAGTTTTGTATTGTGTGGGGGGGGCGGGGACTTTTTAAAATCTCTTTCCTCGATGGAGATGTGACTTTTCTGTATCGTATCTCAGTCCGCACTGTGTCCTAACATCGTGGAGCTGGTTGTCCCTTTGCTGGGGATCGACCTCAGGAGCTCCTACCACGTGAACCTGTGGACTTAACATCGTGGAGCTTGTGAATCCTTTGTCAGGGATCAACTTCGGGAGCTAGAACCGTGGGAGCTTGTGGACTTAACATTGTGGAGCTCACAGTCCCTTGTTTAGGGATCTATTTCGGGAGCTCCAACCCTAGGAGCTTCGACCGCTCTGATCACGGGTGCTTCAATCGCCCCGACGCGGGAGCTTCGATCGCCAGCTGTGGGAGCATTGATCTCCCCGACTGCGAATGGTTTGACTGCCCTGACCATGGGAGAAAAGGAGGGAAGAAGATAATACTATATTGCGTTCCATCACAGTGTGCTATGGTGGATGTTTATGTTAATTTTTTATGTAGTTGTGTGCCTTGTTGCTTTTCTGGTATGACTGTATGGCAAAACAAATTCCTTGTATGTTTTAAGGATAAGGGGGAAGTCTTTTAGGACCGAGATGAGAAAATCGTTTTTCACACAGAGAGTGGTGAATCTGTGGAATTCTCTGCCACAGAAGGTAGTTGAGGCCAGTTTGTTGGCCATATTTAAAAGGGAGTTGGATGTGGCCCTTGTGGCTGAAGGGATCAGGGGGTATGGAGAGAAGGCAGGTACAGGATACTGAGTTGGATGATCAGCCATGATCATATTGAATGGCGGTGCAGGCCCGAAGGGCCGAATGGCCTGTTCCTGCACCTAATTTCTATGTTTCTATGTTTCTATGTTTACATACTTGGCTAATAAATTAATTACAATTACAATTACAATTAATTACAATACACACGGAAGATAGACACAAAATGTTGGAGTAACTCAGCAGGACAGGCAGCATCTCTGGAGAGAAGGAATGGGTGATGTTTCGAAACCCTTCTTCAGACTCATTGGAAACATGTTGAACTTCTTTAATCTTCTGAGGAAGTAGAGGCATAAAGGGGCTGTCCCAGTTGGGCGACCTAATCCGCGAGTTCTGCCGAGTTTGCCCTCGACATACTCGCAGCATGGTCAACACAAGGTTGTAGGAGGTCTTTGTAACTCTCCTTCATGCTCGAGAGTAGTCCCTGTGTACTCGAGGCCTCAGCAAGTCACGGCGTATTTTTCAACGTGTTGAAAAATGCCTGCGAGTAAAAAATGGTCGCCATAGGAAAAATCCATACTTTTTTTACCCGTAGTTTTAGTCGCAGTAGGTCGTAGGAGGTCAGCATGTTAGTCTTAAGTAATCTAGGGTAGTCAAAGATAGTCGAAGGTAGTCGTAGATAATCTTCTTCATAGTCGAAGAGGTCGACGGGAGGTTGAAGGAGGTCGAAGGAGGTCTTCTACATAGTAGAAGGACATCTTCAACATGACATTTTTTCAATCTCTCCTAAACTCTTCTAAACTCGTCAATTTGGTCGCCTAAGTGGGACAGGCCCTTTAGTGTGTTTTCTTGGCCGTAGATTCAAAATAGTTGGTTCAAGACTAAACTGTAAGTGATATTTACACCTAGGAACTTGAACCTCTTAACCATCTCTACTGTGGCACCATTAATGCTGATTGAGATGTGTACTTCACCTTGTTTCCAGATCTAGTTCTTTAATCTTGCTGACATGGATAATCTTCAACATTGGTGTCCTGTAATATAGCGTTCTCGGCCTCCTACTATATTCCTTATCACTCATGACTGTCAGCCAAATACCAATCTAACTTAATTTACAGGTTTACAAATGACACAGTTGCAGTGGGCTGGATACCAAATAATGATGAGGCAGAGTACACAAAGGAGATTAAAAACCTCATAACCTGGGGCCAAGACAACAACCTCTCCCTTACTGTCAGAAAGACAAAGGAGATTGTGATCGACTTCAGGTAGTGACGTAGTACACACACCATGGTATACATTGATAGCGCTGTAATGGAGGTGATAGAAAGCTTCATGTTCCTAGGAATAAATATCACCCACAATTTGTCCTGGACCAGCCACACCAAAGCAATGGCCAAGAAAGCACACCTACACCTCTACTTTCTTAGAAGACGTAGGAATTTTGGCATGTCCCAACTAACCTCACCAACTTCCACAGATGCTCTACAGAAAGCAGTTCATCAGGATGCATCACGGCCTGGTTTGGTCACAGCTAGAAATAAGACAGCAAGAAATTGCAGAGTTGTGGGCATAGCCCAGACCCTCATGCAAACCAACCTCCTTCCATTTACTCCATCTACACTTATTGCTGCCTCGGAAAGAACGCCAGCATAATCAAGAACCAGCCTCCGCCCGGTCCCTCACTCGTCTCCCTTCTTGCAAGGCAAGATCAGGCAAGAGGTACAGAAGTACGAAAATGCATAATTACAGATTCAAGAACAGTTTCTTCCCAGCCATTACCCGGCAACTGAATGGTCCTCTCATGAGCTAGATTGCAGTCCTTACCTCTCATCTACCTAATTGGAGACCTTTGAACTATCTTTAATAAATCTTTGTTGGACTTTATCTTCCACTAAATGTTGTACCCTCTATTCTTTATCTGTACACTGTGGATGACTTGATTGTAATCATATATAGTCTTTTCCATAACTGGATAGCATGCTAACAAAAGCTTTTCATTGTACCTCAGCACTCATGGCAATATTAAACAAAACAAAACTGAACTAAACATTGAGGGAGAGGCTGTTGACTTAAGACCATGTTAAAATAAAAACAATTTATCTTCTTCCTGTACTCTATCGCATGAGTGTTTGAGATTCTGCCCTTTCAGGTGGAGTCATATGCAAACTTGTATATATAATTAGAGCAGAATTTGGCCTCACAGTTGTGAGTGTATAGTGTGTATAATAAGGGCTGAGAATGCATCCTTGCAGGCTAGATTGCAGTGCTGATCTCTATTCCAGTATTGTATTGAGCACTAGTATTGAGATTATTCAGTTAGCTTAATCTATCATTTTATTGGGTTTGTTCTGCATTTCCCGCCAGTTTTCCCCATTCAGGGATGTTCTTAGTTGTTGCCTGTTGCTTGGTCACCTATGTTTTTATTCACATTAGGTCTTGCTGCTCCCCATTTCCTATCCTGTTTCTACATTATAATGATGGTTACTTATAATGATAAGCACCAAAATTAGATACGGGAGGCACAGAGTAGCTATGTGGAGTAATGTTCACAACGTTTGATGGCTGCAGTGATCACTGGTCACCCAAAGTTCAAGTTCAAGTTCAAGTGAGTTTATTGTCATGTGTCCCTGATAGGACAATGAAATTCTTGCTTTGCATCAGCACACAGAACATAGAAGGCATTTACTACAAAACAGATCAGTGTGTTCATATACCATATATAAATATATACACACATGAACAAATAAACTAATAAAGTGCAAATAACAGATAATGGGTTATTAGTTATCAGAGTTTTGTCCGAGCCAGGTCCGAGCCAAAGACAACCGAAATTAGAGAATACTACATCAGAGTAGAATTCTAGCTTTTATACATTAAAGTAAAGTCTGTTTAATTCCAAGGCTAGCAATGCATCGTGCCGGTGAGATCAGTTTTAAATTTTATGCAGTCATCCCCTGGAATTTTGTAAGCCCTCATAGCAGAAACCCTGAAAATCAGCACTGGCCTTCAATAATGTTCCTTTTGAGATTTTCAAGTGGCTTAGCAATGATTTATTGCAGTCATAATTCTTTTCCATGGAGAATGAATGTAAGCAATTCCAAGTATTGTTATGACCTCATTCATTAGCATTGCTTTTTTTCTGCAGTTTGGAAGACTGACTCATAAAGTCAGAAACAGAGAGAAACAGCAGGGAAACTGGCCCTTTGGCCCATTGGGTCCATACCGACCATCAACCCATTTATACTGCAACATTAATCACATTTTTAAACAGAATCACCCTTAATTCCCATCAACTTCCAATTTACCACTAGATACACTATAGGCAATCCATAATGGTCATTTAACCCACACATCTTTGGGATGTGGGAAGGAAAGAGAGAGTAAAAAAAAATCATGTTTAAAGTTACAGCTGCTTTTTTATAGTTTGCACTGCAGATGATGTTTATTTCAGCATCTTGTTGATTCTGCTACAATTTGTACATCCATTACTTTGTAAAACATGGAAACATTAAGGCTTCTATATTCGTGGGAGATCCTAAAACCTGAGCATGACTAAACACTGAACTCAGAGTCCGAAGAAGGGTCTCGACCCAAAACGTCATCCATTCCTTCTCTCCAGAGATGGTGCCTGTCCCGCTGAGTTACTCCGGCATTTTGTTTCTGCCACTGAAGCATTCGCAGTTCACCTCTTTAAAATATTTGTGGACAGTGTTGTCTAGTTGCTTCCGTTTTTTAAGGTGCTTGAGCAGATATGATCATCATGGACCAAGATCTTCCACCAATGTTGGGCATGAGCCAGTTAAACTGCAATTGCAACAGAATTTAGGTTGAATGGATTTTGCCATTAATTTCCTCATTATCAATTATTCATTTGTTACTTAATTCACCAGTAACGAGAATTGCTCAAAAGTTTCCCACGATATGAAGTGAAGCAGGAATGGTTCAAATTGAATGCTAGCTATTGACCTCCAACCCCAATCGCAATCAACCCACTTCTGGATATTGCCATGCATCAATGGCTTAAAGCTTGAAAGGTTGCCCACGAGCAGTGAAACAGTTACTTCTTCCTCTAAAATTCATATGGAATCATGATGTGTCACGGAAGTGTAAGCAACTGACAAGTTTCACCAAGTCACAGGATGGGGTTTTTCCCTCACAGCTTCAGTTTAAATCGACAGCTTGCCCAAATACGTGCCAGCTGTGCCCTGCCAGCTGGCAGAAGAATCACAATAATAGCTGATGAATTGTGCTGGAGCCTTCACTGTAGCAGTACAATGCAGCAGTTCAGGGAAGAAATAAATCCTTGCTTTTACGTGGCTTTTTCATGAGGTTCCAAAGTGCTCCAGAGTTTGTGGAGCACTTGTGAAGTGCTGCTGTTACAGCAGTGCAGAAGATGTGACAGTCAATTCACAGCAAGGTCCCACAAAGAGCAAGGATCAATTTACAGGTCACCTGTTTCAGATAATCTCGGGGAGTGATAAATCTTGCTCATAAATTGGAAGAACCCTTTTGATTGTCAACATTAAATTAAATAGAAAGGTTGAACGAGAACTTGCCATTTGAAGTTTGATCTTTATTTTATGAGAAGTCATAGTGAGGGATTATGTGAAGAGCCCACCAGCTCTTCAAAGTAGTTGTATGAAACCACAGAATAGTTGCTGACCTAAGCTATAGGAAGATTAAAGGGCTAGAACTACAGAATGATCTTTATGAGAATAGGGTTGGGAGTGGAGGGCACATAATCCCTCACTTCAACTTCTCATAAAATAAAGATCAAACTTCAAACGGTAAGTTCTCGTTTAATCTTTGTATTTTTTTTCAAATTCACATGAGTGACTACGCGAAGATTTCGAAGATCTGTGGTTTCATGCAGTGACACAATTTGTGTGTGAAACACTTAAACAGATAAACCATTAATGGTAAGAAAAAACATGAGTTATTAATATCTGACGCTAACTGGCATGCATGACCATTGTTCTTAACTGGACCGTAGTCCCAATAGACTGTTGAGTTAGAAAATAACTCATGTAACACTGTGCATAATACGATCTGCAAATATCCTGACATATTCCACCAAATTTCAGAATTTATTAACCTGCACTATTTAAACCTCATGCTGTATGATGAAAGGGAAATCCATTCTATTGGCTGCTAATGAGCCATCAGCAATGTTTTGAGACTATTGAATAACAAAATAACTATCTTCCATTTCATAGGCACTAGTAGCTGAGTGCACTTGTATACCTAATGACATCCCTGATCTCTGCTCTAGTGGGTATGCTGTCAATCTCAAATGTATGCAATCCTGCTCATTTGCTTATGAGATTATTTCTATAGCAAGCTACCCTAATGTCAGTATGACATAGAGACTAAGCCAGAGATTGAGTAAAAGCTGTGTTTTTTATGCTATCAGTTGCTGAAAACATAATCATCTTAAGATACTGGTCCCATTAGGAAAATTAGACTATTTGCATAACAATTTACTGATATATATCACACATTACAATGAGTGTAGGCTATTAGAGTGGTCAAATAAAAGACACCCTGCATAACGTTAGAGAATAGTGGGTGAAGAATCAATCATTTATGTCCCACTTATGGTACTACAGAAATGATACAGCAGCACAAGCAATGTCAATTGTGCAATCACATAAAGCTTCTTTAGGCTCAAACTGGGAGCCATACAAACCTCTGTTACTTCTGTTTAAAATTGAGTCACATATGTTGTTCACAAGCTTCTCATACAATCGTGCAGAGCTAGCTGCCTGAGAAGACAGGCTGTCCCAGCCGTCACTCGACTGAGTAAATAAGAGTTGCTTCAGTCGCCTACCATGGCATGATAGAATAGGCAAATTGGTACTGTTAAATTTCATGTTGCCTCATATGTAATATTGAATAATATATCTACCGACAACCCATAGGTTTTATCAGCTGCAATTTTTGCATATACCTAAAACTCGATGGCATAATGCCCTCTAATCTGAGAAGGGGTGGCATAGGTTTTCACCACTAACTTTGTTATCAAAACAGCAGAATCTGTGCCTTATGTGTATAGATATGACAGAGTATGCAACTACAAAATTGATTCTCTGAGTCAGTTAAATTGCAGAAAACCAATCATCCATCTAAACTGGGTAAGTAAACCCATAATCCGACTAGCCTAATGCTAACCCGACTCGGCCTGCATCATATTTCTGTAATCTTGAGAAGTATCAGAAATATACCCCTCTAGTCCTTGGCCAGACCACTCATCCTCGGATGAGCTGTCACAGATTGCACTCAGAACCGCTGTTCCTCTATAGATCTTACAGACGGAAATTATTTTGGCTTTCCTACCCGCAGAAAAATGCATTATCTAGTATTCATACATATTGCTGATAGCATATAATCAGTAGTTAATGACTAGAGCTGAAATCACGGACTCCCTTAGATGTGGGAATACGAGTTCCCTGTCAGCTCTTAACTAAGAGTCACCATGAATACTCCACGAAGCTTTTCCCTTCAGAGTGGAAACAAGTATAATGCAAGGCTGAATCAGGAATGCCTCGCAGTCCTTCAACTGAAACCACATGTCTAAGTCACCAGAGTGCACAATGCAATCTCTTCGATCCGCCACTCAATCAGGACTACTGATATTGAGAGCCTGTGGATTGTTATAAATACATTGTTGATTCACAACATGAACCTGCAGGTCACAAAAAGTTATATTATATACCAGACGAGCTTCCTGCTGATAACTACCTGTCTCAGAGAGGATGGCAATGAAGATTCCAATGAACCAGTAACTCTACTAACTGAGGAGAAATAAACCATATGTTGAGAAAAACTTCAACTATTTTATTCTACTGAGCAGTCTGATAACCTCAATCACAGATGATGAAGCAGCGCTTCCCTGGTACTATGACTCGTATAGCCAGCCATGGTCTACCCCAATCCATGGAAACAAAACTGTTCCTGCTTGGAACATACAGAGGTTACTGTGCAAGGACCCTTGCCAAAGTCTCTACATCAACGTGATCTATCTCAGAGACAGTGACACTGACTAGACAGCTCATGCTGGCCGTAACCCCAACCTGAGCCAACAGACTACTCCATTTCGGAATTTATGGAGGTTAATAATGAGATCTTACTTACCAGCGTCTCTATCCCCGGGTCGATTTTCTTTGTTGGAGCTTCAGTGAAGTTCCAATTGCAGAGCCTGTCTATCATGCTCGTCATTTTTGTTAGATAGCTGATGCCGCTGGCCAATTCTTCTTGCAGTGACTTGTCCGTCCCCGAGGGAACAGCAAATTTAGATGCAAGAGCATGCAGCTCTTCCTTATGCAATTGTCGCACATAATGCATTAAAGTATGGGGTCCAGGCACATAGTCATTTTCGGGGTCATGTTTGGAGTCAGTCCATACTGATCTCTGACACTTTCTTAGAGTGGCAGATAAATTGCACCCTGAACCAGGCGTTGCCATATGTGTAGGCCTCGGACTGCCTGTGCATGCTTCCATAACATAGAGCATATTTTGTGACACCATCTTCAATAGTCTTTCGGGTGGGAGGAACACACCAATCCTAAAACCAGGGGCAGCTACAGGCATATGACTTGAATTGCCTGTGCATGCTTCAGTAAAACAGAGCATAATATAGAAAATAGATATCATGTGTGCATATAAAGTTTAGCACCATCTCCATCACTCCGTTCATCCGAGTGGGAGGAATATTGCAACCCTGAACCAGGAGCTGCTTCTGGCATATCAGCACATATTTTGGCACCATTCCCACTACCACTTAGATCCGAGTGGGAGAAAAATGCAACCCTGAACCAGGAGCTGCTGCCTGCCATGCCTTCGTAACACGGAGTATTTCTAGTGCCACCATCTGATTCATCAGATGTTCTAATTGAGGCAACTGCCCAATCACATCTGCCATAGATTTTGCCCCAACTTGGGGTTGTCAGGCTGCTTCCTTTAGCAGCCGAACTGAGACTAGCTGAAGATCGGTGCTCTGTTGGTATCATCATTTACAAAACAGATTGCATCTGCTAATGATTCCGAGTCCTTAGTCCCTTCTGGAGCCAATGGAGTATTACAGGGAAGGAATGGAGCGCCAACCCTGCCAAGTATTGTCATAGGAAATTACGTTTATATGATTAAAAGAAGCCTATCCTTATTAAATCAGAGATTCGAATACTTTATTGATATGCATATAGTTGGAGTCTCTTGTAGAAGAATCTTCAACAGTCCCCTCTAATGAGCGGAAATCACCATGACGCCACCATGTGTAGCTCCCACAGGTGTCTGATAGGCACAGCTTAACCAAGGCTTCCTAAGCCAGGAGTTCTGGACTGCATTGGCAAGTCCAATTGCACTACACCATTGGTGTAGGTGATAACAAATGTCCTTTGTAATTATCTTTTTTTTTTAAACATTAACTTTATTGGCATGATAAGACATATTTGTCAAAGAATTAAACATGACTTTAGAATGCTATCAGCTACGATAGTCTCAAACGTGACCGAGTGGCAACTGTTATTCATGCCAACTCTATTATACCCAAAATAAAGTACACACTATATGCTGCTGCAGCATAGTTGTAGCAATAACTGTGTTAAAATCATACGGTGCTATGGCAGCTGAGCTTACTTAAGCGGTAGCTCAAGGCCGTGGCTATTTTTAAACTCATCTGCTGCTGGAAAACTCCTGCAGCGAAAATAGACCTGGCTGCAGGCAGCTGCTATGAATTCTCACTCCTTACTGAGCCCCACACTGCTTCGAACTCTGGCTGCCTGCTCCCATATGGACCTCAGCAGCATCACTTTAAAACCATTTTTAGGTGCTATTGCCAGACTATAAAGCTGAACCAGCGTATGCTCCCTCAGCAGCATTTCTTTGTTTAATAATCTACATTGGTGCTTATGGCAGCCGTTCGCTGCCCTGGCTGCGGCTAACACCGGTCGCTGTAAACTTAGCAGCGATACGAAACGTAGCCGCTATGATATACACTGACTGCTGCTATTTTTAGCAGCGAGCTCCTAAGCCGTACCGGCAGCCCCAACTCCTAATGGAGTTCCATGGTGGCTAAAATCCGGCCGGCAAAAATGAACCCGAGTTCCTCCGGAGCTTGCACGGCAGCCTTCAATGGCGACAGCTGTCAAACCGGCTGCCTCCATCAGCTACACTGGGACTGCTATCGCAGTGGCCCGCTGAAAGAACATTCACTTACCTGCCAGAGCAGTTGCGCGCCATTGCGAACTACTCTGACCCGACGCATGCATTGTCGCGAATTAACGCGCATGCGGGCTGGCGTGCTCTTCACATAGTTACTCACGTGACTTCAATTGGATAGATCACAGAATTGGATAGAAAATTGGATAGATCTCTGTATCATAAATGGCTGAAAAATTGGCTCTCACGGTTTGTTTTCACAAAGTCTTGTTACATGCAAGATGTTGGTACTGGGATTGACACTGGGACTACCATTGTCACTGTATCTGACACCAACATTAACCCCTAATTATTTTCAAACTAAACCAGGTTCAAAAACAGCTTTCTCCTTGCTATCATTAAACTGACTGGTATCCTGACTGGTTGTATCATGGACTGGCATGGCAATTCTAACACAGGAATGCAAGAGGCTACAGGGAGTATTGGACTCAGCCTGTTCCATCCATGGGTTCTCCTCACCATTGAACACTTCCATATGAAATGCTGCCTTAGAAATTGGCAATCTATCATTGCGGAGCCACACCATTCGGATAAGGCCCTCTTCACACTTCTACTGTTGAGCAGGAGGTGAACAAACAATTTGTTTTTTGCAGTCTTTTCTTGATGGCTATGATGCCACTGCAAGTAAGATTTTTTTTGTACTTTTTCTATGACAATAAATTAAAGTTATTTGGATGACTCTTGAATGGATATCTCGTATGAAACATAGAAACATAGAAAATAGGTGCAGGAGGAGGCCATTCGGCCCTTCGAGCTAGCACCGCCATTCATTGTGATCATGGCTGATCATCCCCTATCAATAACCTGTGCCTGCCTTCTCCCCATATCCCTTGACTCCACAGCCCTTAGAGCTCTATCTAACTCTCTCTTAAATCCATCCAGTGATTTGGCCTCCATTGCCCTCTGTGGCAGGGAATTCAATGAATTCACAACTCTCTGGGTGAAAACGTTTTTTCTCACCTCAGTCTTAAATGACCTCCCCTTTATTCTAAGACTGTATACAGAGGATGTACTCCCAATCTAATCTATCTCCTTGCACTTTTTAAATCTGCACTTTCTTAATAGCTGTAACACTATATTCTGTGTTTTTTTCCCTTTCTCTTTTTGCACTACCTATTAAGAGTATAGAACATAAAACAGTACAGCATAGGAACAGGCCTTTCAGCTCATGTGCCAAACATGATGTTAAATTAAAATAACCCCTTCTGACTGCACATAATCCACATCCCTTCATACATTACATATTTATGTGCTTCTTTAAAAGCCTCTTAAAATCTACTAACTGCTGCTAACATCACCCCCAATAGTTCCAAAAAACTACAGTATCATTCTATATACAAAGGGCATGTCTTACACACCAGCTTCAAACTATCTCCTGTGGCATTGGGGATGGTGTTGGGTTCAGCCGTGACCACACCGACAATCGCAGTAGAGTGAACTCACATGAAACATTTTATTTACGGTGATAAGAAAGCCCAGGACTGCATGGGAGCTCTGTATTTTGCAGTCATGGCACATGTGAGGTGACACTGTCCCAGCAACACAATCCTGGTCTCGACGGAGGAGGCGTGACGATCTAAGGCCTCTCCATGCAGTTCACCCTTGCCTTGAGTGGAGGTGCTGGGTGGTTACAGGCTTATCCTGGGACTCTGCTTTGGGCTTGAAGAGCCGACACTGTCGATCTCAGGATTATCCTGGCGGCTCAGTCTTTGCGTCTGTGTATGGGCACAGTCCCTCATTGTCCTTGGGCAGGAAGAGGCACTGTTGTCTCAGGTTTGTCCCGGCCACTCAGTCTTAGACTCAGTAGAGATGCTGGCTGTCTAGGGCTTCTTCCCGGCAGCCAAATCTAGACCATGCGGTGTGCTGGTGGTCTTGGGTTTGTCCAAGTGGCTCAGCTTTTGTTAAACCTGTGTCATGGGAACACAGCTAGCAGGGAGGCACACCCCTTCCTCTCTCTCTTTCTTCTTCCTCACTTTCTTCCACTTCCTCGTATATGATCTTGTATGTATCTATGTATGTACCCATAATCATAGAATATAGAACTAGAAGATAAAATGGTACAACAGCAGGACAGGCCTTTCACCCCACAAAGGACCGAGCTGTTACCAATGATGTTGAGGATTGGCCTCTCCTGGCCGGTCAGTCAGTGATGTGCACTATGTACTCCACATGATTATCCATTATTTATACTTCACTTCAAAGGAGGATGAAAAGATTATAATAGGCAGCCCACCTAAAAAAATGTCCATTTGCACAGCCATCAAGGTTAAAATTGCTGGCATAATAGTTTTATTTAGCCTTTTAAAATTTATTTTGCTGTATATCAGAGATATAAAAAATCCTAATGGACATTGTTACTTTGGCATCGTTGATGAAGATGGCCCATTCAATGAGGACAATTTCAATGAGGTTTATAATTTTTTGTGAAGGAAAGGCAATGGCATATGAAAAGCATTGACATTGCAATGAGGAAACCAAATGCAAACCTATAGAAAGAGGTACCTGATCTTAAAGAAAACAGAGTGATTGGGGAATACCATGTTATTGATTCATGACGGAGTGGAAGGAGGAATACAAATCTAGAAAGAGATTGAAGAAAATGCATGAGAATGATGAAGTAAAGTATGTCGGCTACAATTTGTGTGTGAACTATCAAGGATCCAGAGGCACACAGTGAAAACTGCTTGAATAAACATATCCAAGCTGTCTGATCCCGAATGCTTCATATGTATGTATATTCACTTCTCAATGAAATGTGTTAGTCATAGAATCATAGTGTCATTAGGTTATACAGCACAAAAATGGCCCTTTCAGCCCCCATATCCATGCTGACCTTTTTGCCCATCTACACTAAAAGATATTAAAAACCCACTCACCTACATATTTAGCATAATATTGGAACTGGCAAAGCCACCATGGTTGTTGAGTGACAATATGACTGATATGATAAGCTACACAATATGATAAGCTACAAAGTGAAGCTCAAGAATGTGGCAGGGCTACAAGGTAGTGTAAGCAAAAATGCAAGAATAAAAAGTCAAGCTTATTAATCGTTAAAGTGGTAAACAGTACAAAGTGGTAGGCTGGAAACTGACCAATTTTATATTGGAAAACTGTGGTTAAAACAAGACATGGGCGGCCTTCCGTCAAAAGAATATGAACAGAAGAGTTTAGAGGGATAAGGGCAAAATGCGGGCAACATAGAAACATAGAAACATAGAAATTAGGTGCAGGAGCAGGCCATTCGGCCCTTCAAGCCTGCACCACCATTCAATATGATCATGACTGATCATCCAACTCAGTATCCTGTACCTGCCTTCTCTCCATACCCCCTGATCCCTTCAGCCACGAGGGCCACATCCAACTCCCTCTTAAATATGGCCAACGAACTGGCCTCAACTACCTTCTGTGGCAGAGAATTCCACAGATTCACCACTCTCTGTGTGAAAAACGATTTTCTCATCTCGGTCCTAAAAGACTTCCCCCTTATTCTTAAACTGTGACCCCTTGTCCTGGACTTCCCCAACATCGGGAATAATCTTCCTGCATCTAGCCTGTCCAACCCCTTAAGAATTTTGTAAGTCTCCATGAGATCACCCCTCAATCTTCTAAATTCCAGCGAGTACAAGCCGAGTCTATCCAGTCTTTCTTCATATGGAAGTCGAGCCATCCCAGGAATCAGTCTGGTGAGCCTTCTCTGTACTCCCTCTATGGCAAGAATGTCTTTCCTCAGATTAGGAGACCAAAACTGTACGCAATACTCCAGGTGTGGCCTCACCAAGACCCTGTACAACTGCAGTAGAACCTCCCTGCTCTTGTACTCAAATCCTTTTGCTATGAATGCCAACATACCATTCGCTTTCTTCACAGCCTGCTGCACCTGCATGCCTATGCCAATCAAATAACATGGACTAGCCCAGAAAGCCAACCTGATCGGCATGAACAACGTGAGCTGAAGTGCCTGTTTCCATGTTGCTTAGATCTATGACTCTTTGACTCGAATAGAATAAAAGCTGGAAAGTGAAAGGTGGATCCACTTAAGGGGACTTTTCTTACCAGGATTCGCCAAACCAGTTCTTGTCCCAACCAGACACCTCATTTCTTTCTACCAGAAAAATTATTTCTACTCATGATCCTTATACTCATAATCTTCATAATGGGTCCCAATTGGAAATGTTGTCTATCCATTTTCCGTCACATATCCTGTCTGACCCATAGAGTTCCTCCATCAGTTTTGTTTTGTTTCAGATTCCAGCATCTGCAGTCACTCTGTGTCTGCAAAGTCTGTTTTGGCGAGTAACTTATTAAAGCAAAGGACAAAGGCATTAATACAAAAAGGCAATCTTGGTCATAGAAACAAGGCCAGATAATTATGCAGTGGTGATAAGTGGACTTGCACATTCAATGTCTCATTTAATGAAGTGGGAAAAATTGCAAAATCAGTACAAGCCAGTGCTGTTAGCAATTGTGAAACATTCAATATTCAGAGGTCAGGAAAGATGATCAATTACTAAATAGTTGTGTTGAAAGATTTGTTATGATATTGTTACTTACGGGTATTGCAGGATCTGAACTTACTTTGTTAGCTTGTGAGTAGATGATTGAATATGCATAACCAGACCACATTACATACATTTAAGGTTTGACATTCAAATTGGCATGCAAAGTCACTCTGAAAGTGCCCTCTTAAAATATGAATCCAGTTCAGTCTTCACAGAACATGAGTGTAAACATGAAGGCATTATATGCAGACTAACATAAGAAACAATGGTAGAACCTCAAACATTTAGTTGGATTCACATGAGCACAAGTGACACAAACAGCGGGTTTGGTGGGATCCCTGCTATCATTGTCATGGTAATCATTCAGTTCAAGAGTGTCAGTTCAGAGCTGCCAGATGTTTTAATTGTAGGAAGCAACAACACACAGCTGCTGTGTTCAAAACTAAACAAAACAATCAAATATCACCCCTATGGAAAATAATCAAATACAGTAAAAAAAAAACACAGATAGGAGCCATACAAAAAAATTGATGAAAGAACAATATGAGCATATGTCATTAATAGAGATACATAAAGAAAAACAAAACAATTTTTAAATGATTGTAAAAATTAACAATGCCATGAAAAAACTTGGAACAGAACATAGAGATGTACAGCACAGGAACAGGATCTTTGGTCCACTATGTGTCATACATGATGCCAATTTAAACTAATCTCCTCTTCCTGCAGGTCATTCATATCCCTCCATTTCCTGCATCTATATCTACAAGCTTCTTAAATTCCCCCTATCATATCTGCCTCTATCCCCAACCCTGGAGGTGTTTTGCTGGTACCCATCACTCTGTGTAAAAAATACATGCGCCACACATTTCCTTTAAACTTTTCCCCCCTCATCTAAAGATATGACCTCTAGACTTTGACATTTGCACCATGCTCACAATGGCTCACACTGTCTACACTGTCTGTGTATCTCAATTTTATCAGGTCTCCGTTCAACCACCGAAACACCTTTGAAAATAATCCAGTTTATCCATCCTTTCATATAGCTAATACCAGGCAGCATTCTGGTAAACCTCTTCTGAAAACACAGACACAAACACAGAATATTTTATCATGGAAGGGTCATACATATAATGGTGAGAAGCCATCAGGCAAAAGCATACTAAATTTGAGAGTGGACTCTCTTGAGGTTGAGAATATTTGACAAAATAGAATGTGTAATCTTTCAAATCACAATCATTACTGATGGTAATTATGTCAGCAGACTGACTCTGATGAATTGTTGAAAGTGTTAATAAAGGATTGGAGAAAAGTAGTCAGTCTGAATACAATATGTTTAAGCAAGGTTCTGGGATAAACCAAAGCTATGCTTAGGGAATCATATGTTGCGTCAAGGGACACAAAGATTGCAAATGTATACATTTGAACGCTAAGTCGATCTATGTAAACTTGGAGCTATGTCCTATGCACTGAAAACTCAGGTAGACAAATAAATAAATAAGGGTGAGCAGCATTGAGTGCCAGTGCAAGTGGCATAGTGTGACTGAAAATACTTGTAAGAGAAATATTGAAGAACAAAAAAAACGTGAGTTTATGAGAAGATTATAAAATGACACCAATACGATGACCACCATCCTCTGCCTCCATCTCCAGATGTTTATAATAAATAGACGAGCAAAAAACTCTCCTCTCTGCCATGCTCAACATCACTGGAGGTAGACAATGCTATTCAACAAAAATGAAAAACAATGAACATTTTAACTGGTAAAAACAGAGAATATTGTGTGGAAACACTCAGCGAGTCATTTGGCATCTTTTTAAAAAGAAACAGTTAATGTTTCAGATCCAAAACCATATGGTGGACATTTTAATGCCAATTCACAACTTTTCAAATATAGAAATAAAAAATGTGATTACGTACTATAACATAGCCTCCTCAGAAAGCCTGCTAGATACGGGCTTTCTCAAGTTGAAGAGATAATGGTTCACAGTTCAGATTGTTTCAGTTTTAATGCTTCGTGAGCAGCAAGATTATTCACAAAGTTATATCTATCTATCTGTAATTAACTAAAACTCTCATCTTGTCCGCTTCCGGTTTGTGCTTTATTTAAATTTGCGCAAAAACGGTATGCGATAGCGCTACAATTTTTCACCACCTTACTCACCATTCTCCTGTGCTGCAAGTGCACCAAGCTTTGTTCCGATCGGTGGAATATTACACAATTTATGAAGGTTTAAATATCGTAAAAAACGGTGAAGTAGCGGAGTGAGCAGAGTGTGGAGAGCGAGCTGCGTCGGCTAACATGACAAGCCGGTGAGTGAGTGACTGAGTGAGGCCGGCAGGAAGCCAGTGTTTGAGTGTGAGTGCGACCAGCAGGCAGCCTGTGAGTAACACTGGCAGGCAGGCAGGCAGCCAGTGAGTGAGTGAGTGAGCTGGGGCCCGTTGAGTGATGGGGAGCTGGAGCCGCTGAGTGAGGCCATACCCACGCCTGCCCGCAACCCCCTCCCACACACACCCTTCCCCCCTCCCACATACACCCCTCCCCACCTCCGACCACCCCCCCACTCATACCCCACCCACACACTCCCCTCCCCCTCCCACAGACACCCCTCCGCCTCCCACACACACCCCCTTCCACTCCAGCACACACCCACTCCCCTCCCCACACAACCCCCCCAAACTCCACTCACCCGCTCCCCCCACATGCCTGCTACTGCACACCCCACCCGCCCTCTGCCACACACCCCTCCCCCCACAAACCCCTCGCCACACAGCCCCCCCAATAACCTTCCCACCCCACACCCACCCCAATAACCCTCCCACCCCACAGCTCCCTACCAAACACCCAGCCGGCACACAGCGGTAAGCCACTCCAGCGGTAGGCCGCAGCAGGGGTAGGCAGCGGCAAGGGTAGGGCATGGCAGTGTTAGGCCATGCCAGCACTCCCCCCACCCCCTACCGGCCCCCAATAGGGCCTGCCTGAAGCCGTCCCCTCACTACAGACCATCCCTATCCCTTGGCTACAGAACGCTCCCGCCACCCCCCGCCTAAAGCCATCCCCGTCCACAAGTGCAGGACACTTCAGCCCCGCCACACCCCTCGCCCAACACCCACCCCACCACACAGCGGTAGGCCACGCCAGCGTCATGGTTAGGCCATGCCAGCGGCAGGGGTAGGACATGCCAGCGGTAGACAGTGGCAGTGATCGGCAGTGGCAGGGGTAGGCCATGGCAGCGTTAAGCCACAGAATCATTCTCTCCCCCACTACCGGCCCCCGACAGGCACCACCTGAAGCTGTTCCCCTCCCCTGGCTACAGGATGCTCCCCGTCTGAAGCTGTCCCCATCCCCTGTGTTCTGGCTACAGAACTTTCTCGCCAGCACCTGCCTAAAGACGTCCCCGTCCCTAGGTACAGGATGCTCCCCCACCCCACCGGACCCCGCCTGAAGCCATCCCCTTCCTCAGCTGCAGGATGGTCCCCACCGGTTCCCGCCTGAGGCTGGCGGGGAGCGGTAGCGGTAGGCCATAGCAGCGTTAGGCCATGGCAGCGCTCACCCCTCTACCACTGGCACGCGACAGGCGCCACCTGAAGCCGTCCCCCTCCCCAGGCTGCAGGACGCTCCCCACCAGCCCCCGCCTGAAGCCGTCCTGGTCTCCCAGCTACAGGATGCTACAGCCGGCCCACGCCTGAAGCCATCCCCCTTCCCCGGGTATAGAACGCTCCCTGACAGCCTCTGCCTGAAGCCTTCCCCATCCCCAGCTTCAGTCTATTCGGCCGACAACACCCGTACTAGCCCAAGAAATTTCCATTCGGCCAACAATGTCCTACTAGCCCTCTGGAAACCAGTCCATCTGACCTACAACACACAGACTATCCCTGCAGAAATACGACCACTGGCCTCTGCCTGAAGACCTCCCCCTCCCCATCCACCTCCCCCCGGCAGTAGGATGTTCCCACCCACCTGGCCCCCCGACAGCCCTCGCCTGAATCCGTCCCCCTCCCCCGGCTGCAGGATGCTACCCCCCCATCTGCACACAACAGCCCCGCATGAAGCTGACCCCTCCCCTGGATGCAGAACACTCCCCCCTCCCCCACCAGGCCCTGACAACCCCCGCCTGAAGCCATCCCTCTCCCCCTCCCCCAGCTGCAGGATGCCCCCCCACTGGCTGTCGACAGCCCCCACCTGAAGCCGTCCCTATTGCCCGGCTGCAGTATATTCCCCCCCCACCAGCCGGCGACAGCCCCCGTCTGAAGCCGTCCCTCTCCCCCGGCTGCTGGATGCTCTCCCCCGCCCACTGCCACCGCCCCCTGACAGCCCCCGCCTGAAGCCGTGCCCCTCCCCCGGCTGCAGGACGCTCCTGTTTATTGGCGGCCCAATAATAAAAACACACTCATGGTGCAATCCAACTTTATTCCATTAAATACACAGGAACATTTCAACAGCAAGCTGCTTGCGTCTGGCCTTACTGTTTAGTATTCCCGAGCGAGAGAGAGAGAGGGAGAGTCTTTGAGTAGTACCGTAATACCATGTAAAGGGTGGCATGCACATATGTGTGATGAAGGTTTTTACTGGCATGAATTAATAAGGGTCAATCTACCCATACAAATATAAAACATCAGTATAAGGTGCGGCATTTATTATTTTACTGCATATGAGAGCACATAAACCTAAACAGGTCATGCACAGTTCAGGTATAGCCAGTAAATTTTCCATTTAGCGGGTTTGGCTTGCAGACATGACCTGCACGTGAACGATAATAACCTCCAGCAGACACCTCATCCTTCATTGGGGAAGCAAGTCCTTTATCGGGTGAACGCGGAGGAGAAGACACCAGTTGAGTTTGGGGCACTGGGGAAGGCAGGGATGGCACCGGCACTGGCAAAGGAATCGCTGGAGCGGAGATCTGGTTTTATCGTAGTATTTTCTTTGTATGTTGCGACGGCGTTGGAGCTGGAATGGATAACTGACGGCACACAAACTTGTGTTTCTAGTAGTTGCTTGGTCATGGGCATAGTGGAGCGGGTTCGCTGTGACATGAGCTGTTTGGATGCAGATCCCAGGAGAGGGTCGCGGACAATGTTCTGAAGGTTGAGTAAGTCGAGATAAACATCAGAGCCGGCCCTGTGTGAGCATTCCATTAGTTCTTTTGTACGTTTTACCGCACGCTCAGCCAGGCCGTTGGACTGTGGGTACTCGGGGCTACAAGTAATGTGGTGAAAGTCCCAGTTTTTCGCGAAATTCCTGAAGAGCTAACTGAGGTCCATTGTCTGAGAGTAGCTTCAGGGGGGCTCCGTGGACAGAGAAGTGACGAGTTCGTTTCTGAATGAGCATGGCTGAGATCGGGCTACTGAGCAGTAGGAATCAACTAAAACCAGGTATTATTGGCCGTGCCACTAGAAGATGACGGCTGCGACTGTGGATCATGGTATAGCAATGTTACAAAATTTTGAGATTTAAAAAATCAAATCTACAATTTATCCCACCAGATAAAGCATAAAAAGAAGTTTCATTTGACACATAATTCACTTTCATATCTCCAGTATTAAAAAAGTTATGGCCATTTCCATACTTGCAAATTAGCATCTTGTTCCCTATTGCTTTTCCATTGACTTAACACAAAAGCTGTGATCGAGGACAGACAAAAGCCCATAACTTTCTTAAAAATTAAGAGAACTGAAAGAAATGTTCAATTATTATAGATTGTATTTGTTTATTTTTGTTTATTTATTTGCACCATGTTTTAAAAGAAGACAAATGATCAATTTATAATACCATACAGTGCTGGGAGGGAAGGGAAGCTCAGAGGGCTTATACAAAGTCCACTCCCATCTGAAAATGAGCGTTAATGGCAAATCAGGGGGTAGGAGAAATAAAAAAGACAATAATAAACAATAATACAGTTTAAGAATGAAAATTAAAAATATGAAATTAAAAATATGAAAATAAATAAAATAATAAGGTATAGTATGAGATAAGAGTCAATAAAAGTAGTTTGAGCTCATAAATAGCATTACAAAAAGCTGGAGGTCAGAACTCAGGACATGATGAGAAACTTTTTAAGCTCAATCTTAAAGGTGGCTAAGGAGGTGTGAGACTTTAATGACAGAGGCAGGGTATTCCAAAATTTAGGACCTTTAAAAGTAATGCAATGTTGGTGTTTGGATGTTCGACAAAACGGAAGATGAAGATCATGTCTTCTTCTGGTTGGGTAATGGTGAATTTTAGAAGAAAGAGTGAAAAGATCATGAAAAGAAACAGGCAAATCATGTTTACATTTAAGATATTTGAAAATAAAAATACATATTTGGAATGCATTCAGTTTATCTACAGACAAAATTGAGTTCTTCTTCAAGAGAGGGGCAGAAGGTTCTTGTGAATTTGAATGAGAAATTAATCTCATAAATTTATTCTGTGTGATGAGTAGCTTAGAAAGATAGGAAGGATAGGTAGAACCCCAAACAATATTACAATAATTGAAATAAGGAAAAATCAAACTGTAATATATTGTTAGATGGGAAGACAGGTGAATAAATCCACAAACCTTTCTCAGAATACCAAGCATTTTCATTGATCTTCTACAGACAATATTGATATGTTCTTTCCAAGTTAAATTTTGATCAATAGTTACTCCTAAAAATGTTGTATATGTTACTTCAGGAATTTCATGTCCATTGATAAAAATTTTAGATTTGTCTTTGGGAAATTTTTGTTTTTATTGCAGAAGATCATGTAATTGCATTTTTTGATATTGAGAGAGAGCCTGTTCACTTCAAACCACTTAGAGACATGAGACATTTCTTCATTAACTAATTCAACCAATGATTTTAGATCACTATGTGAAGCTATAAGATTGGTGTCATCGGCAAACAGGATAGGAAGAAGTACTCTACAGGTATAGGATAAGTCATTTATATAGATCAATAATAGTAAACGACCAAGGATGGAGCCTTGTGGTACCACACAGTGAATTATCAATTTTTTGGATGAGCTTCCATTTAGATAGACAAATTGAACTCTATTTGCTAAATAGTTGGTTAACCGTAGAAGCGCTACATCCTTTACCCCATATCTATTGAGTATAGAGATTGAAACATTCTGAAACAAATATGAAACAATCTTACTTGGATGACCTGAAATTAAAGTATATAATTAGTTAGTTACCTAATTTTAGTTAATTACAAGATTCAATTACTAGATCTAAACATCTATCCATTTCTTAAGAAAATATTAAACATTTTAAATAGCCTAAGTGTCCAAATAACATTCAAACAAGAATCCACAATATAACATGATTTTAAAATCTCATTGTCATGAATTTATAGGCCAAATGGAAGGAATTTAATGTTTAATTCCCGTAAATTAATGGACATTTAAATCATCTTGCGAGTGGGTTTCTGTGGAAAGCGATCGATTGGAATGTTGCGGTTGCAGTGAATTTGAACCCCATATCAGCAGGAAAAACACTGCCGGTTCGTGTGGGGCCATAATCACATTTTCGCCAAGGAAAATTTGATTAAAGTCATCCTAAGAAGCAAGTTTATCCGTAAAATATACGACTTACCTTATGTTTTGTCCCCTACGTGAGATCCGTCCCGTTGTCAGCGTTGACGACATTAGAAGTCGCTTTTTTATTTTACTCCAGCGATTAAATTGTCCCTGTGATTTAAAAGAAAAACTTCCGAGAACGCAAGTCGGAACGATATTTCAGCATCAGCTAGCAGCCCGAGAAAATATATCTCGGACAGGCAAGATAAATCAGCATTTTAATCCTGCCCCCCCCCCCCCCCAAGGCACCAAAGTTGCGCACAAGGCCAGTGGAAGAACTGCAACGCTGCTGAAGGTATGTATTGTAACATACCAACATGGTAAGTCCGGCATGGGGTGAGGGAGAAGTGGTTGTTTCTGTTGGTGCGTGGTCAAGCTATTGTTGATCGGGCAGGCAGCAACCTTCTCGAGAATGTAGTCATCCATGACTGGCCAGAACAGCATTCCTTTCACATGTTGAAGGGTTATTTCTGCAGCGGGATGACCCCCATGGACAATGTTGAAGTACTTGCTGTGAACAGACTTCAGGATGACCGCCTCGTGTCCTTTCATTATCATGCCGTCATGAATGACCAGTTTTTCATGGACAGGGAAAAATGGGCGGACAGCTTGTGGCTGGTGGTGCTGTTTGTCTGTCCAGCCGTGGCTGATGACAGTGGCCAGTGATTGTAGTGTTTCGTCTGCAGCTGTTCATGACACTAGGATGTCTAAACCGGCAGATGGGAGGTATGAGACCATCATAGCCATGTGTACCCCTCATGCTCATCATCAGACAGGTGTTTTTCGCAGGTTGGGCGAGGTGCCCATGAGAGGGTGTCAGCTAAGTGCATGTCCTTACCACATTTGTAGATTAGTCTGATGTCATATCTCTGTAGTTCCATCATCATGCGTTGTAAGCACGCTTGTGCCATGTGGATCGGCTTGCTTAGGATACTGACTAGGGGCTGGTGATGAGTTTCGACCATGATCGTGTTGCCAAAGATAAAGTACTTGAATTTCTTGCAGCCAAAGGTTACTGCGAGTAGCCCCTTTTTGATTTGAGCATAGCGCTCTTCAGTGTGGGTCATGGTATGGGAGGCACAGGCAACTGGTCTGGAGCCCTTTCCATTGTCTTGTAGGCAAGCAGCGCCCAGTCCATACTGGGAGGCATCACAGGTAAGGGTGACGGGTAATTTGGCATCAAACTATGCGAAGGTTGGAGCGCAAGACATTAGTTGTTTGAGGATTTCAAATGCCCTCTGCTGGTGTTGGTGCCATGACCAGTGCGTATCCTTGTGGGTCAGTTGTGGCAGCGGGGCTGATAGCTTGCTGAGGTTTGGGATGATTTTTCCAAGGTAGTTTACCATGCCCAAGAATCGTTGTAGAGCAGTCATGTCCGTAGGTGCTGGCATTTCGTTGATGGCTATGATTTTAAATGGGCCTGGCTTAAGTCCATTGTTGGTGAACACATGGCCCACATAAGTCACTTCGTCGACCCAAAACCTGCATTTGAGAGGGTTGAGTTTGAGATTTACCTCCTTGGCACGATCCAGGATCTGTTCAGGTTTGAGATGTTCTTGTGCATTGCGCCTGGTGACCAGGATGTTGTCTACAATTATGTAACATGGATAGCTATCAATGAGTCCTTCCATAGTACACGGGAAAACCTCACTGGCTGAATTGATGCTAAGTGGCATTTGTAAAAATGGGTAGCGTCCGAAGGGCATCACAAATGTGGTTAACATGGAGGATGCATGGTCTAGAGGTATTTGCCAAAATGAGTTATTTGCATCGAGGACAGAAAAAAATTGTGGCTTTACCCAGGTTGGCAGTGACTTCTTCCACCGTCCGTATTGGGTGGTGTGGCCGTTTGATGGCTGTATTTAAATCCTTAGGGTTGATGCTGATCCTTATTTCATCTTTGTTGTTCTTGACTGCTGTAACCATGGTGGAGACCATGGTGGAGACCCAGGCGAGGGGTCATTGACAGGGGCTATTACACCCATTGATTCCATTCTGTCTAATTCAGCTTGATGTGGTCCTTCATTGCGTGCGGGATTTTGTGAGGAGAATGAATGACAGGTATAACTTCCTTGTTGGTTACAATGCTGTATTCTGTGGGAAGCTTGCCCAGCTGATTGTCAAAAAGGTCTTGTTATTGTTCGAGTAGTTGTTGGGTAGGACTTTGAGAGGTCGACAGCTGATACACAGTTTTTCCGAAGAAAACTAGGTTCATATTATGGCATGCATCATTGCCCAGAAGGAGCGGCACTTCCCCTTATACAATAAAAAAATTCCAAGTTGTAAACTTGAGACACCAAATGGCATTGTTGTGTAACCGTACCAATTGGTTGCAACTCCCCACCACCAAATGGATGTAACTTTGTGTTTGTTTTCAGAACAGTTTCGTTGTTGTGAATTCTTTGGAAATCTGCCAGTGAGATCACGTTGCACCTTGCCCCTGTATCTATCTTAGCGGCAACCTTGGTGTTGTTGATACTGAGCGTTGACATGGGATTACTGTCTGTAGCCATAGAATCAGGAATACAAGAATGTATGTTTAGGCTGACTTCTTGCAGGTGCTGCGGTTGTGGTTCTGCTGTTTCAATCAGAGCCTCATTGGAGAGTGTGGGTTCAAGTTCATAGAGAGATTGTTGTGACTGGGCCCTGTTGGCACGGGTGTGGCAGCACCAGATAAAGTGGCCTTTCTTTTTTACAATAGCGCCCAGATTTGCTATAAGCGGGGCATTGCTCAATAAATTTCTGGTGTGAGCTACCGCAATTACAGTTATTGACTAGATGATCAGTTACCCTCCCTGTGGTTTAGGTGTTTGTTGAGGGGTTAATGCTTGTTGTGGGGACCTATAGAAGGCATGGATGTCATAGGCAAAGCGTGGCCCCCGGTCCCAAGGCTTTGGTATGCGTATCAGTGCATTCTGCAACCCGGCAGGCACGTTCAACCTTATCAAGTGTAAGCTACTCAACCTGGAGTAATTGATTTCTCACCTCATCATTCAGGAGCCATGACCAGTGCGTATCCTTGTGGGTCAGTTGTGGCAGAGGGGCTGATAGCTTGCTGAGGTTTGGGATGATTTTTCCAAGGTAGTTTACCATGCCCAAGAATCGTTGTAGAGCAGTCATGTCCGTAGGTGCTGGCATTTCGTTGATGGCTATGATTTTTAAATGGGCCTGGCTTAAGTCCATTGTTGGTGAACACATGGCCCACATAAGTCACTTCGTCGACCCAAAACCTGCATTTGAGAGGGTTGAGTTTGAGATTTACCTCCTTGGCACAATCCATGATCTGTTCAGGTTTGAGATGTTCTTGTGCATTGCGCCTGGTGACCAGGATGTTGTCTACAATTATGTAACATGGATAGCTATCAATGAGTCCTTCCATAGTACACGGGAAAACCTCACTGGCTGAATTGATGCTAAGTGGCATTTGTAAAAATGGGTAGCGTCCGAAGGGCATCACAAATGTGGTTAACATGGAGGATGCATGGTCTAGAGGTATTTGCCAAAATGAGTTATTTGCATCGAGGACAGAAAAAAATTGTGGCTTTACCCAGGTTGGCAGTGACTTCTTCCACCGTCCGTATTGGGTGGTGTGGGCCGTTTGATGGCTGTATTTAAATCCTTAGGGTTGATGCTGATCCTTATTTCATCTTTGTTGTTCTTGACTGCTGTAACCATGGTGGAGACCATGGTGGAGACCCAGGCGAGGGGTCATTGACAGGGCTATTACACCCATTGATTCCATTCTGTCTAATTCAGCTTGATGTGGTCCTTCATTGCGTGCGGGATTTTGTGAGGAGAATGAATGACAGGTATAACTTCCTTGTTGGTTACAATGCTGTATTCTGTGGGAAGCTTGCCCAGCTGATTGTCAAAAAGGTCTTGTTATTGTTCGAGTAGTTGTTGGGTAGGACTTTGAGAGGTCGACAGCTGATACACAGTTTTTTCCGAAGAAAACTAGGTTCATATTATGGCATGCATCATTGCCCAGAAGGAGCGGCACTTCCCCTTATACAATAAAAAAATTCCAAGTTGTAAACTTGAGACACCAAATGGCATTGTTGTGTAACCGTACCAATTGGTTGCAACTCCCCACCACCAAATGGATGTAACTTTGTGTTTGTTTTCAGAACAGTTTCGTTGTTGTGAATTCTTTGGAAATCTGCCAGTGAGATCACGTTGCACCTTGCCCCTGTATCTATCTTAGCGGCAACCTTGGTGTTGTTGATACTGAGCGTTGACATGGGATTACTGTCTGTAGCCATAGAATCAGGAATACAAGAATGTATGTTTAGGCTGACTTCTTGCAGGTGCTGCGGTTGTGGTTCTGCTGTTTCAATCAGAGCCTCATTGGAGAGTGTGGGTTCAAGTTCATAGAGAGATTGTTGTGACTGGGCCCTGTTGGCACGGGTGTGGCAGCACCAGATAAAGTGGCCTTTCTTTTTACAATAGCGCCCAGATTTGCTATAAGCGGGGCATTGCTCAATAAATTTCTGGTGTGAGCTACCACAATTACAGTTATTGACTAGATGATCAGTTACCCTCCCTGTGGTTTAGGTGTTTGTTGAGGGGTTAATGCTTGTTGTGGGGACCTATAGAAGGCATGGATGTCATAGGCAAAGCGTGGCCCCGGTCCCAAGGCTTTGGTATGCGTATCAGTGTATTCTGCAACCTGGCAGGCACGTTCAACCTTATCAAGTGTAAGCTCCTCAACCTGGAGTAATTGATTTCTCACCTCATCATTCAGGAGCCAAATACGAGTCTGCCGCAGATTAGCACGTCGCGGTCGTGGAAGTGGCATCTGGATGCAATGCTCTTAAGAGCACCAATGTAGGATTCAACCGTTTCGCTTTCTTGTTGGATGCGGTAAAAAAACTTGTGGTGCTCCATGATAACGATGGTGCAAATTTGGCTGAACTTTTGAAGGAGGCAGACCGGGTCTCTGATGGATTCTGCTGGGATCACAACATGTGTTACCAGAAAGGTATGTTCTGGGGCATAGTGGAAATCCTGTAATCGCAGGGCAGCCTCAGTGCCCGACACATTGAGGAGAATTGACGCAACAGTGTGGGGTGCAGCTGCAGGGTGGGCAGAATCAATGAAAATTCGAAATTGCACCTCGAAGATGCACCACTGTTCATCAAGCTCACTGTTGAATACCAAAGGATCTGGTCTGCATAACGAACTATCCGTTATTCAATGTAAAAAAATAAAATAAAATAAATTCAGGCAAAATAGTTGGAGACGTGATTCAAGACTCTGACAACACGTTTATCGGTGGCCCAATAATAAAAAAAAACGCTCATGGTGCAATCCAACTTTATTCCATTAAATACACAGGAACATTTCAACAGCCAGCTGCTTGTGTCTGGCCTTACTGATTAGTGTGCCCGAGCGAGAGAGAGTCTCTTTGTAAAGTACCGTTATACCATGTAAAGGGTGGCATGCACATATGTGTGGTGAAGGTTATATATGGCATGAATTAATAAGGGTTAATCTACAACTCCCACCAGCCCCTGCCTGAAGCCGTCCCGTCCCCAGCTGCAGGACGCTTCAACCCCCCCCCCCCCCCGCAACCAGCCCCTGCCTGAAGCCATCCCCCTCTCCGGGCTGCAAGACGCTCCCCACTAGCCCCTACCTGAAGCCGCCCCTGTGACCCGGATACAGACGCTCCCACCGGCCCCAGCCTGAAGCCGTCCATGTACCCAGCTGCAAGACTCTTCCGCAGCTCCCCCCCCCCCCCCCCCCCCACCAGCCCCCGTCTAAAGCTATTCCCTGCTGAAGTGTCCCACTCCCCTGGCTACAGAACACTCCCGCCAGCCCCCGCCTGTAGCCCCAGATACAGAATGGTCCCCGCCTGAAGCTGTCCCATCCCCGGCTCTTGAACCTGCCCATAATATCCATACTAGCCCTCTGGAAACGAGTCCCTTTGGCCCACAGCACCCATGCTAACCCTGCAGAAAGCCCCCCCGACCAGCCACCACCAGAAGCCCTCCCCCTCCTCCTCCCCCAGCTGCAGGACCCATTGGCCCCTGCCAGCCACTGCCTGAAGCTGTCCCTCTCCCTGGCTACAGGACACCCAACCCCCCCCACCGGCCCCCATCAGCTCCCACCTGAGGCCTTCCCCTTCCCCGGCTGCAAGATGTTCTCCCCCACTGGCCTCCGGCAGCCCCTGCCTGAAGCCATGCCCCTCCCCCAGCTGCAGGATGCTTCCCCCCTCACTGACCCTCGACAGCTCCTGCCTGAAGCCGTTCCACACTGCTGGTTGCAGTACACACCCCCCCACTGGGCCCCGACAACCCCAGCCTGAAGCTGTCCCCCTCCCCTGGCTATAGGCTAATCCCCCCACCACCAGCGCTCGACAACCCCCGCCTGAAGCCGTCCCCCTCCACCAGCTACAGGACACTCCATTCCCCCGCCCCGGCACCCTCAGCATACCCCGCCTGAATCCATCCCCTTCCCCTGACTGCAGGACGTTTTCCCCGCTCACTGGCCGCCGACAGCTCCCGCCAGAAGCCGGCCCCCTCCTCTGGCTGCAGGACACTCCCTCTGCCTCCCTCCCCTCCACTGGCCCCTGCCTGAAGCCATCCTGTCCCCAGCTGCAGGACGATCCCCTCCCCACCGCACACCGGCCCCCGCCTGAAACCATCCCCTTTCCCAGCTGCATGATGCTCCCCACCAGTCCCCGCCTGAAACTGTGGGCTCCCCCACCGGCCCCGACAGCCCCTGCCTGAAGCCGTACCCCTCCGCAGGCTGCAGGATGCTCCCCCAACTGGTCCCCGACAGCTCCCGCCTGAAGCTGTCTCCCTCCCCTGGCTGCAGAATGCGACAAAAGGCACAACAAGAAAGAACTTAACTCATCTTTACCATTTAAATTGTTGTTATATTATAAGAGTTATTCACATTTTAAGCTTTAATAAATACCTTTTCCACTTGCCGTGCCCGTCAACTGTGCCTGAGCATTAATGCCTGCGTGTTCTACATCACAATAGGAACCCAATGGGTGGGAATGGCTGCACCGCAGGAGAACCACTAAGAGTGGATGGGGTGGGGGGGGGGGGTTGAAGGGGGCATGGAGTTACTGCGTGGGGGGAGAATGGCTGGGGGTGCGGGTGAGGGGATGAGGGGGGATCTGGAGCATCACAATGGTGACCTGTCAGCTATGGGTGAGTGGTGGACTATAGCGTTGGGGGACCAGGCTTCCCGTGTGAGAATGGGACCCAACAATCCCATTTTAATAGTCTCATCTTGTTTCTATGTATGTATGTGCGTGCCTACGTGTGTGCGTGCATGCGTGTGTGTGTTTTCGCCAAAATGGTACACAATAGTGCTAAAATTGTTGCAGAATCTTACTCAGCTGTTTCCCATCGTCCATCTAATTATTTCAGATTTTATGTTATATTTCACACGTTATTGATATTTAAAGTTTTAAAAAAGCCATCCGAAAAAATAACTGCCTTTATCAGGGAGACTCTTCCAGCAGCTTCCAGTGATGATGTCACAATGCCATCCCGCAGTCGTCCACCCACAATGGGATCTCATTTACACAAGCTGCCGTGAAGATTCTGAAAGCCGAAAATGACATCACAATGGAATCTCAGGCACACGCTGCGGTGAAAATTCCAAAAACCGAAGATGACATCACAATGTGATCTCTGCTTCCAATACACAAGCTATGAGAGTATGTTTACATTGTTGTAAGGAGAGGTTTAAAAGTTTTAAGCTGACATTTAAAAGATGGATTTCTTGAAATCTGCTCTGGCAGTTAGGCAGTTAAGGCGTCACAATGCCCTACCGGGTACAATGTTTCTATCCCAGAGCACTGAGTCCTTCACAGCAAATGTCCTTCAGGGAAAGAACCTGCCAGCCTAACCCAGCACAGCAAAGTTTAATGATTACATTTGGACAATAAAGGGGAAGAATCTGCCAGCCTAACCCAGCACAGCAAAGTTTAATGATTAGATTTGGATAACAAAAGATGGCCTTGTCATTGGCAACCACATCACATTAAATCTTAGTGCAATTGCATTTTTTTTAAATTTTAAATTGAACTGCACAGTGAGTGATTGTTGGAAACGGGTCGCATTGGGGGAGCGGGTTGTGTTGGGGGAACAAGTTACGTTGGGGGAACGGGTGATGGGGTGATTGGCTCTCCGGGGTGAGTACCAACGCTGCGTTCGGGAACCAGCCCTCAGGTGTGATGCCAAGCCCACACCCCCCCCCCCCCCACACCGCCCCATGGATTGGGGCCCAATGGGTCCCACTTGGTCCAGTAACAAACTATAATGTCTGCATGCCCTGCGCACAGCTAAATTAGGAAACAATCTAGAAATCTGAACTCTGAAAGAAGATTCTCTTGAGACCAATTTTAATTTTCTGTTTGGAAAACAAACTAAATTTTTTCAGGCCTATTTTGGAGGTACTAAATATTTGGGTGGAACTGATCTAAGTACTTGTATTATATCTAAATTACAAACAGAAACTGTAAATGTATGCACTGAGTCTCTGCAGAAGGCCAGTTATGATTTAAACCAGTCAGACAAATATATCCGAGGGAAAGAATCAACTTCAATGAGCTATCAAAGAAATGCCTCAGAGGTAATGCTGAATTGTATATTTTTTATATGTTTCTGGTGGAACAATTTTGTTTACAATCCCAGTGTGGCAACAGGCCCGTCGGCCCACTGTGTCCCATTAATCATCACTCACCCGTTCATACTAGTTCCATGTTATTCCACTTTCTCATCCATTCCCTACACATTAGGGGCAATTTTTACAAAGGTCACTTAACCTACAAATCTGCGCATCTTTGAGATGTGGGAGGAAACAGAAGCACATAGTGAAAAATCACGTGGTCACATGGTGAATGTGCAAACTCTACACAGACAGCACCCAAGGTCAGGATCGAACTATGGTCTCTGGCATTGTGAGGCAGCAGCTCTACTGAGTGTTCCACTGTGCCACCTCACAGTAAAAGACGTATCTTAATTATTTACTTTCAGTTAAGGTTAGAGTCGTAGAGTCGTAAAGTCAAAGACTTATACAGCATGGAAACAGATCCTTTGGTCCAACTTGCCCACACCAACCGACATGTCTCATCTACACTAGTCCCACCTGCCAGTGTTTGGCCCATATCCCTCTAAACATGTCCTATCCATGTACTTGTCTAAATGTTTCTTGAACATTGTGGTTTTATCAGGAATTTCATCAATACGTTTTAGGGGTTTAGGAGGAAGGGGATTTGAACATTTGGAAAGTATAGTGACTCCAAACTGTAACATTGGTCTGGGAATTATAAAGTCAAAAATTCCAAAAGTTTGTAAACTTATTTTCTGGGTTAAATGTATAATGGCTCACTAAACAATCACTGAAGCATTAGATTGAATGTTGCAAGATTTGAGACACAATAATAAATTAATGAGAGATGTTACATTTATTCTAACTAGAGATTTTCATCAAATGCTATCAGTAGTTCCACAAAGTACGATGCAAATGTTAAATGATAATTCTTGAAATCAAAATAGTCCCATTTGACTGGCGATTCAAATTTACTCAGACTCAACAGAAGTGAACGATGAAAAAAGTTGGGCCGATTTGTTACATCTCCTCATGCAAGCTGCTTTCCCAGATGTCACAAAATATTACTTGAATATTATTGTTATTGTTTATATTATATTAATATTGTTTCACTGTGGTTGCATGAACGACCAATCATAGTAGCATTGAAAACTTACTTAGTGCAGGTCATGTATAAAAACCTTTCACGCTTCCTGGACAACCTGCACAATATAAATCTGTTGACAGTGTGTCAGTCTTTGATGAGGCTGATCAGTTTTCCTGTTGAATTTTTATAACTCTCTGTCACCATGTCATATGCCATGACATCATCATGAACTAAATGAAGTAATTCCAATTATGATACACGTGAATTTCACTACCAATATCATGTAATAACACAAGATTATCAATTATAAAATAGTACCACGTCACTGATATTATAATAATGACTAGTAATACTGTTGGGGGTTGTTTATTTATCCCTCAAATACCAACTATCTCATCTGACCTGCCTTTTCAAGTGACTTCAGTTCCCTGTTCAACATAGTTTTGCTGTGAGCATTAACAAGATGGAAGGACAATTACTAAAAAACTGTTGGCCATAATCTCAAAACTCAGTAAATTAGGGTTGGAAAAAATAATCTGAATACTTTTACACTTGATTCAGAAGAATAAAATATAGTGCATTGTGAACACTTCAAAAATAGGAATCAAAGAAATGTACACACTACACATAGCTTGATTCCTATTTAAAGATAACAATATGATATTTATTTTTTGTTTATCTATTTATTTTCATGGTATATAGTTTTATATGTAACTTTAGTTATGATAAATACACAACTTTAACCACCTAATTATATTATCCATAAAACAATTATATACTTAAGTTAGATTTTTTTATTTAATTTAATTTACAGTTATAAAATCTATCTGCATGGAAATAAATGCAAACATCGTGATTGCCAACAAAGCAACACCGAGCACAGCATCATGTGGATAAATAAATCAAATCAAAACCATAGAGATCACATAGAAAAATTGATTGGAAATAAATATTTATTCCAATGGCAGGGGAACAATGTACACACACCACTATCTCATGCCTCTGGCACATGTCAGTGAGAATGAATTTCTAACTCTGAAATTTGGAAATAAAACTGAGATGTTCAATAAACTTATAAACATATAAATATATAGTTTTATTTCTATTTATGCAAGGAATAAAGAATAACGCAGTTCAGGTCCACATGAAATATCAACTAATAGCTTGCTATTTATTCATAGACAAGTACGCGTTGCTTTTGTGTGGAGTAAGAAATAATCATGGATGTCACTCTTGGAGACTTTTTTTTACTTGTTAGTTTATCTTCATGGGAAATTTTTACATGAACCTTTGAACTGTCACTTATTTATAACTCTGACAACTCCCCTAAGTGCTGGAGATGGGAGCCTGCTGAATATTATTTATTTTCTTTCTTCTAAATCTCAAAAAAATATAAGAAAAATCATTTCAACAATGCAGCATAAATCTTTAAATAGGATTCGCATTTGGCATCTGTGAAGATGCTGTCAGCTTCAAACCAATTTCTAAAGAAGCTCAGATATTAAACAAAATAATTATTTGAGATTCATTGTGAAACAGAAAATAGGAAGTGAATGCCTTTCAGTACCTTGTAATTTAACTGTCTTATGCACCTCAACTCCATCATATTTTTAGTTATATGAACAAGTCCCTTATTTTATCTTTGTCCTGTTTGTGGCAGAACTGTAAATTACCTATCTTGTTGTACAAACATCAAAGAGAATTTAAAAAAAAACTGTGATGCCAATTATTAAACTCATGGAGTGCTCAAAGAAGTGAAGAAGTGCATTGCAATTATACCAAAAAAATGCTACACTTTGGTTAGTAGTAACATTTATTTTGTGTTCTCTGATACTCTACCATAACTTTGGTAAAATTGTTAAACATTGGAAATGCCGTTCTTCCAACAAAATCTCAATGATGCTTAGAAAAAGCTCAACAGGAATGTCAGACACAACTTTGTCTTGAAATTCACTAAACGCTGAATTGTTATGTGCACCCTCTAAGCCTCGAATATTTTTACACTTGATTCAAAATAATAAAATATAGTGCATTGTGAAGCACTTCAAAATAGGAATCAAGTAAATGTACACACAATATTTAAGTAGATTCTCCAGCCATGTGCAAAGCCCAGGAGTAAGCTAAGGTAGAACTATTGCAAAATAATAACTGGCAGAATGAAGGGAAGTCTTAAACACAGATTTTAGAGGGAATTTCAGTCTTAGTGTTTATTTCACTCCTAAATTGTCACAAAGAGAAAGGAATGAGTTGGGCTGGTTCACAACTTGAGGAGCTGGAATGTCAAAAAATATTTTGTTTTTTTCCAAGCCACTCATCCTCAGTTCACTCAGATCCCCATGTTGTGATGTTTATCCTTTGCACTTAAACCTCCGGCAAATAGAATGAACCAAATTGGACAAATGGTAAAGGTTTTACAGCACTATGCTTGTTCTACAAAATACTTGCAGCATCTTTTGTTATGATTCCATATTTCTGGTAATTGCTATACTTTCTTCCTGGAAGAATACCTTTATTTCTGTGATTTAAGTGCAGATTTGCACATAATGTGCTTTGCAATATGTGTGTGCATTATCTAGAAGAGTCAAACCTCACACAATTTGCCAAGGCATGTAAATGTAGTTTAGTGTCAGGTATTGAAATCAAACTGTTTTGTGTTTCATCTCTTATCTCCTACCCTTGCATTATTTCCCTGTGCTTACACTTTGCTTCCTCTCTTTTGTAATGGCATTTGCATAGAATAAACCACACTACACAGCCTCCATGATCATACTATTCCATTTAATTCAGACAAGTATTAATAAAATAGGGAGAAAGGGATTATTTTTGCCGTAGACTTCAGGATCTTCAAGTATATGTGAGTAAGATAATGGAGCTTATTTACTTTACAATGTCATAATTGCTGTTTCCCATTCTTATCTAATTTTTGTTACACAACACAGAGGACTGAAATTATTAACCTTTGCTGCAGCCTTGAAAGAAGCGAAGCCTCTTGATTTTCTGTGCTGTATTTTAGCAGCCATATCTTCAGTTGTTTAATATCCTTTTGTGAGTACAGGAGCGGGGCATTATGCTTACAGCTGTACAAGATATTGCCAAGGCCCCCATAGAGTACTGTCCACAGTTCAGGTCACCCTGTTATAGGAAGGATATCTTTAAACTGGAAGGGGTCTAATGTAATCAGTGCTTCCAATGTGGTGGCCTTTACATCGACAAGATAATCTTAGACTTGGCAATCACTTCATAATATAATGTGGATAAATGTGAGGTTAAGTAGACTATTATCTGAATGGTGGCCGATTAGGAAAATGGGAGATGCAACGAGACCTGGGTGTCATGGTACACCAGTCATTGAAAGTAGGCATGCAGGTGCAGCAGGCAGTGAAGAAAGCGAATGGTATGTTAACATTCTTAGCAAAAGGATTTGAGTATAAGAGCAGGGATGTTCTACTGCAGTTGTACAGGGTCTTGGTGAGACCACACCTGGAGTATTGCGTACAGTTTTGGTCTCCTAATCTGAGGAAATACATTCTTGCCATTGAGGGAGTACAGAGAAGATTCACCAGACTGATTCCTGGGATGGCAGGACTTTCATATGAAGAAAGACTGGATACACTCGGCTTGTACGCGCTAGAATTTAGAAGATTGAGTGGGGATCTAATAGAAACTTACAAAATTCTTAAGGGGTTGGACAGGCTAGATGCAGGAAGATTGTTCCCAATGTTGGGGAAGTCCAGAACAAGGGACTAAAAGACTTCCCCCTTATCACAGTTTAAGGATAAGGGGGAAGTCTTTTAGGACCGAGATGAGAAAAACATTTTTCACACAGAGAGTGGTGAATCTGTGGAATTCTCTGCCACAGAAGGTAGTTGAGGCCAGTTCATTGGGTATATTTAAGAGGGAGTAAGATGTGGCCCATGTTGTTAAAGGGATCAGGGGTATGGAGAGAAGGCAGGTACAGGATACTGAGTTGGATGATCAGCCATGATCATATTGAATGGCGGTGCAGGCTCGAAGGGCCGAGTGGCCAACTCCTGCACCTATTTTCTATGTTTCTATGTTTCACCGAACACTTGGACTTTGCCTTCCAAGGGATGCTTCATCTGCCAATTATTTTAAATCCCCTTCCCATTCCCACATCTACTTTTTTGTCCTGGGCCTCCTCCATTAACACAGTGAGGCAATATGGAAACTGAAAGAACGGCACCTCACATTCTGATTGGGTAGCATACAACCCAACAATATGAACATTGAAGATAGACACAAAATGCTGGTGTAACTCAGTAGATCAGGCCGCGTCTTTGGAGCAAAGGGATATGCGACCTTTTTGGTCGAGACCCTTCTTCGGATTGAGAGACAAGGGAAAGGGAAACGAGAGATACAAACGGTGATACACTGAGATATAGAACAAATGACTAAAATATATGAACATTGAACTCTCTAATTTCAATTAATTCCCCAAGCCCACCGCGCCATTCTTCTCTTTCCCCTGCTCCCGCATCTGCATCCACTCTGGACTATTTCATCACCCTGCTGCCTGGTGCCCATTCTCTGAATCTCGCAGTTCCATTTGATCCCCCATCATTCCTCTCCGCCGTCGCCCTCTACCTTTACATATCATTTCTCTTCATGCCTTATCCTTTCCTTAGGATTTGTCCTACTCCCACCTCTCTTTTCCAGCTTTCTCCCTGCTAATTAAAACCAATTTAAATAGAGTTTCCGACCTGAAACATCGTCAGTCAATTACTTTCACAGATGCTGTCTGACCTGCTGAGTTCATCAAGCACTTTGTATTTTTGTTCAAGATTCCAGCATTTGCAGTTTCTTGTGTCTCCATTAAATCTAATGACGTTCCTTTCCAAACTTGGAGCATTTTACTCTGTTGAACCACTTCTATGAGTGGAAATTCTTGACAATATCCCAGAGGTCTGTGCTGCCATTTAGAATAAGAATGAAAAATGTTTTTTTTTTTAATGGAGTAATAGACATATCCCAAATATGTTTGGATAATTTGTAGTTTACTATCCTTCAAAGTTCCCAGGAATTCAAACTATGCCATGTCTCACATTTTGAAATTTAGGCAATAGACAATAGGTGCAGGAGTAGGCCATTCGGCCCTCGAGCCAGCACCGCCATTTAATGTGATCATGGCTGATCATCCACATCCGTACCCCGTTCCTGCCTTCTCCCCATATCCATTGACTCTGCTATCTTTATTTGCTCTTTCTCTTCATTTCCGCTATCTTTATTTTGTGCTATCTCAGCTATATTTCCAGAAGGCACAAAGTATGGTCTCTGTCTGAAATCATGTATAACCTGCATATTTTACCACAGATAATTCAACAGACAGGAAACATTTAATTTTCTCCAAATTGATTTGTGGCTTGGATTAGTTGATAAAACTCTTTTCTCAGGAATCATAAGGTCATAACTGTAAATCTCACTTGATCCTGAACCCCTGATCTATGACAGAGGTACACAGTTGTTGTATTAATAGTAATAAACGTTTCAAAAGTAGTATTAAGCCAAAGCCTAATGTGCTTGTTACCGTGTGCAGACCTGGTGTCGAAGGGTGAGAAACCGAAGCAAAGAAATGGAAGCCAAATAGCCAAACAGAAACGAAGCCGAAATGCCAAATAACCGTAAAGCGTACTAATCCAAAACGGCAACTAATCGAAAGGGTGGGACTCCTAAATGCAAACTAACCAAAAAGGTGGGACTCCTAAAAGCCAACTAATTAAAAAGCTGCATCGCCTAAAAGCAAACTCATCGACAGGCCGCTCTGCCGAAACGGCAATTAACCGAAAGGTTGCGTCACCTACAAGCCAAGTAACCGAATGGCTGCTCAGCCGAAAAGTCAAATAACGGACATGACGTCGCCGGGTGGAGGGGGGGGACACTTGTCAGCGATTGGTCCAGACCCCAGCGTCCATCACATCACTGGCCGATGGAGACGGGAGGGTGGGGTCTTTTTCTGACACAAGCCCTAGGTGACTGGGCACTCTGAACCGGAGCACCAAGTTGTAAGTGGTCCATATGAAAGGACAGCACCTACCAACAATGAAGGCAGTATGAAACCAGCTGCCGTAAGCCCTTTCCACAGGGCGGGGTTTTAACAGCATTAAAAATCAATAAAGAGTTATATGTATAAATAGTTCTTACATTCTGGAACCTGGTTAGTTAAGTGGTGGGATTATTTCCCTGTCTTAACTATGCCTTTGCTTTAGCTGGTGGTTACATCCATTCCAACCCTCCCTCGCAAAGATGTGGGATTTCATTAAGAGCACATTTGGATGAAGCGGCATGTAAAGCGTCTCTTCCATGCGTGCAATACATGAAGCTGATGAAATGAGACAACTGTCACACCAAAGATAGACACAAAATGCTGGAATGACTCAGTGGGACCGGCAGCATCTCTGGAGAGAAGGAATGGGTGGCGTTTCGGGTCCAGAACCTTCAGACTCAGTCTTCCGGTCTGAAGAATGGTCATGACTCGAAAAGTCACCCATTCCTTCTCTCCATAGATGCTGCCTGCTCCGCTGAGTTACTCCGGCTTTTTGTGTCCATCTTCGGTTAAAACAATTTACAGATTATCTGGTGTTTTTGCGTGGGAGCTTGCTGTGTGCGTTACGCAGGCAACCAGATGGTAATGAATAAAACGTGCTCCTTGCTGCCGGGGGGCGAGTGGGAGGAGATAAAATTGTTCATTGTCATGCACACTTGTCATCGGCCCGCCAGGGAATTTGTCCCCCCCCCCATGTTTTAAAAGCGATTTACTATGGGTGCCAATGGCCCGAGCCGGTGTGGGGTTGAATTACCCGGTGTGGGTGTCAGGAAGTAAATCATCCCATATCCGGGGGTCGAACGGGGGTGAATCACCCTGGTGTGGGGGTTGGGGTCCGATGGCAGTGCATCGGGGTCAGTGACTCTGGGTGGATGGAGGGTCCAACCTGTCCCACACCGCTGCTCCACCCGGCGCTGCCGCCACACAGCCCGTCATAGTGCGGCCGCATGGGGTTATTTGACTTTTCGGCTGAGCGGCAATTTGGTTAGTAGGCTTGTAGGCGACGCAGCCTTTCGGTTAGTTGACGTTTCGGCAGAGCGGCCTTTCAGTGCATTTGCTTTTAGGCGACACAGCCTTTCGGATAGTTGCTTTTTAAGCGTCCCTCCCTTTCGGTTAGTTTGCATTTAGGCGTCCCACCCTTTTGGTTAGTTGGCGTTTCGGCTTTGTACGCTTTCAGTTATTTGTCGTTTTGGCTTCATTTCCGTTCGGTTATCTGGCTTCCACCTCTTTGCTTCGGCTTCTTCTCCTTCGACACCACGTCCAGGTACCGCTTGTTACATTGGTACAAGTGGATGCCAAATCCCAAGTGAACTAAATGCAGACGGGAAATGTTATCTCTGAATATTCTGGCCAATAACCCTCTTTTCCCGATGTTGGGGGAGTCCAGAATCAGGGGCCACAGTTTACAAATAAGGGGTAAGCCATGTAGAATGGAGATGAGGAAACACGTTTTCACACAGAGAGTTGTGAGTCTGTGGAATTCTCTGCCTCAGAGGGCGGTGGAGGCCGGTTCTCTGGATACTTTTAAGAGAGAGCTAGATAGAGCTCTTAAAGATAGCAGAGTCAGAGGATATGGGGAGAGGGCAGGAACGGGGTACTGATTGAGGATGATCAGCCATGATCACATTGAATGGCGGAAGGACCGAATGGCGTATTCCTGCACCTATTGTCTACTGTCTATTATTTATTGTCTAAAGAAATGTTGTATATGCATTCACATAAAATTATTTGTAATTGTGTGCTTCAGACAGACATTAATTACATTGTGGTAGATAAATTGTAAGGTATACATAAACTTGTCGAGTTATTGTGCTATACGGCATGGACTCAAGGCCTTTGGGCCAATTAATTTCTGCTGACCAAACTGCAAATAGAGCTAGCTGTTAAAGCATGGACGCACTATTAAAGCATGGAATAATCTCCACCAAACCACGGTTGCCCAGCCAGATGCAACTAAATTTAAAGTGGCACTTTCTTCCCAATAACCCTCTCTGGGTAAACCCCTCCCTTTACCACCTCCAGTTTAAATTCCAGTTGGAATATTTTGGAGGAACAAGTAACCAAGAACCCAAGAACCAAGCTCCTCTTGTCTGTACATAGCCCTCCAGACCTTTCCTATCCATTTTCCTGTCTAAGAGTCTTTTAAATATCATTATTTTTACCTGCCTCTACCAATTACTCTGGCAACTATTTCCATCTACACCATCCAGCACTACCCACTGTGTGATATATTTTCCCTCTCACCTTAAACCTATATCCTCTTGTTTTATATCTATAAGGTCACTACTCAATCCATGTAGATCCTATCTCTTAGAATCCCCTCCACTAATTCATGTATCACTGTTGTAAGGCTCCTGAATGTCAATGGCATTCACACATTTTCAATATCCCAAATATCCTCAATAGCTTGAGAACCAAGAAGTGGCAGTGCCTCACCTGCAGTCAATGTTATTTTGGCAGCACAGCCTGCCAATTATTATTGTTGTCTGCTTTTGAAATTTAATTGAACTGATCCCAGAGGAACTAAATTCCAAATACAGTATTGCATAACCGGTACTCAATGATCAAGGTAAAGTTTTTTTGCTCATGCAAGGATCCCCACTTGAACAGTTTAGGGGATTTCCAGCCTGCAAAGTGATCTGTGCTGTCAAATGCATTTAAAGTTGTGGTGTATATTATATAAATGGTGGTACCTGCCTCCAGGTTAAGGGGGGAGCTGTCTGATCGTACTGTGGATGTTCTCACGTCGGCCTGCAGGGATAGTACACAGAAGCAATATATCACCTCAATAAGGAAGTTGGAGCAATTCTGTCTACAGCTGAATATTTCATATCAAACAGCAGGGATCACAGACGTATTGGAGTTTTGTCTTTATTTCGACCAAAAATTAAGTTACAGTGCGATCAATTCAGCCAGAGGTGCTCTGTCTTCTTATTTACCCATGAATTCAGAATTGCATACAGTAGGGACACATGCGTTAGTTTCTCGATTCATGAAGGGTTTTCAATTCGAATCCCCCTAAACCCAGGTATGCCGGTATTTGGAATGTGAGTGAAGTTCTTATGCTTCTTCGCCAGTGGGCTCTGGTTACAAGCCTATCTATAGCCAAATTAACCATGAAGGTGGTCATGCATATGGCGTTGGGTTCAGCCCAACGTGTACAAACATTGCAAAAGCTTCGGTTAGATAGAATGCATGTGTCAGCAGATGCCATTATATTTTATGTCTATGATTTGCTTAAACATAGTAGAAGAGGCATGACAAGTAAGATTGAGTTTTCAGCATACCCCACAGATGATCGTTTGTGTGTAGTCTCACATTTATCTCGTTACATTGAGATCACTAAAGCTCTAAGAGGAACAGAGTCTGCATTATTTATTAGTCACAAAAAACCACACAGTAAGGTGTCGGTGCAAACAATTTCAAGGTGGCTAAAGCAGGTCCTGGGAAGTGCTGGAATTGATACTTATAAATTCAAATCTCATAACACCCGGGCGGCATCAACTTCCGCGGCAATGGCGATGGATGTGCCAATAGACCATATCCTCGCGGCCGCAGGATGGTCCAGTGAGCTGACCGTTCAAAGGTTTTATCACAAGCCGATTTCAAGGCTGGGGGTGTTTGCTGATTCTGTTTTGAGTTCTGTTATAGTTTCCCCCTGAGTTAGAGGGGTTGTTATGATTTTGTTTGTAAATAAACTGTTATTTATTTAACAAATGTTATTATTGATGCATTATTGATTGTTAACGACTTTTGAGTCAATCGATGCAGTGTGAACGCCGGATTTGGGTCTGCGGCATGCAATCATAGTGCTTTGAAGTCTTCACATAGTCACTCACGTGATTCCGAAGTAAAATAGTAAGATTAAACGAGAACTTACCAGTTTGAAGTTTAATTTTTATTTTATGAGGAGTGCCCTCCGCTCCCACTCTCATAGATCTCAGCTGATAGTTCTAGTCTTTGTTATCTTACCATTATACTTCAGTCATTGTTAGCTGTGAATTCACTCCACTGCTTTGAAGATTGATGCACCAACGGCTGTACGGGGTTCTTCATGTAGTCCCTCAACTCGACTACTCATAAAATAAAGATCAAACTTCAAACTGGTAAGTTCTCATTTAATCTTACTATTTTCTAGGCAATGCTCTTGCACAACTGCCTTGGAAATCACTCACTGGGGCATGTTGAAATATGATTGTAAGTATTGTATATCTTTATTATCATTTTTCCTGAGTACTTACATACCCAGAGGAAACGAAAAACATTGCTCAACCAGTGTCCCATTCAGTGTGCGGTAAAAAATAAATAGAATTAAAAATAAAAATACATATATCACGAGTTCCAATTGGCAGCGGCATGACAATGGCTCTGCTTCAGTGTGTCCAGGTTGGTGCGCGATACTTTGGCAGGGGGCAAAGTCCGTTTATCAGTCTTATAGCCTGCGGGAAGAAGCTGAGGAACATCCTGCTGGTTTTGCAGCTGATGCTCCTGTACCTCTTCCCAGATGGCAGGATGGAGAATATGTGATGCGAAGGATGGTAGGGGTCTTTGATAATGGAGATGGCTCTGCTGATACATCTCTTCCTGTATATGTCCAGCAGGAAAGGGAGTGGAGCACCAATAATCCTGCTGCCGGTCTTCACAATCCTGTCCAGTTGGTACCGTTCATACGCCTTGCAGCTCCCGAACCAGGAAGTGATGCCGTAGGTTAATGTGCTCTCGATTGTCCCCCTATAAAAAGTTCGTAGGTGTGCAGTGGGGAGACCTGCTTTCCGTAGTCTTCGGAGAGGGTGTAGTCGCTGCTGGGCTCTCTTGACCAGTGCTGTGGTGTTGGTCATGGACGTCAGGTCATCTGACAGGTGGAGTCCTAGGAACTTCACACTGCTGACCCTTTCCACATCAGCTCCATCGATGTGCAGAGGTGTATGGCGTTGTTTTCCCGCCCTCCTGAAGTCAACCACCATCTCCTTGTTTTTCCCATGCTGAGAATGAGGTTTGGGGTTTTGCACCATCCTGTGAGCAGCTCCACCTCCATCCTGTAGGCCGACTCATCATTGTCACTGATGAGACCCACCACTGTTGTGTCATCAGCGAACTTGTTGATGAAGTTGTTGTTGAATCTAGCAGTACAGTCGTGTGTAAGCAGACTAAACAGCAGGGGGCTTAGGACACAGCCTTGGGGTGAGCCAGTGCTCACGGCTATGGTTTTTGATGTCCTACTGCCCACCCTGACTGTCTACAGCCATTGCGATAGAAAGTTCAGGACCCAGTTACATGTGCCAGCATCAACCCCCAATAACTCCAACTTCTCCACCAGCTGCTGCGGAATGATTGTGTTAAAAGCAGAGCTGAAGTCTATGAAGAGGATCCTGGCATAAGTATTTTTTCCGATCAAGGAGTGGCAGTACGAGGTTCAGTGTTGTTGAGACTGCGTCCTCTGTGGATCGGTTGGCTCTGTAGGCGAACTGCAGTGGGTCTAGGTCGGCAGGTAGGCTATTTTTGATATGCTGCATAACCAGTCTCTCAAAACACTTCATTACTATGGGTGTTAGAGCCACTGGTCGAAAGTCATTATGGCAGACTGGGTTTGGTTTCTTCGGGACAGGAACGATGGTGGCCCTCTTAAGACAGTTGGGCATTACTGCCTGGCTGAGCGAGGTGTTAAAAATGTCTGTGAAGCCATCTTTCAGTTGCTCGGCGCAGTTTCTTAGAACGCATCCAGGAATGTTGTCCAGCCCTGTGGCTTTGCGCGAGTTGATGCTGGCAAAGGCCTTTTTAACTCTGGCTGCGGACAGCCTGAGTGACTGGTCACTGGGAGATGGCAGTAGTGCACGTGTCTGGGTGCTGCTTTTAACCTCAAACCGTGCGTAGAACTCATTCAGTTCATCTGGTAGAGAGGGGTCGTTTTGGCATATCCGCAGTGGGGGGGGGGGGGGGTTGTAGTCAGTGATGGTATGAAATCCCTGCCACAAGCGACGTGTGTCTGTCATTTGTGAAGTGACTATTAAGTTTTTGTCCATACAGCCTCTTCGCCTCCCTGATCCCCCGGGATAGATTACTCCTTGCCAGTTTGTATGCTGCGTTGTCTCCACATTTAAATGCAGCATTCTGGATTCTCACTCTGTTGGAAACTTTAACATGGCTGGATTGTTGTAAAAATAAAAATGTATAGTCCCATTCTATTTAACTTCTTGTCTCTCAGTCCTCCCATCTGGTCGCTGTGCTTCCATTCTCTATGGTGCAATTTAATTACTTTTTGGCAGTGGAAGGAATATGCTGTGGGGCTTGATAGATCTTCTCTTATTAATTGCTTAAAAGTCTGACGTGTCTGTATTTTAAAACAGACGCCCACGTCTTTCCTATCATTCACCGAGGTTATATTTTAACTGTTTTGTGGCCCAAATTCATTTGTTTTCAATAATTATATCGGGATTTTGTGTTCTTGCAAAGTATTTCCCAAGTAAGTCAGCATCAACAGGCACTAATCATACTCTGTGTTTGAGCTAAAATGAATCATTCATTATCAGAACATTATGCATAATATTCTAGTTTCACAGAAAAGTAATCAAACATATAAATTCTAACAGTTATTTTGTTAAAATAAAAGAATCATGTTTTCCTAAAACTATATTCAATTAGAAATCTCAAATGCAGCTACCTCATGATATTTGAACAAAATCCTCTTATGCTCAACTTCACATAGTCATAGTGTACCATATCGTAATCAGGAAAAAAAAAATGTCCAATATGCAGGTAACACTGAAGGTGGCAATTGAAGTGACTGATAAAAAAAAAATAACTTGAAATGAGGAGGAGGTTATTAAGCTTTGACAGAAACACTAGTCATGGGAGATAACAAAATCAATGCATCAGTGCAAGATTCAGAGTTAGAAAGAGGCACATCTTAATTTAGACTGGAGAAAAGATTTGTCCATGTAATATCTCAATCTCTCTGATACACCATTCACTATTATTTTATGTTTTAATCCTTGCTCATCATAGCAATTCAGACAGTTAGACAATACCCAGGAGGATGAAGAGATGGGTGAGAGTAATGTTCCTTCCTTATAGATTATGGCAGAAAAGAGAAAAACAGATGTAGAATGATCAAAGAAACCAGTTTGCAAAAGGGATCCTGCCCCTGGCACCTGAGTCAAAACATTCTCCATTTCATCCTTTTGAATTGCATCTAGCAGCTTACGTAGTGGTTGCAGAAAATAGAAGTGAGAAAATATTGAGTTGTGATTCAGAGAACATGAGGTGCTCAGTTTTTCATAGGGCTCATAATTATTCATAAGTTGAGAAAGAACAAAGCAGTATGCATCCACTTGCATAAACCAGGTTTTGGATGCCAAGTTCAGTTATCATGGGTTCACTCACTGAAGTAAATAAAAGAATGGGGCTTACAGATAACATCCATAAGATGAAGCTCTTTTACCAACCTGCCTCTACTGTATAACACACCCTCCAATAATAAAGGTCCATGACAAAACTCTTAAAAACTGAACCAATATCTTGGAGCAACTTAACAGCAAAGTCAAACATTAGTGCTGAATTTAACCATGGCCTTCGGAGCACCAATGTCATGTTATGAAAAGAGTACTTGATAATTATCATTTTATATCCAGCAAAAACCCCATCATCAGCAGTCACTCGAAACGAGTATGACTCGTTTATGACGAGTAAGGTGTGTGATGGAGAGAAAGGATGGGAATCGTGGAGTGCACAAGACTCAGGTCGCTGTGACTAATGAAAACAGGTACGCCCTCTTGAGAATTGTCCGGGGAGACAATGTTTCCAGTCCGAGCGGTGGACACATCGGTGGCTCCAATCCTGGAGATGGGGCTCGACCGGCGAGACCGATGTCGGGCAGAGCCCTAGTAGTGGGTGACTCCATTGTCCAAGGAGCAGACAGGAGATTCTGTGGCGGCAGACGAGATGCGAGGATAGTCTGTTGCTTCCCTCATGCCAGGGTTCAGGATGTCACGAGCCTAATTCTGGACTGAATCCGAATTCGAGAGAGAGAAGGTGAACAGCCGGCAGTAGTTGTGCACGTAGACACAAACAACATCGGGAAGAAGAGGAAGGAGGTTCTCCAAAATGACTTCAGAGAGTCGTGAAGAAGACTGAAATGCCGGACTTCTAGGTTGCTTATCTCTGGATTGCTTCCGGTACCTCGTGCTAGTGTGGACAGGAACAGGGAGATAGAGGATCTGAATGTGTGGCTGAGGGGCTGGTGCAGGGAGCCAGGATTTAGATTTATAGACCACTGGGATCTCTTCTGTGTAGGGGTGACCTGTACAAAAGGAACGGGTTACACCTTAACTGGAGGTGGACCGACATTCTGGCAGGCAGGTTTGCTAGGGCTACACATGTGGGTTTAAACTAAATAGTGGGGGGGGGGGGAGGGATTGACAAATTGCAAGTATAAAGATGGAGGTGAAGGGGAAGTGACTACAGGAAAAATTACAAAAGATTCTCGAATTAATGGGAAGGAAAGCTTGAGAATGGACAACAGAGTAAGGTCAGGGCCAATTGCGAGCGGTGCGAGGGGGGAAGTGAATACGGAGGTCAAAGTACTGTATATGAATGCGCAAAGTATAAGGAATAAAGTGGACGAACTTGAAGCTCAGTTAGAAACTGGCAAGTATGATGTTGTGGGAATTACTGAGACACGGCTGCAAGAGGGCCAGGGCTTGGAACTGAATATTCAAGGGGATACCTCCTATCGAAAAGACAGACAGGTGGGCAGAGGGGGTGGGGTTGCCCTGTTGGTGAGGAATGAAATTCAATTCCTTGCAAGGGGTGACATTGAAACAGGAGATGTGGAGTCAGTATGGATAGAACTAAGGAATTATAAGGGTAAAAATACCCTAATGGGACTAATCTACAGGCCCCCAAACAGTAGCCTGGACATAGGGCACAAGTTGAATCAGGAGCTAAAATTGGCATGTAGTAAAAATAATGCTGTGGTTGTTATGGGAGATTTTAACATGCAGGTAGACTGGGAAAATCAGGTTAGTACTGGACCCCAAGAAAGTGCCTTTGTGATGGATTCTTTGAACAGCATGTGTTGGGGGAAGGCAATTCCTTGATTTAGTGTTATGTAATGAACTGGATTTGATAAAGGACCTCGAGGTTAATGAGCCATTAAGAGACAGTGACCATAACATGGTCAGGTTTAATCTACAATTGGCGAGGGATTAGATCGGAGGTATCAGTGTTACATAAAGGGGACTATGGGGCATGAGGGAAGAGCTGGCCAAAGTTGACCGGAATGACACACTAGCAGAGATGACAGTGGAACAAAAATGGCTGGTGTTTCTTGGAATAATACAGAAGGTGCAGGTTCAGTTCATTCTTAGGAGGAAGAAAGATTCCAAGGGGAGAAAGGGACAACGATGGCTGACAAGGGATGGCTGACAAGGGATGTCAGCGACAGTATAAAAATGAAAGCAAAGAAATACAACGTAGCAAAGATGAGCGGGAAGCAAGAGGGTTGGGTAATCTTTAAAGAATAACAGAAGATAACCAAAAAGACAATACGGGGAGAAAAGATGAGGTACGATGGTAAGCTAGCCAAGAATATAATGCAGGATAGTTAAAGTTTCTTTAAGTATGTGAAGAAGAAAAAAATAGTTAACACCAAAAATGGACCCTTAAAGACCGAAAAAGGTGAATTTATTATGGGGAACAAGGAAATGGCAGATGCGTTGAACATGTACTTTGGATCTGTATTCACTAAGGAGGACACAACCAATCTTCCTGATATAGTATTGGTCAGAGGATCTGGGGTGACGGAGGAACTGTAGGAAATACACATTAGGCAGGAAATGGTGTTGGGTAGACTGATGGGACTGAAAGCCGATAAATCCCCAGGGTCTGATGGTCTGCATTCCAGAATACTTAAGGAAGTGGCTCTAGAAATCGTGGATGCATTGGTGATAATTTTCTAATGTTCTATAGACTCAGGATCAGTTCCTGTGGATTGGTGGGTAGCTAATGTTATCCCACATTTTAAGAAAGGTGGGAGAGAGAAAACAGGGAATTATAGACCAGTAAGCTTCACATCGGTGGTGGGGAAGATGCTGGAGTCAATTATGAAGACATAGAAACATAGAAAATAGGTGCAGGAGTAGGCCATTCGGCCCTTCGAGCCTGCACCGCCATTCAATATGATCATGGCTGATCATCCAACTCAGTATCTGGTACCTGCTTTCTCTCCATACCCCCTGATCCCCTTAGCCACAAGGGCCACATCTAACTCCCTCTTAAATATAGGCAATGAACTGGCCTCAACTACCTTCTGTGGCAGAGAATTCCACAGATTCAACACTCTCTGTGTGAAAAATGTTTTTCTCATCTCGGTCCTAAAGACTTCCCCCTTATCCTTAAACTGTGACCCTTTCTTCTGGACTTCCCCAACATTGGGAACAATCTTCCTGCATCTAGCCTGTCCAACCCCTTAAAAATCTTGTAGGTTTCTATGAGATCCCCCCTCAATCTTGTAAATTCTAGCGAGTACAAGCCGAGTCTATCCAGTCTTTCTTCATATGAAAGTCCTGCCATCCCAGGAATCAGTCTGGTGAACCTTCTCTGTACTCCCTCTATGGCAAGAATGTCTTTCCTCAGAATAGGAGACGAAAACTGTATGCAATACTCCAGGTGTGGCCTCACCAAGAACCTGTACAACTGCAATAGAACCTCCCTGCTCCTACACTCAAATCCTTTTGCTATGAATGCTAACATATCATTTGCTTTCTTCACAGCCTGCTGCACCTGCATGCCTACTTGACTAATCTCCCTCCCACCCTGCTTGCTGGAAGAACTCCATCCCCTATTCCCAATTCCTCCGTCTACGCCACATCTGCTCCCAGGGTGAGGTGTTCCACACCAGGGCATCACAAATATCCTCATTCTTCAGGGAACGGGGATTCCTCTCCCCCACTATAGATGAGGCTCACACCAGGGTCTCCTCCATACCCCGTAACACTGCCCTCTCTCCCCATCCCCCCCACTCGCAACAAGGGCAGAGTCCCCCTGGTCCTCACCTTTCACCCGACCAGCCGACACATACAACACATAGTCCTCCGCCAGTTTCTCCACCTCCAACGTGATCCCACCACTCGCCACATCTTCCCATCTACCCCCCTGTCTGCCTTCCACAAAGATCGCTCCCTCTGCAACTCCATTGTCAATTCTTCCCTTCCCTCCCGCTCCACCCCTCCCCCGGGCACTTTCCCTTGCAACCGCAAGAGATGCTACACTTGTCGCTTTACCTGCCATCTCCACTCATTTTAAGTACCCAAGCAGACGTTCCAGGTCCGACAGAGGTTCACCTGCACCTCCTCCAACCTCATCTATTTCATCCGCTGCTATAGATGTCAGCTGATCTATATCGGTGAGACCAAGCGGAGGCTTGGCGATCGGTCCGCATTAACCAAGTCCAGATATAACACATCCACTAGTTCTCACTTATCCACTCTACTAGTTACATCCTCGAAAAATTCTATAAGATTCGTCAGACATGATTTACCTTTCATAAATCCATGCTGACTTTGTCCAATGATTTCACCACTTTCCAAATGTGCTGCTACCCCATCTTTAATAACTGATTCTAGCAGTTTCCCCACTACCGATGTTAGACTAACTGGTCTGTAATTCCCCGTTTTTCTCTCCCTCCCTTTTTAAAAAGTGGGGTTACATTAGCCTCCCTCCAATCCTCAGGAACTACTCCAGAATCTAAAGAGTTTTGAAAAATTATCACTGATGCATCCACTTATAAAAGATGCGATAGCACACATGTGGATAGCAGTAACAGGATCGGTCCGAGTCAACATGGATTTACGAAGGCGAAATCATGCTTGACTAATCTTCTGGAATTTTCTGAAGATGTAACTAGGAAAATGGGCAAGGGAGAGCCAGCGGATGTAGTGTACCTAGATTTTCAGAAAGCATTTGATAAGGTCCCTCATAGGAGATTAGTGGGCAAGGATGTCAAGATTTTGAACAAGTTAGGTCTTTATTCTTTGGAGCGCAGAAGGTTAAGGGGGGACTTGATTGAGGTCTTTAAAATGATGAAAGGGATAGACAGAGTTGGCGTGGATAAGGTTTTCCCATTAAGGGTAGGGAAGATTCAAACAAGAGGGCATGACATGCGAATTAAGGGACGGACGTTTAGGGGTAAAGTGAGGGGGAACTTCTTTACTCAGAGGGTGGTGGCTGTGTGGAATGAGCTTCCAGCAGAAGTGGTGGAGGCAGGATCGATTTTAACATTTAAAAGTAAAGTGGATAGGTATATGGACGGGAAGGGAATGGAGGGGTATGGTCTGAGTGCAGGTAGATGGGACTAGGGGAAAACAAATGTTCGGCACGGACTGGAAGGGCCAAGAGGGCCTGTTTCCGTGCTGTAATTATTATATGGTTATATGGTTAATATTAGGGCACATGGTATTTGGGGTAGAGTGCTGACATGGATACAGAAGTGGTTGGCAGACAGGAAACACAGAGTAGGGATTAACAGGTCACTTTCAGAATGGCAGGCAGTGACTAGTGGGGTAGCGCAATGCTCGGTGCTGGGACCGCAGTTATTTACAATATACATCAATGATTTGGATGAAGGGAATCAAAGTACCATTATCAAATTTTCAGATGACACAAAGCTGGGTGGCAGTGTGAACTGTGAGGAGGATGCTATGAGAATGCAGGGTGACTTGGACAGGTTGGGGGAGTGGGCAGATGCATGGCAGATTAAGTTTAATGCGGAGAAATGTGAGGTTATCCACTTTGGTAGCAAAAACAGGAAGGCAGATTACTATCCAAATGGTGTCAAGTTGGGAAAAGGAGAAGTACAATGGGATCTGGAGGTCCTTGTACATCAGTCAATGAAAGTAAGCATGCAGGTACAACAGGCAGTGAAGAAAGCGAATGGCATGTTGGCCTTTATAACAAGAGGAATCGAATATAAGAGCAAAGAGGTCCTTCTGCAGCTGTACAGAGCGCTAGTGAGACCACACCTGGAGTATTTTGTGCAGTTTTGGTCCCCTAATTTGAGGAAGGACTTTTCTTGCTATTGAGGGAGTGCAGCATAGGTTTTCAAGCTTATTTCTCAGGATGGCGGGACTGTCATATGCTGAGAGAGTGGAGAGGCTGGGCTTGTACACTCTGGAGTTTAGAAGGATGAGAGGGAATCTCATTGAAACATATAAGATTGTTAAGGGCTTGGACACGCCAGAGGCCCTAGGCTTTATCAGACAGCAAAGATCATGTCTGCCTGGATGCTTCTGGGACTTGGTCAACATGGCAAACTCATTGACTCCTGAGAACCCCTGGTTTATAACTGCTCAAAATGTAAAAGGATAAGTCAGGTTTGCATTCAGAATCTAAAATCCACTCATCAATAATATACGGAAACCCTCTGGTTCATCTTTGAACAGAGATGAAATCAGTTCCCTCTCTATTAATATTCTCCTCTGCCTGTGTACCCTCAACAACTTTTCTTTTGAATCATCCCATGGGCACTCACATGGGCCCCAGCTTTGCATGCCCTTTTGTTGGACATGTCGAACAGACCTTGCTCCAAACATGCACGGGCACCATTCCCCAAATTTCTATCCACTATGTCGACAATTGCATTGGGGCTACATCCTCATAAACTTGACTACTAATTTTCACCCTGACCTGCAATTCACTTGGCCTTCTCGCCCTTTCTTTGACATCTCTGTCTCCATCACAAGGTACAGATCATTGACTGACGTCAACTATAAGCCCACTGGCTCCCACAGTTATCTTGACTACACCACCTCCTATCCTGCATCTTAAAAGGATACCATTCCCTACTCTTAGTTTCTCCGTCTCTGCCACACCTGCTCCCAAGATGAGGCTTTCCACTCAAGGGCATCCAAAATATCCTCTTTCTATGGTTTACATATTATGCCCATCTGCTGTTGTAAATTGACCCCTCACCCATATCTCCTCTGTGTCCCGCACTTCTGCTCTTACTCCAGAAAGAATCAGGATAGAGATCCCCCAGTCCTTACCCTTCACCTCATCAGTCTCTGCATCCAACACATCATTCTTGTACATTCCCAGCACCTTCAACATGATCAACATGCTGAAGAAGAGGATTTCTTGGAATGTATGCGGGACAGTTTTCTCAACCAACATGTAGAGGAACCAATGAGAGAGCATGCTATTCTAGATTGCATATAGAGTAATGACGAAGGGTTAGTTTTGTTTTGTTGTTTTGTAGTTTTGTTGTGCATGGCCCCTTGGACAAGAGTGGCCATAATATGGTTGAGTTCTTCATTAGGATGGAGAGTGACATAATTAATTCCGAAACAATAGTTCTGAACTTAAAGAAAAGTAACTTTGAGGGTATGAGACGTGAATTGGCCAAGATAGGCTGGCAATTGATCCTTAAAGGGTTAACCGTGGATTTGCAATGGAAGGCATTTAAAGACTGCATGGATGAACTACAACAATTGTTCATCCCAGTTTGGCAAAATGATAAATCAGGGAAGGTAGTGCATCCGTGGATAACAAGGGAAATCAGGGATAGTATCAAAAAAGAAGATGAAGCATACAAATTTGCCAGAAAAAGCAGCCAACCAGAGGACTGCGAGAATTTCAGAGTCCAGCAGCGGAGGACAAACCACTTAAGTAGGAAAGCGAAAGTAGATTATGCAAGAAAACTGGCAAGGAACATAAAAACTGACTGCAAAAGTTTTTATAGATATGTGAAGAGAAAAAGATTAGTTAAAACAAATGTATGTCCCTTGCAGTCAGAAACAGGTGAATTGATAATGGGAAACAAGGACATGGCCGACCAATTGAATAACTACTTTGGTTCTGTCTTCACTAACGAAACATTTTTCACACAGAGAGTGGTGAGTCTCCGGAATTCTCTGCCACAGAAGGTAGTTGAGGCCGGTTCATTGGCTATATTTAAGAGGGAGTTAGATGTGGCCCTTGTGGCTAGAGGGATCAGGGGGTATGGAGAGAAGGCATGTACGGGATACTGAGTTGGATGATCAGCCATGATCATATTGAATGGCGGTGCAGGCTTGAAGGGCCAAATGGCCTACTCTTGCACCTATTTTCTATGTTTCTATGATTCTATCCCACCATCAATCATGTTTTCCCATCCCTACCCCTTTCCTCTCTCTGTGGGGACCAATCTCTCTGCAAATCTGTGGTTCACTCGTCCATTCCCACTCAAATTGCCCCATCCCCAGGTATGTTCCCCTGCAACTACTGTTGAGGTAACAACTATCCCTACACCTCTTCCCTCACATTAATTGAAGGACTCTAGAATCCCTTCTAGATGAGACAGAGGTTTACATACACCTCCTCCAATCTCATCTAATACGTTTAATGCTCCCAATGTGATCCCATTTACATCGGCAAGACCAAACGTAGACTGGATGACTGTTTCACCGAACATTTGTGGTCAGTCTGCCAAGGCCTGCTGGAACTTTCAGTTGTGAACCCATTTATTTCCCCTTCCTATTCCATTACTGACCTTTCTGTCCTAGGACTCCTTCATTGCCAAAGTGAGGACACACACGAACTGGAGGAATAGCACCTCATATTCCGCTTGGGTAGCTAACTACCCAATGGGGTGAACATTGAATTTTCCAATGTTAGGTAACACTCTTCTCCCCCCTTTCTTTCCTGTGCACCAATTTCCCCTCTTTCTTCCCTCGTTCCATGCACCTATATCCCTCTCTCTGGCTTTAAATGTTATTTCTCTTTCACCCCTTTTCTCTCCTGATCTGACACCCTTTTGTCTCCTTGTTTCCCATTGTCCTTGTCACTCTTTTGTCTCCTTTTCAGCTCCAGTATTTGTCTACCCATCTGCAAATTAAACTCCCCTCACATGCATCCACCTCTCACATGCCAGCTTTTATCCCACCCCCACCTCTTTTCTCCCCCCTTACTTCAATTCTTCTGAAGAAGAGTCCCAACCCAAAACATTGCCTATCCATGTCCTCCAGAGCTGCTGCCTGGACCATTGAGTTACTCCAACACTTTTGTGAATAAAGTCATGAGGGGAATAGAAAGGGTGAATGCACAGAGTCATTTACCCAGAGTTTGATAATCAAGAACCAGAGGATGTAATTTTTAGGTGAATGGAGAAATATTCAATAGGAACCTAAGGGCAACTCTTTCACAAAGAGGGCAGTAGGTATATTTGTATGAGTTCCAAGAGGAGATAGTTGAGAAGGATACTACAATAACATTTAAAGATCATTAGTACAGGTACATGGATAGGAAAGGGTTCGAGGGTTATGGGCCAAATGCAGGCAGTTTGAACTAACGGAGATGGCGCACCTTTCCCGAGTTGTAAGACTCTATAACACTTTGTGTTCTAGCCCAGTGAGAATGGTGAAAGGACAATGTCATCTTGAGAACTGCCCTTCTCCCAAACCCATCAAGTAGATCCTGTCTATTTGTGAATGTATCTGTCACATCTGAACCCATGGAACAACAGTTGTAGCAATCCTTCATCATCCTTGATATTAAGGGACTGCCTAAGGAGAAAATGAATAACGGTATGTAATTTTCAGTGCTGAGAGCTTGGAAGTGTCAGGTAGTCTGTGATAGCAATGTGGGGGATATTTGATACATTATTAATCATCTGTCTTGGAACCTTTCTTATATTCAGTAATCACAATTCTTTGGAATCATACTTTGTGTTTTCATTCATTGTTCTCTGACTTTAAAGCAACAGGAATCACCTCCTTTGGCATCTCTATAATGAGACATCACTAAATCACTAAGGGAGCAACAATAATGTCACATAAAAGCCTTTTTGCAGATGGTTAGAGACATTTAGACTATATTTACTGTAGCTATAGGGACATCTCAAACAGTATAGTTGGAATGAAATTTTTGGAATTTTTACAAAACTATTTAACACAAAATTGAACCCCAATATCGAATTGATTATCTTTGGATCAATGGAAGAGGCAAGTAAACTAACTATATTCCAAGAAGCTTTTCTTAATTATGGTCTAATAACAGCGAAAAAACCTATACTTAAATTTTGGAAAAACGCACCTATGCCAACATTCAAAATGTGAATCTTAAACATGTCTGAAACGCTACATCTTGAAGAAATGAGATTCCTCTTACTAGGCAAAGTAGACCAATTCTTAAAGATTCGGTCTCCGTTTATCAACTTTTTACAAGCATATGATGCAACATAACATAACCTTAGAAATTAAATGGTTTAGAACTGGGTGACGGATGGGCAAAAATATGAGATAGGTTGATCTCTCCTAATCTCTCTTTTTAAAATTTTTTTTTACTTTTTCCTTTTCTTTCAATCTTTTAACTTCTCATCTCTGTCCTTTATTTCTTTTGTTTTCTGTTTCTACTCGCTTATCTATTCCGACACACTTTATTTCTTTTTTCTCTCACTGTTCTTTTATTATTGAACCAAAAGTATGAAGTTGTACAAGAATGAAAATATGTATTTATGTATTAGGTACTTAAGTACCAGACTACTGTACTTATTTCTAACAAAAATAAACAAACAAACAGTATAGGACTATATGGACCATACTTCATCCCAAAGTGATTTAATTACAATGATATCTGGTTCACCTCGGCTAGAAGCTAAAAAGGTATATTGAAAAATGAACCCACTGTGCTAATTTTTACAATCATAATCGGTGTTTTCATGCTGGTGTTTTTTCAGGACTTGAACACATTTCATCTGGGATATTTTTAGTGAAGCTTATTGTGTCACATTGATCTTTCAACACTGTCACAATAATGGTATCCCATTTGATTCATCCTCCTTAAGAGCTGTTAAAAACCCTTTAAGTTCTTTTATGAATTTTTCGTACTATTATTTTAAGACAATCCTCAGAGGAAGACATATGCAATATTTTTCAGAACAGCACAGGTAACTGAAGATATACTCAAATATTAATTTACCCAAGTGACTAATCTTAAAGAACTTCAACCAGGTTTAGAAACTTTATTTATTTTCTTTTTTTTCAGTTTCATTCAATAATGGCTTTGATAATTTCTTGTTTTATTATTGAAAAGCGCCATTACAAATGTGCATTGTTTAAATGATCTCATGTAAATAAGGATGACATTGATTCTTCAAATTGATCCTTTAATTTTACTGGAACTTCAGCCTTCTGACAATCTCACAGAGACCCACAGAAATGTTTTTTTCTCTCATATGATAGCTGTGAAAACGACATCTGGCTTTCCATATTTAACAAATGAATTCAGGTTTAGAGTCAAGAGTACCCTTTATTATGTCTTATGATATCCCATTGAGAAATGTATTTATACTACATATGAACATTTGACATAGCATTCAGTGTCCTCTCCTTAATGTCACTTGAAGGGCAACATCTGGATTGTGTTCCAGTGGCTGTCATCATCTATGCTGAAGGCAAGGCAAGCTGCTAATTGATTCCTCCAACGAGACGCAAATTAACTTCAAAGGGGAAATTAATTCAATATATGCAGATTAGAAATATGTAGCACAAAAAATTGAATTCCACTCGACAATTATGCTACAATGCCAAAATAATAATTTCATGATAATAATTAACATGAATAATTGATCTGTTGTTTGGTATAATATCGACATTTCACCTGCATGTGGAGGTTAAAGAGGGCCGACTGATACAAGAGGAAATAATTCAAACAGATGTTGCAATGTAAGAGAAGACATCTTTTGTAATTAACTGAAGATGTTCCATCCCCTTTAAAACAACCATGATCCACGTTATTTGGTAATGAACCGGTCCGGTAACCAGAAAACTTCTTAGGCTTTACCTTTAGTTTAGTTTAGAGAAACAGCGTGGAAACAGGACCTTCGGCCCACCTGTGTCAACCAATGATCAGCTGTTTGCTGGTAGATGGACACAAAACGTTTGCTACGTTTGCTAGTTCTATATTATCTCAGTCTTGCATCCTACACCCCAGGGTTAATTTACAGAAACCAATTAACCTACAAACCTGTGCCTCTTTGGAATGTGGGAGGAAACTGGAGCACCCAAAGAGAACCCTTGCATTCACAGGGAGAACATACAAACTCTGCAAAGATATCATTTGCAGTCAGGATCAAACCCGGGTGACTTGGCGCTGTAATGCAGTAACTCTATCACTGTACCAAATTGCTGCCATATATACCTGAAACTTCAGTGTCATAAGCTTATAAATATTTATCATGTACAAGGGATGAATTCCCACTTTTTTAACCAACCTTTTTCCTATCCTTGGACATATTTTATCTGGACTTTGTCTATTTGTAACACTATATTCTGTACGTTGTTTATTTTCTATTTGGCACTGCCTGTTGTACTCATCATAAAAAGTAAGCAATTTACTTACTATGCCAGTCTAACGTTTGAATATTCCAATTTTAAATTACTAAAGATGAGTTAAAAAAATACATAGAATTATTTTCAGGCGATGGTTGATATAGAATAATCCTGCAGTACATTTCCTAAAACAATGTTCAAGATCTTTCAAACCCATTCTGTTAGTGTCCTTGAGTCCAGGATATTTTTTGAAGAGGAATTCATCCCAGGAATAGGAATTAGTCGCAAGGCAATTTATTAACCCTGAAGCTATGGCCTATTTCTTATAGGGCTGCTGTTTCTAGTGCAGCAATTTTAAACCAAGTGGAAATTATAATTGAGGAAAATCAATACATGCTACAATTTCAGTTTAAAATTCTGCATAGTTTATATATGTTGTGCCCATTCCAGGTAATTTTTTGCTCATATACTGAGCGGCAAAATTGAAATTGTGGAGCACTGTCTGCAGTTGCATTAATCTTCCCTTTATTATTTATGCTGTAGGTCTCGGAATAAACTCACCTCATTTGGAAAATTTCAGTCCAGCATCTTGCTGGACTGAAATTTGTCCAAACAATCAGGGTAAATGTTCTCTTTGACAGCATAAACAGGATTTCCCACATGATCAGGAGCATTAGACTAACATGACTATTTCAGAAGAATGGCAGCATTGTCAGAATTATTGAATGCAGAGAATGGATGAACTAATTAAGACAACAAGTTAGACTAAAATTGTCTATAAACTAGCTATATACTAGTTGGAATTAACTAACCTACAAATGTTTTGCCAGAATTCTCTCCCCAGTTTTCTCATAGGTTTGGTATTTTTTAGCTCTTTGGATTTAAATATAAGCCATGCTGCACACAAAAAGCTACCTAATGTCAATGAAAAGCATTAACCTTCCTGATGGGCATTGAGCTGTAAGTGAAAGATTGTGGATCGGAGTCAGATATTTATTCTAATAATGCTTTTGAATAAAGTGCCATGATGTGAAGTTATTAAAGCTAGGTCTTGGAGATTCACAGCTATAAGTTTATTTAGGAGCATTTAATATATCAGGCATGAGTGAACATACCTGAAAGGCAACATTTGTCATAGAAACAGAGAAACATAGAAATTAGATGCAGGAGCAGGCCATTCGGCCCTTCGAGCCTGCACCGCCATTCAATATGAACATGGCTGATCATCCAACTCAGTATCCTGTACCTGCCTTCTCTCCATACCCCCTGATCCCTTCAGACACAAGGGCCACATCCAACTCCCTCTTAAATATGGACAACAAACTGGCCTCAACTACCTTCTGTGGCAGAGAATTCCACAGATTCACCACTCTCTGTGTGAAAAATGATTTTCTCATCTCGGTCCTAAAAGACTTCCCCGTTTTCCTTAAACTGTGACCCCTTGTCCTGGACTTCCCCAACATCGGGAACAATCTTCCTGCATCTAGCCTGTCCAACCCCTTAAATAATGTGGTCACTAACCACATGTGGCTTTCTCCATTTGTGCGTCTTTTCAAAACACACCACAAGGATCTCTAAAACCATCTGAATCTCAGCATGTAGCCAATGAAAGCATTTGGGCAGCCAATACATATCCTTTGTCAACTAAGAAATTTATTTGAGAAAGTTGTGAGCAGGGATTCAAGTATCTCACACAAACCACTAGCATAGCAGGGAAGCAAAGCAATGTGGCAGGCATCATTCACAAATTGTTTAATTTAATTAATAAATATGACGCCCTTGATTTTTATAATGCCTTCAGTTTTGTATTGAGTAATATAGCACTTTCAATACAATGATGGGCATTGGTGATATTGTTGTTTAAAGGGTACACAAAAGGCTGGAGAAACTCAGCGGGTGCAGCAGCATCTAAGGAGCTAAGGAGATAGGCAACGTTTCGGGTCGAGAACCTTCTCAAGAATCACTTTTAATAGACCAAAGAGGATAAAATGTCCTTTTGTGTTCTGTGATCCTTAAGAAAATATAAATTGTATTTCTATCATCAGCCTCATGTGCTGGGTTGCAGAAAAAGGAACTGCAGATGCTGGTTAATAATTAACACAAAGCGCTGGAGTAACCTCAAAGGTCAGGCAGCATCTATGGACAACATGGATAGGTGATGTTTCAGCTCAAGGCCCATCTTCAGACTACTTGTGGGTGGATGAAGAGAACCTAGAAGAGAAAAGAGACAGGACAAAGCATGGCAAGTAATATATGTGTGTGTGTGTGTGTGTGTGTGTGTGGCTGAAAGGCAGATGTTTGGAATAAAGTCCAAATAAAAACAAGAGTTGTGAGAGGCTTGAGTTGTGAGTTGCAAACTGCTAGAGGGAGGACATAGCAGGAGGGGAGGGGGGGGGGGGGAGAGATGGGCTAGGAATCTAGGTGAGGCACAAGGAAAGGGTCGGGGATGGGGGTGATAAAAAAAAAGGGGAGCATAGGAGAAATGGAGGATTGTGGGGGATTACTAGGAGGTTATTTAAAACTGGAGAATTCAATGTTCATACCATTGGGTTGTAAGCTACCCAAGCGGAATATGTTACTGTTCCTCCAGTTTACGTTGAGCCTCACTTTGCCAATGGAGGAGGCCGAGGACAAAAGGTCAGTATGGAAATGGGAATGGGAGTTGAAATGGTTAGAAACCGTGAGATCCAGTAGGCTTTGGAGGAACAAGTGTAAACATTCAGCGAAATGGTTGCCAAGTCTTCACTTGGTCTTGCTGGTGTACAGTAAGCCATTTTGAGAACACTGGATGTGGTAGATGAGGTTATAGGAGTTGCATGTGAATCTCCATCTCTCCTGTAAGAACTGCTGGGGTCCCTGGATGGAGGCAAGCGAGGAGCTATAAGGGCAGGAGTTGCATGGTAAAGTACCTGGGGAGGGGGTAGTTTGGGTGGAAAGGGATGAATAAACCAAGGAGTTGTGGAGGGAGAAATCTGTCACTTTTCTATCCTGCACCTCCTTCATTACCAGAGTGAGGCTCCATGCAAACTGGAGAAACAGCACCTCATATTCCACTTGGATAGCTTACAACCCAACAGTATGAACATTGAATTCTCCAGTTTTAGGTAACCTCCCACTAACCGCCCACACCTCCATCCTTTCTCTCCCCCCTCCCCGTCCCCCTCTCCCTCCCCCCTCTCCCTCCCCTTTGCTATGATCCATCTAGACGCTCACCTATTTACCCCCTCCCCGTTTCCCTTCTTTCTACTCTCCTCCTTCTAGCTTTGCAGTTCACAACTCTTGAATCCTGTCTCACACCTGCTTTTATCTCTGGCCTTTGTTCCAAGCATCAGTCCATCAAATCCCCATCTCACCTGCATGCATCTTACCATGCTTTGTCCTGTCTCTCCCCTCTTCTAACTTTCTTTTCCGCCCACACAATCAGTCTGAAGAAGGGTCTCATCCCGAAACATCATCTATCCATGTTCTCCAGAGATGCTGCCTGACGTGCTGAGTGACTCCAGCACGTTGTGTCTTTCCATGTGTTGGACTGATCACTAGAACCATTTTTTTTCTTTTGCTGGATTGGGAATCGTTATTTTACTAGAATGCAGAGGGTGAAATAGCTCTGGAGAAATATTTCTCTTAAGCCATCTAGCCCCTTGAATTCATATTACTGTCCAATAATAACAGAATGATTCGCTTGCTTTCATATCTACTCTGCCCCACCCTGTTCCTCACCGGCCACTGACACACTATCATTAGAAATAAATGATAAGAGCTACTACTATTCCTCAATGGGAAATATTGTGAAGCAGCTGCTTGACATTTCAGGACACTGTAAAGGAAGTAAACACATGTGAAGTATTTAAACACCAGATTTAACTTTCTCGGAATGTCTTGGGCATTTAAATCCAGTGAATTAATTAAGGCATAGCGCACTGCTAGGCTTTAAAGAAAACCTTGGTGAGTTGCTTCAGTGTATCTTCTGGGCAGTGTACACTGCAGCCTGTGGCGAACAGAGTCAATATTTTATGCCATAAATGATTTGCCAATCAAGCAAGTTGTTTTTCTTATCTGCTGCCAAGCTTCCAGATTGTTTTTGAGCTTTAGTCATCTCGTGGAGAGTGTAGATGATATGTGTATATACCTTTCATTGATAGTGACGATGTCCATGCTAACCACACCCCAGCCAGCAGCTCCTTTTCAATCTGGGCATAACTATTTCAGTAGACTCCATCCTTATGCCCTGTGGATGGCCAAAAGGTTTGGGTCAAGAGGTAAGCCACTCAACAGAAAACCCAACCTCTGAACTGTAATTACAGCTACACTTTTTGTAATGAACATTTCTGACATTATGATGGAGGGAAGGTTAACAATGAAACATTGGAATGTGGTTATGACCTAGCCAAGCTTCTGATCAATGATAATGCTTGAACTAAAGATGTTGGGAGATTCAGAGTTGGTAATGATTTTGTATATCAAGGGGAGTTAGACTGGGTTTTGTTAGAAATGGTGTTTGTCTAATGGCCCTGTCCCACAGTGCGAGTCATCCCATGAGTGACCCCAAGTGAAAGAAAAAAAACAGACTCGTGGTTGTGTACGAGATTTCAAGTTTATGATCAAGTGTTTAACCAAGTCCCTCTCCCGAGTTACCAAGTTCCTCTCCCGTTACTCTTGAGCCAACCGTGAATGAAGGCAAGTGTGTGAGGGTGTGAGAAGTCCATGCCGGGTGCCGGCCGCAGCCTCTGTTCTTTCACATCAGTTGCACATCAGATTGTTGGGAGACGGAGCTCAGGGTTCGCCTCCTGAGCTGCTTTGGTGCCCAGGCGTAAGTTGAGGTGAAGGGTGGTTGGGGGTGGGGGTGACAGACAAGGCTCTTGGGTGCTGGGATCATTCTCTGCGGGGTGGTCTTAGTGCGGGAGACGTGTAGGAGAGGTGTGCTGACTGCAGGCAGACACTTTGGTAGTGATTGCCCACCAGTATCAAAAGCTGCTGTGTCTCCCTGTCCCTATGATAGCAGGGGGCAATCAAGCAGCGCAATAACCCCTCACCCTCCACGCCAACACAAGGGGCAACGATCCCAAGGCTTTAGGGGCAGAAACAGCGGGCAGGCGACAATCACCCACCATAACGCGAGAGATATCATGCGCTATTGTAGGTCTCCTTTGCACGTTGATGTTTCTGTATTTCTCCATCTCATTTTTGGCTCTGTCTGTCACCAACCCCACCCCCACCCCTCTGCTTCCCGGCCATGTGTGTGACCCCTTCCCTCCTCTCTCCAGCTCCCCGCCTTTGCACCGGGCGCGGGGGCTTCGCACCGTCTTCACGTCGGCGGCGATCCCAAGGCTTTAGGTGGAAGGCAGACGCAACAAGCTGAAGTAACAACGCATCCCGGGCGGAGGGTGATGATCACCAGACTGACCGGCAAGTAGAGGCGCCGGGTCAGCCAAGCCCGGCTCCCCGCCACCGGGATAGACACCAACTACTGGAGTAAACTCAGTGGGATCTCTGGAGAAGTCTGAAGTAACAACGCGGGCCAGGTAACATCTCTGGAGAATGTGGATAGGTGATGTTTCGGATAAGGGCTCATCTTCTGAAGAAGGATCTCGACCCAAAAAGTCGCTTATTCCTTCTCTCCAGAGTTGCTGCCTGACCCGCTAAGTTACTCCAGCTTTTTTGTGTCTATCGTTGAATGGGTGACGTTTCGGGTCGAGACCCTTCTTTGGACTGAAAATAAAACTTGCCTCGCGTGAAGCGGCTTGTAAATTAAAACATAAAATCAAGAAATGTTAAAGGTTGACACATTTATGTGCTGCTATTCATTCACCTGGCCTAGTGCTGTCCTCCCTCGTCCACCGTGAGCGCTGGACAACTCACCGGGTGCATCCCGGGCGGAGGGTGATGATCACCAGACTGACCGGCAAGTAGAGGCGGCGGGTCAGCCAAGCCCGGCTCCCCGCCACCGGGATAGACACCAACTACTGGAGTAAACTCAGTGGGATCTCTGGAGAAGTCTGAAGTAGGGTCTCGACCCGAAATCTCACCCATCCCATCTCTCCAGAGATGCTGCCTGTCCCTCGGAATGACTCCAGCAATGTGTGTGTCTATCTTAGGTGTAAACCAGCATCTGCAGTTCCTTCCCAATCCCACACTCTCAGCCCCGGGGGGTGGATGGAGCATCACACGTGGACACATGCCACCCACTGCCCCAGACTTGCCCCTCCGGCAGGTCTTTAACCATGTCCTAAAGCCATTCATTGAGACAGAGTGACGAATATGAAGCCACGGGGCAGGCGCCTCAGTAATAAAGGACAAGTGGCAGATCATCGCAGAAAGGCCGACGATAGACACAAAATGCTGGAGTTACTCTCTGGAGAGAAGGAATGGGTGATGTTTCGGGTAAGTCTGAAGAAGGGTCTCAACTCCATTCCTTCTCTCCAGAGATGCTACCTGGTCCGCTGAGTTACTCCAGCATTTTGTGTCCATCTTTGGTTCAGTCTTTACTCGAGCGAACGAACAGATTATAAGAAAGTTCCCACGGTGGACTCACGAGTCACTAAGGTAAACGCACGGGCCACTACGTTATTACAACGAGTTTAAATGGTTCCATTTTTAACTTGAACAGTTAATTTGACTCGTGGAAAAAATCAAACATGTTTGATTTTTTTCGCGAGTTAACAAGTTTCCCAAGTACCTGCCGTTAGTGCCATGAGTCGATAAGTTGCTCGTGCGAGTTCCGACGTTCCCACGAGGTCACCATGAGTGAAAACTCGGGGTCACTCGTGGGCCAACTCACACTGTGAGACAGGGTTTAACAATTGTGTATTTGCACTGTAATGACAGTTACCAGCTCATGCCTGAAAGTAATCCAGGTTACATTAGATGTGGTTATGGAATATCGCAGGAGTTGTAACAGGAAATTATCATTTCACCTTCTGACATTATGATGGAGGATGGCTCAACAATGAAGCAATTGAAGCTTAATATGCCCGAAACGCTTTCACGGAGTAATTCTATATTCAGTGACATAATTTGGTCTCCAACAAACACAATCATTGTGCTTTGGGCTCGGCATGATGCCATGCAGTTGGAAAAAAAATTCCTCTGGAATTCCATCGACCTCTAACATACTCGGGGTTATTGATGACGCAATGGGTTAAATACTGTGTTGATTCTAAGGGAGGTCACTGTCCTAATTTCTGGAATAAGTCCCTTTTTGATATTTGAACTAAGGCTATAGTGATATCTGGAGATGAGAGACCCAAATGGAATCCAAATAGAGTATCAGTGAGTGGACTGTTGAATTAGTGCAGCCTGTTTGAGAGAAAAATAAATTGATGGTGAGGGGATAAACAGGGAATGGAAAAGTGTGGATTGCATTGTGGAGTGAAAATCAAATTTAAATATTACAAATGGTTCAAATATTTTAAATATTTCAAAGCTGGAGACACAGTTAGTTGCAAGCCAGAGTATTCACTATTATAGCTGGAATGTTGTTTGACCTATTGTTTTTGTTGTCTCCTGGTACTCATCTATTCCTTGATAGATGTAGAGTGAATCAAAATAGCTGAGGCTAGCACCTTTGATGATGGTGGTGTCAGATGCAGGCTGATACTGAAAATCTAAAGCAAAATATGGAAATGTTAAAAACAATAGGTTAGGTAGCTTCGGTAGGAAGAGAACCAGAGTTGACATTGTTGAACAATAGCAATTCATCAGAACTTGAAAAGCTAAAATAAAAATAAGTTTAAAGTTGCTTGTTGAGGGTGGATGAAAAGAATAGATGGATCACCTATGGGAGGCTGCAGACTGACATTGACCTAACAATTACTGTACTTTGACTGTGGTTTCTTAGCCACCATCTGGATTGGCGCGGCCTTTCCTGCCGCAGACCGGACAGGGCTTCAGCATCAAAGCAACACTGAATTCCATCGCAGAGCGGGCGATGCCTTGCCAGGGATTGCCTGTGTTGAAGCTCCGGGGTGTTGACCCTGCTGCTTTAACATCGTGGAGCTGTGGTTTGCAGAGCTTCTAGCCGCGGGCGGCGCTGACTTTAACATCGCAAACCCCTGGGATCTTTTGCCGAAGGTTGCCAGTGTTGGAGCTCCACCCAGCTTGGCTTATGAACTTCGGGAGCTGCAGTCTCCGGGAAGAGGTGGGCGATTCGGAAACTCCAAGCCACTGAGGGTGTTCCTCCGTTCCGACGTCGAAGTTCCGATCATCCCCGTGAGAGGGCCTGAAAATCATGCCGCCATAGTGGCGACTGCAGAGGGCTCAAAGGCCCCAACCACGGGTGAACACAGAGGAAGGTGACTGAACTTTATTGCCTTCCAGTGACAATGTTGATTCCGCTGTGTGGGGTTGTTCATGTTAAATTCTATTGTGTATTGTGTTTTTTAATCGTATGGCTGTATGGTAACTCAAATCTCACTGTACCAATTGGTGCATGTGACAATAAATGCAACTTGAACTTGAACTTGAACTTGGTTTAAACAGGCTGGCTCCTGTCTCTACTCCTTCACCCACTTTGACATTCTTTATTGAAGCAGAATTGAACTTGATGTCTTGTGGATTACTATTCTGAATTTGATAACTTGTGGAGTACTATTCTGCTTCTGTCTGCCATACACCTCATACAGATACACAGATTTGAGTTTCCAAATCTGGTCTGTATCTATTCCTTGCAACATGGATGTAGTGTAGGACAACTTGATGCAGATTCCCCTCAATGTGAAGATCGAACTTTGCAAAGATTTTCTGATTGTCCCTTAACCAATATTGTCATGGATAGATGCATTCACAACAGATAAAATGATGTTCATGAGGTCACCGTGAAGTAGCCAGAAAAAGCAGCATACCAGAGGACTGGGAAAAATTCAGAGACCAGCAGAGGAGGACAAAGGGCTTAATTAGGAAAGGAAAAATAGATTATTAAAGAAAACTGGCAGGGAACATAAAAACTGACTGCAAAAGTTTTTATAGATATGTGAAGAGAAAGAGGTTAGTTAAAACAAATGTAGGTCCCTTGCAGTCAGAAACAGGTGAGTTGATCATGGGGGAACAAGGATATGGCGGACCAATTGAATAACTACTTTGGTTCCGTCTTCACTAAGGAAGACATAAATAATCTGCCTGAAATAGCAGGGGACTGTGGGTCAAAGGAGGAATTGAGTGAAATCCAGGTTAGTCGGGAAGTGGTGTTGGGTAAATTGAATAGATTAAAGGCCGATAAATCCCCAGGGCCAGATAGGCTGCATCCCAGAGTACTTAAGGAAGTAGCTCAGGAAATAGTGGATGCATTAGTGATAATCTTTCAAAAACTCTTTAGATTCTGGAGTAGTTCCTGAGGATTGGCGGGTAGCAAATGTAACCCCTCTTTTTAAGAAGGGAGGGAGAGAGAAAACGGGGAATTACAGACCAGTTAGTCTAACATCGGTAGTGGGGAAACTGCTAGAGTCAGTTATTAAAGATGGGATAGCAGCACATTTGGAAAGTGGTGAAATCATTGGACAAAGTCAGCATGGATTTACAAAAGGTAAATCATGTCTGACGAATCTTGTGGAATTTTTCGAGGATGTAACTAGTAGCGTGGATAAGGGAGAACCAGTGGATGTGGTATATCTGGACTTCCAGAAGGCTTTCGACAAGGTCCCACATAAGAGATTAGTATACAAACTTAAAGCATACGGTATTAGGGGTTCAGTATTGATGTGGATAGAGAACTGGCTGGCAAACAGGAAGCAAAGAGTAGGAGTAAACGGGTCCTTTTCACAATGGCAGGCAGTAACTAGTGGGGTACCGCAGGGCTCAGTGCTGGGACCCCAGCTATTTACAATATATATTAATGATCTGGATGAGGGAATTGAAGGCAATATCTCCAAGTTTGCGGATGACACTAAACTGGGAGGCAGTGTTCGCTGTGAGGAGGATACTAGGAGACTGCAAGGTGACTTGGATAGGCTGGGTGAGTGGGCAAATGTTTGGCAGATGCAGTATAATGTGGATAAATGTGAGGTTATCCACTTTGGTGGCAAAAACAGGAAAGCAGACTATTATTTAAATGGTGGCCGATTAGGAAAAGGGGAGATGCAGCGAGACCTGGGTGTCATGGTACACCAGTCATTGAAAGTAGGCATGCAGGTGCAGCAGGCAGTGAAAAAAGCGAATGGTATGTTAGCTTTCATAGCAAAAGGATTTGAGTACAGGAGCAGGGAGGTTCTACTTCAGTTGTACAGGGTCTTGGTGAGACCACACCTGGAGTATTGCGTACAGTTTTGGTCTCCAAATCTGAGGAAGGACATTATTGCCATAGAGGGAGTGCAGAGAAGGTTCACCAGACTGATTCCTGGGATGTCAGGACTGTCTTATGAAGAAAGACTGGATAGACTCGGTTTATACTCTCTGGAATTTAGGAGATTGAGAGGGGATCTTATAGAAACTTACAAAAATTCTTAAGGGGTTGGACAGGCTAGATGCAGGAAGATTGTTCCCGATGTTGGGGAAGTCCAGGACAAGGGGTCACAGCTTAAGGATAAGGGGGAAATCCTTTAAGACCGAGATGAGAAAGACTTTTTTCACACAGAGAGTGGTGAGTCTCTGGAACTCTCTGCCACAGAGGGTAGTTGAGGCCAGTTCATTGGCTATATTTAAGAGTGAGTTGGATGTGGCCCTTGTGGCTAAGGGGATCAGAGGGTATGGAGAGAAGGCAGGTACGGGATACTGAGTTGGATGATCAGCCATGATCATATTGAATGGCGGTGCAGGCTCGAAGGGCTGAATGGCCTACTCCTGCACCTAATTTCTATGTTTCTATGTTTCTATGTGTGAAAAAACCCACACTTGTTTAAATTTGCTGAAAATTATAGTCTGAGAAATGAAAGCACCTAGGGATGTATGTTGGTATCAAAAGTCAGACAACACATGTTTTGATATTTTGCACAATCCATGGCTATGAATTGGGTATGCTGTTCACACCAACATGCCCTTAACTGAGAGTTGAGATCTACTTTGATTTTAGATAATGGAACATCAAACTGACCTCATCCACAACAGTGAAGTTAGAGGCAACCATTGCCTTCTATTAAAGTTATTTTTTAAGCAATTTATTTGGTGTATTTTTTCTTCCTACACCCCAATCCCACAAAGTTGGCATTTCCAAACTTGCCTCATCATTACCACTACCCAAAGGTGTCCATTCCTCAATGCTCTATGTGCCAATGCTTCTAACTGTGCATCATATCAATACATCTACAGTAATCCCCCCTCTATATACCCACTCACCTTGATCCCATCTCTGCAACCTCTCATGATCTATGCATGACCTGACTTGCTCTACCACTACAATATAATTGAAAAGCTGAATGTATTTGTGCCCCTTCCATGATACCATTTTATTGCTTGAGGGACCTCACACAAAACTCATGAGGCCATTCTTGCATAGTGATGCTTTAAGGTGTATTTCATAACAGAGAATATGTTCTAGCTACATATCCTGAAAATTATATTCATGAGCACAGACATTGCTCAATGCACAATACTCCATCACTCACCAACTATCAGGCTTCATTAATTCAGCCTCATGCCTAATATCCATATTCATGTACGTCCTGGCACACATAAGATAACTTACCTGCTGCCAGCGGACACCCACATCTCACAGGTTATGTGGGCTGTGAATCAGAGATATTCAGCATATTATCAGGAGATGGTTTTCAACTGACTGAATAAACATAACAATCACATTGGGTGACAAATTCTATTGGCAATGATTTTATTCTCAAACTTATGCAATAAAAAAATACTTGTTCCAAATTAATTTTGTTTTACCTCCTCATGTCAATCATTCTCTATTCAGTGTTCACATTGGGAATTTAGGTCACATTATACAGTGGAGTTCCAGCCTTTGGGACCACTTGGTATTGGTTGTGCAGGAATAGTAATTGATGGCCTTCAGGTAAGCACATTAATTTAATTTTTGAATCATCAACTCCCACAATAAACTACCATCCTCTTTCCTCACAACACAAAGTGCCACATCTGCTTCAGTCACCTTCTAATCCAAAGTGTGATGTCTGCCCTCCACAAATATTCATATATTCATCTTTCTTTCCCTGCAAACCTCAAGTGCTGGTCTTGTACTCCTGATCCCACTCCCCGCTCCACCAAAAAATGATGGATACTTATTTCCGTTCAATGTGGCTCATGATCCATCTCCTAAGATAAAAAATTGTAAAGTCTAGCCTATTGCAAATGAGACAATGGACCGACATAAACAATAGTCATAATGCTGCTACATCTGTGCTGCCTGGTCATAAAGTTAAAGGTCATTCCTGTCATCCTACTACATTCTGCGTTAAAAAAAACAGGCTCTGAACATCACATTTGAACTTTGCCCTCTGACCTTAAAGCTATGCCCTCTAGTCTGATATTTCCACTCTTGGTCAAAGATTCTAACTTTCTACCCTATCAATAATTCCATAAACTTCTATCAGGTCTCCTCTCAACCTCCAGTTCCAGAGAAAATGATCCAAGTTTGTCCAAACACTTCTTATAGGTAATGCCCTCCAATCCAGGCACTATTCTGGTAAACCTCTCTGCACCCTCTCCAAACCCTCCACATCTTCATTCTATTGGTGTGACTAGAACTGTACACAATGTGTGCAGACAAACAACAATTTACCTTTTTATTCTGCTGATGTACATCTTCCAAATATTTGTCCTCTTTGGTCACACTTTGTTAAACTAAAATAATAAATTCTAAGTTAGTTTAAATGTTTAAATTTTAGTTGTGTTTAATTTTTCTCCAACACCTACAGTTATTTGAAGTCTCAAAAGCAGCGACAGGAGCTGTGAATTTCATTTTCAAGATCACGTAGGTGCATAAGCAGTTGCAGATAACAGCTGGATCTATTGACCGATGAAAATGCCCCTGACTCGACTTCACCAAAAAATTTGAAGTATAGGAATAAATGCACCTATTTATTTCCTACTTCCCTACTTCCCCTCACTTTATTAACCAACTTTGTATTCTGATACAGACAAATGGAGCTCTTGCTCAAAGCTGACAATTTACAACTACCTTTCCATATAAAATTAGTTGATTTTGATTAAAAATTCTTGATGCATCAAAAATAACATTACTGTCTAAGTAACAAAATCAATAATTGCCCCTCATGATTTTAGTTTAGTTTAGAGATTCTGCGCAGAAACAGGCCCTTCAATCCACCGGGTCTGCGCCGACCAGCGATCCCCGCACACTAACAATATCCTACACAAACTAGGGACAATTTACATTTATACCAAGACAATTAACCTATAACCCTGCACGTCTTTGTAGTGTGGGAGGAAACTGAAGATCTTGGAGAAAACCCACGCACGTCACGGGTAGAATGTAAAAACTCCGTAAAGACAGCACCCATAGTCGGGATCGAACAAGGGTCTCCGGCGCTGCAAGCACTGTAAGGCAGCAACTCTACTGCTGCGCCACCGCGCCGCTAATTCTGAAGGTATATTGGTTCTACAATGACTGAATAGAATATGATTTTAGACTGAGTTAATATTGAAGTTTTAATTAATTCAACTCATGGATCATTTTCTTCTTCGGCTATCTGTATCATTAGATCTGACTGTTAAAGAACCTGGGAAATGTCATGCAAAACTAGCCACATGAATCTGTATTTAATTCACACAAACATACTGTAGGTCATAAGGTCATAAGTGATAGGAGCAGAACTATGCCATTTGGCCCATCGTCTACTCTGCCATGCTATCATAGCTGATCTATCTTTCCCTCCTAACCCCATTCTCTTGCCTTCTCCCCATAACCCCTGACACCCATCAAGAATCTACGGTATCTATGTCTGCCTTAAAAATATCCATTGACTTGGCCTTCACAGCATTCTGTGGGAAATATTTCCATAGATTCACCACCCTGCACTACCCTGAACATACCTGCTTTATTGCTTCATAGATAATAAATGTATTGCTAATTTAATGAAAACTAGTTGATTAAAATCATTACTGGTGAATAAAACTTGAAATTGTATAATTTAACTCATTGCTAATATTTCAAATTCCCATGATCTTCATTACTTCGTAATTTGTATTTTGTTCAGTGAGATTTTAATCACCTTCAAGTCAATGTAATCTCTCCGTTCATTACATTTGAAACAACTCTGAAGTTCTTTTATAAAATCTGGTTTATGTTCGCATTACAATGCACTTATCACTTTCGCTCTTTTTGATCACAAAGTCACAGAATGTGAAAAAAATCTCATCCCCATTTGCAATTAATTTTTGTCATTCTCTGATATTAACTTTGTTTGCACTAGTTTTAGTTAGAATAATATACCTTCTAATGAAAACAGCTTATCATGACAGAGCTGGCAGCTATGATCAACAGTCCTCATTTATTGGGAAGAAAAAGCAATGTAATTATGCAATGCAATGCAAAAAGCAATGCAAATTATGTTTGACTTAAGGAATCCTTATTTAAGGAATTAATGAAACATAATAACTTTGATGAAAATAGTTTGTAAATGTTAATAAACACCTCCTTTACACTTCTAAATTAAAATAAATTAATTAATGTTCCCAATGATAGGCAAGTCCAGAACCAGGGGCCACAGTCTTAGAATAAAGGGGAGGCTATTTAAGACTGAGGTGAGAAAAAACTTTTTCACCCAGAGAGTTGTGAATTTGTGGAATTCCCTGCCACGGAGGACAGTGGAGGCCAAATCACTGGATGGATTTAAGATAGTTAGATAGAGCTCTAGGGGCTAGGGGAATCAAGGGATATGGGGAAAAGGCAGGCACGGGTTATTGATTGGGGACGATCAGCCAAGATCACAATGAATGGCAATGCTGGCTCGAAGGGCTTAATGACCTCCTCCTGCACCTATTTTCTATGTTTCTATGTTTCTAAATATCCCATTATTGGTTTTATTGGAAAATAACATGACATTAAAAATATATTTTATTAAAAAAGAAGCAATTCCACAGCCAATGTCCTGCAAATGTGATACAAGTTAATGTGAGTATATCTTGACATTTCTGTGCATTCATTGGCGCATGGTCTCAATCAGAACAGACCAAGTATTGCTCAATTATGCAGGTGAAAATATATTGGCCATCCTCCAATTTGGAAATGCCATGAGTTTCATGTGGGCGTTTCAATCGAAAATGTTAATGGAGTCATGAAAATGGCAAAGCAAAATGCTTTGTATTTTCACTTTATACCATCATTTATAGCAGTGTATGATGCCAAGTCACACCACTCTATTTATGACACAGAAAGAGGCCTATTAGTATTTCAATTCATGCCAGGTCCAGCAGAGCAATCCTATCAGTCCCATAATCCTTCTAATTCCCCTGTAACATATTCTACCACATGTGCCCATCAACTCCCTAGGCCATCAGTCCAAACTAAGACAAGTTATAGTATACAATGAACCTGACAGCAGATCTGTGGAATGTGGATGGAAACAGAAAGATAGTGTACACTCCACAATAACAGGATCCAAGGCCGGATCGAACCCAGTCTCTTGAGCTAGGAAGTAACAACTCTAGTTACGATGATGTTGTGCTCTGCCACTATGCCACTGATAGGAAGAGATATGCAACAGATATAATTAAATATCGATGTACTATTCTTAGATGAGCATGGTTATTTAATTAATTGTACTGGAATTGCATATTTTATTCATTAAATCTGTATTTAAGAACACAACATTTTTTCCATATTGAAGCTTATACAATATTCAGTGGCAGGTTATCAAAATGATCAGTTCATTAATTTCATGAACATTTTAGCACTTATGTATTTTTTTTGTGTGAACAAATGTATTCCTTTTATCTTAGGTCACTGACAAACAAGATGAAGAGCATCAGTCTCTCTGTGAACGTCCGAAAAACTCAACCTTTATCTGAATTCCATGCTGAGCTGCTCATAATAATTATTTCCTTTTCCAAGAAATGAAACCAGCATAACATTCACCCATTTGTTGCACATTCCAAAACCGGATCCAAATCATTTCATCAAAGACTTCTGGAAAGTAATGTGCAAAATATGTCCAGGGAAATAATATCTATCAAAATTGGTACTTTTTTTTAAGAGTGACCATGTTATTGGGCAGGATATTTTGATAAACAACAACATAAATATCACTTCTTCCCTCAATAATGCATACTCAAAGTTACCCTTCAATTTAAATCACACAGACTTGTTAACACACTGACTGTTATATTTTAGTTCTCTTCCTTTTCCCACTATATGGGCCTACCTTTAGTTCAGGGAACTGATGCTACATTTTGTTAAAGTACTTGGACTACTGGCCAAAGGGTGCATTTCTCGAAATTCGCTCTGTGCTCAGTCAAGTGTAAACTATTTTATTGTATGATTTGGGAAGGTTGGGTTATTGCTTTTCAGAAGTTATCTAAAAAAAAGCTGTCTGACATGATCATTGTAATAATCTGAAGCTGAACACTCTGTCCATTACAAGTATCCAGTATATGTGTACTTTTAAGGACCAAGTGCTCCACATTTTATGTGCTTCATATTTTATTGTGCCATGCACAACTTTTCACCACCTCTGCCAGCTCCTTCCATACACCCACCACTTTCTGTGTAAAAACATGTCTCTCAGATCTCCTTTAAATCTTTCCCCTCTCATGCAAACCTATGTCCTCGAGGTTTAGACTGTCCTACTCTGAGAAAAAGACTGACCATATTCACAGTCTCAGCTCATGATTTTATAAACCTCAATAAGGTCATGCCTCAGTCTCAGTTTCCCTCACGGAAAACAGACTCAGTCTATCGAGGCTCTCCTTATAACTCAAGCCTTCCATTGCAACATTCTTGTGAATCTTTTCTGTAACCTTTCTGGTTTAATCATAACCTTCTTATAGTGTAGCGACTGGAACTGCACACAGTATCTGAATAGAGATCTTGCCAAATTCTATACTCAATGCCTCAGTTGAAAAATCAAGCACGTCATATGGATTCTTCACCACTCTATCTACCTGTGTCAATACATTTAGTAAACTATGTACTTATACCGCATAGTTTTGCTTTTCAATCATACACCATAGGGCCCTACACTGTGTGTGTCCTGCCCTGACTTTACTTCCTAGAATGCATTATTTTACACTTGTCTGAGTTAAATTCCGTCGGCCATATCCATTGTCCACTTTCCTAGTTGATCTAGACCCTGGTGTAGCATTCAACAACCTTCTTCACTGTCCTTTTTACCACCAATTTTGGTATAATTTACAAACTTACTAATTATTGCAGGACGCTACTGTCCACAGGCCTCTAAGCTGGAAATCAAACCTCCAATACTATCACATTCTGCCTCCTACCACCAAGCCAAATTTGTATCCAAGTTGCTATCTCAGCCTGGTTGGATGTTATCCAAAAGTGGAGAATTCCATGTTCATATAATTAGTTTGAAAGCTGCCCAAGTGGAATATGAGGTGTTGTTCTTACAGTTTCCGTGTGGCCTCACTCTGGCAATGGCAAAGAGCCAGGCCAGATATATTGGTATATGGGGAGGGAAATGTGAGTTAAAATGGTTAGCGACCAGGATAGCAATTGTTAACAATAGTATCCCCCCACATGCCCCATCCACCTGTATCCTTCCCTTTCACGTCACTTCTCCACTTATCTGACACCCTATTGTCCCCATTTTCATCTCTGGCTTTGTCCACCTCTGCCAACCAAACCCCCCCATGTGTAGCCACCTGTCACTTTCCTGGCGGGGTCAAGGAAAGAGTGTTCACATCACTACCCTGTTTTCACCAATCCTTCCACCACCTCGTGCAAGTAGCACAAGAAGCGCAAGACAGACATCATTGCATGTAGATGCCGAGAAGTGTGTTCAGCTCTTGCTGAACAACTTCTAATCTTGTGTGTGGACTCGATAAGAAGAAGACTTGCCTGGCTTTGTTTGCCCACTCACCTCTTTTCTCTACCCTACGACGAAGAGTCTGAAGAAGGGTCCTGTTAATTTAATCCACATCCATCCATTATGAAGTAGAGTTCTTCAGTGCAGAGGGACAAATAGTGCTATTAAATATCAAATGACTGAGAACAATGCTTTCTGGTTTTCTACATTGGAGAAGTATGAACCCATTCAAACTTATAGATCACGTACAGCAGATGAGATCAGTTCAACATGTTTGGCATACACATTGTCGACTGAAGGGCCCATTCTTGTGCTGTACTGTTCTATGTTTTATAAGACATACAGGCAAGATACGGTTCAGAAGTAAATTCCATAGTCAATAAAGTGTGTGGTCACCAATGACAGAGCAAGGAGACATGCGTATATGTAGGGAGTCAGAAATTGAAGAATGCATAGACTTAATTGAACTATATCGAAGAATTATAGTATTATGAATGGGATACTATCTCCTATATTATAACAAAATTATTATTTTGTTGTACATTCCATGCTCATTTGTTGGTATTGTTGATGATGAATTACCTGCTTCATGCCTTTGATAGTGTAGATTGATGTTGCATGTTAACCAATCACACACAAGCTAGCATCTCTAACACCACCCCACTGTAATACTTATACTAACACTTGTTTTCAGCACGGGCAGTTGCAGCAGCCAGGATGTACTGACAACTAATCATTCTATATGCTGTTAAGTTTCAGTGCTAATTAAAGATGTATTTGAATCACGTACTGAGTCTGGAGTTTGATACATGGTGTCAGAAGTGGGATCTGATCCACTCCTTTTGTATAGCGTTTTTTTTGTTTTACTTTTTTTGAGTTTTTATTTTGCATTATGATGGCCTCTTCTTGTCGAAAGTCTGACCCTCTTGTGTTTGATGTGGATATCAGCTAACGCTGGGCCACTTTTCAAATTGATTACCGACACTACATGAACATTGCACACCGAAATGAACCTGATGCTGTCAAGTCCTCTCTCCTACTCAACCTTGCGGGCCCAGATGCCCTTCGACGATCCAGAACATTCCGCTATGCTCTGGCAGTCTGTAATGCCAACGACCAGGTAATTACCCCTGCTGAATCTCCTGATGACCCCAATGTTCTGCTGCGTAAATTTAGCCAGATCTGTGACCTGCCCTCAAATCACATTTTGGACAGGGCAAGGTTTTTCTCTCGCCATCAACTCCCTGGTGAACGAGTAGGCTTGTTTATCTCAGACTTAATGTATTTAGCCCAGCACAGCCGATTCCAAAATATGCCGGTCGATCAGCTGACTGATCAGTTAACAAGGGACATTTTAGTGAATGGCATTAGTGACCTAAAGCTCAGATCAGGGCTTCTGTGATGGCCAGATTTGACACTTGATGAAGCAGCACACACATGCAGAACAGCAGAATTCATCGACCCTATAGACAGTTCGCACGAAACCAAAAACATCAATCTGACGGGCAGCGAACCAACACAGATAACAGGCGATTTAAGACCCAAGCTTGTCAGGTGGCTCTTGGCGATCCTCAGAAGAGATGTCCAAACTGCAAGTACTCACACAGAAGACAATCAGCTTGTCCCTCCCTTGTTAAAGCATGAAATTACTGTAAAAAGTTAAATCACTTTGCCTCTGCATGTCGGGCAGCAAGTCGGGCCCGTGGGATGAATTTGTCTAGCTTCAGGACTAGTCTCAATTTTTGATCGTGGCTGATCATTCGCTATCAATAACCCGTGCCTGCCTTTTCCCCATATCATAGAAACATAGAAACATAGAAATTAGGTGCAGGAGCAGGCCATTCGGCCCTTCGAGCCTGCACCGCCATTCAATATGATCATGGCTGATCATCCAACTCAATATCATGTACCTGCCTTATCTCCATACCCCCTGATCCCTTCAGCCATAAGGGCCACATCCAACTCCCTCTTAAATATGGCCAACGAACTGGCCTCAACTACCTTCTGTGGCAGAGAATTCCACAGATTCACCACTCTCTGTGTGAAAAACGATTTTCTCATCTCGTTCCTAAAAGACTTCCCCCTTATCCTTAAACTGTGACCCCTTGTCCTGGACTACCCCAACATCGGGAACAATCTTCCTGCATCTAGCCTGTCCAACCCCTTAAGAATTTTGTAAGTCTCTATGAGAACACCCCTCAATCTTCTAAATTCCAGCGAGTACAAGCTGAGTCTATCCAGTCTTTCTTCATATGGAAGTTGTGCCATCCCAGGAATCAGTCTGGTGAACCTTCTCTGTACTCCCTCTATGGCAAGAATGTCTTTCCTCAGATTAGAAGACCAAAACTGTACGCAATACTCCAGGTGTGGCCTCACCAAGACCCTATACAACTGCAGTAGAACCTCCCTGCTCTTGTACTCAAATCCTTTTGCTATCAACATACCATTCGCTTTCTTCACAGCCTGCTGCACCTGCATGCCTACTTTCAATGACTGGTGTACCATGACAACCAGGTCTCGGTGCATCTCCCCTTTTCCTAATCGGTCACCATTCAAATAATAGTCTACCTTCCTGTTTTTGCCACCAAAGTGGATAACCTCACATTTATTCACATTATACTGCATCTGCCATGCATTTGCCCACTCACCCAGTCTATCCAAGTCATGTTGCAGCCTCCTAGCATCCTCCTCACAGCTAACACTGCCCCCCAGCTTCATGTCATCCGCAAACTTCGAGATGTTGCATTCAATTCCCTCGTCCAAATCATTAATGTATATTGTAAATAGCTGGGGTCCCAGCACTGAGCCTTGCGGCACCCCACTAGTCACTGTCTGCCATCCTGAAAAGGAAATATCCCTTGACTCCACTAGCCCCTAGACCTCTATCCAACTGTCTCTTAAATCCATCCAGTTATTTGGCCTCCACTGCCCTCTGTGGCAGGGAATTCCATAAATTCACAACTCTCTGGGTAAAAAAGTTTTTTCTCACCTCAGTCTTAAATGACCTCTCCTTTATTCTAGGACTGTGGCCCCTGGTTCTGGGCTCACCAAACATTGGGAACATTTTTCCTTCATCTAGCTTGTCCAGTCCTTTTATAATTTTATATGTTTCTATAAGATCCCCCTCATCCTTCTACACTCCAGTGAATACAAGCCTGGTCTTTTCAATCTTTCCTCATATGACAGTCCCGCCATCCCAGGGATCAATCTCGTGAACTTACGCTGCACTGCCTCAATCACAAGGATGTCCTTCCTCAAATTAGGAGACCAAAACTGTACCCAATACTCCAGATGTGGTCTGATCAGAGCCCTATACAACTGCAGAAGAACCTCTTTACTCCTGTACTGAAATCCTCTTGGTATGAAGGCCAACATTCAATTAGCTCTCTTCACTGCCTGCTGTACCTGCACGCCAACTTTCAGTGACTGGTGTACAAGGACACCCAGGTCTCGCTGTACCTCCCCCTAACCTAACCTAACCCCATTGAGATAATAATCTGCCCCTTGTTTTTGCCGCCAAAGTGGATAACCTCACATATATCTATATTAAACTGCATCTGCCATGCATCTGCCCACTCACTCAACCTGTCCAGGTCCCCCTGCAATCTCCTAACATCCTCTTCACAGTTCACACTGCCACCCAGCTTTGTGTCATCCACAAACGTGCTAGTGTTGCTCCTAATTCCCTCTTCCAAATCATTAATATATATGGTAAACAGTTGCGGCCCAAACACCGAGCCTTGCGGCACTCCACTCGCCACTGCCTGCCATTCTGAAAAGGACTTGTTCACTCCTACTCTTTGCTTCCGGTCTGCCAACCAATTTTCTATCCATGTCAACACCCTACCCTCAATACCATGTGCTCTAATTTTAGTCACCAGTCTCCCGTGTGGGACCTTATCAAAGGCTTTCTGAAAGTCTAGATACACTACAACCACTGGCATCCCCTTCATCCGTTTTACTTGTCACATCCTCAAAAAATTCCAGAAGATTAGTCAAGCATGATTTCCATTTCATAAATCCAAGTTGGACTAATCCTTTTACTGCTATGCAAATGCTCCATTATTACCTCTTTAATAATTGACTCCAGCAACTTTCCCACCACCTAAGTCTGGTTAACTGGTCCATAATTCCCCATTTTCTCTCTCGCTCCTTTCTTCAAAAGTGGGATAACATTAGCTATCCTCCAATCTACAGGAACTGATCCTGAATCTATTGAACATTGGAAAATGATCATCAATGCGTCCACTATTTCTGGAGCCACCTCCCTGAGGACCCTGGGATGCAGACCATCAGGCCCAGGGGATTTACCATCCTTCAGTCCCATTAGACTACCAAATACTATTTCTCGCCTAATGAAAATTTATTTCAGTTCCTCTACCCCCTTAGATCTTCTGTCCTCCAGTACATCTGGGAGATTGTTTGTGTCCTCCTTAGTGAAGACAGATCCGAAGTCCCTATTCAACTCTTCTGTCATTTCCTTGTTGCCCATAATTATTTCACCCGTGTCTGCCTTCAAGGGACCCACATTTGACTTTGCTACTCTTTTTCCCTTAACATATCTAAATAAGCTTTTACTGTCCTTCTTTATATTCCTGACCAGCTTCCCCTCATACTTCATCTTTTCAGCCCGTATTGCCTGTTTTGTTTCCTTCTGTTGTCCTATGAAAGTTTCCCAATCCTCTGGCTTCCGGCTACTCTTTACTGTGTTATACATCTTTTCTTTTAGTTTTATTCTATCCCTAACTTCTCTTGTCAGCCACGGTTGCCTCCTAATCCCCTTAGAATCTTTCTTCATATTTGGAATGAAACGATCCTGCGTATTCCGGATTATGCCCAGAAATTCCTGCCATTGCTGTTCCACCATCATTCCTGCTAGGATCCCTTTCCAGTCTACTTTGGCCAGCACCCCTCTCATGCCTTCATAGTCCCCTTTGGTCAACTGCATCACTGCCTCTTCAGATTTAACGTTCTGCTTCTCAAATTGCAGATGAAAACTAATCATATAATGGTCACTACCTCCAAGCGGTTCCTTTACCTCGAGTCCTCTTATTATATCTGGTTCATTGGACAACACTAAATCCAGAATTGCCTTTTCTCTGGTTGGCTCCATTACAAGCTGCTCTAAGAATCCATCTCGGAGGCATTCTACAAACTATCTTTCTTGGGGTCCTGAACCAACCTGACTTTCCCAGTCTACCTGCATATTGAAATCCCCCATCACCACAGTGGCATTACCTTTGTTACATGCCAGTTTTAACTCCTGCTGCAACTTACACCCTACATCCAGGCTACTATTTGGGGGTCTGTAAATAACACCAATTAGTGTTTTCTTGCCTTTACAATTCCTCAACTCATCCACAGTGACTCTACCTTGTCAGTCCGTATGTCTTCCCTCCCACACGCAAGATCAACCTCAAGCTCAATCCTGACAAATGCAAGTTCAGGGTTCCAGAGGGCTCCTACATCGGCCACATCTTCACTCCTAATGGTCTCAAACCCAATCCGAAGAAGGCTACTGCCATCACAGAAATGCCTGCCCCCAAAGACGTGAAAGGCCTGCAGCATTTTCTGGGCATGGTAAACTATCTTGGCAAGTTAATACCGAACCTTAGCGAACTAAGCTCCACACTCCGGGAGCTGACCAAAAAGGACACAGCATGGGCATGGTTTCGGCAACATCAGATTGCTTTCAATGTTATAAAGTCCAACTGACCAGTGCACCGACCCTGACTTTATTTTACCTGAAACGCCCGGTGACTATCACCTGCGATGCTTCGAAATTTGGGCTCAGTGCAGCCTGCTTGCAACCATCTGCCGAGGGCACCCTACTACCTGTCTCGAATGCCTCTCGCACCATTGGTGACAATCCTGAACAAGCCAGCTCACCAGCTCGTTTGCAGCGTCTGATGATGCAGCTGCAGCGGTATGATTTCTCTATTACCTACACTAAGGGTAAGGACGTGCACGTCGCTGACACTCTCTCCCATCCACCTCGGGCATCTTGCAAACAACATCCCTATGAACAGGAACATTTCATGGTCGTCGGTGTCGATTTCGTCTCCAGCAAGCAACTGCACACCCTGGCCGCGCACACCGCCACTGACGCTTCAAATCCTCTCCTCCATCATCAAAACAGGCTGGCCAGACAAACAATCCAACACGCCCACAGTTGTGCAGCCGTTCTTCCTGGTGCGTGATGAACTGGTAGTTCAGGATGGGGTTGTTGTCAAGGGTCACAAGGTGGTGATACCCTCATCGCTATGAGATGCATACTTCAAAGATGCACACAGCAGTCACCCAGTTGCCAATGCCACACTGGTACGCGCCCGTAGCCTGTTCTACTGGCCGGGAAGACATGGCCTCCTGCCCTACTTGCAACTGCCTTGCGCCTCATCAGCAGTGGCAGCCCCTTCTGCAACAACCACCACCAGCTGTGCCCTGGACGTCGCTGGTGGCAGACTTTTTTGAATGGTGCGGAAAGCACTACCTTGTTCTAGTCGACTCATTTTCTAACTGGTTTGAACAAGACCAACTGACCTCCCTCACATCTGAGATGGTCATCCAGAAGCTGAAAAGACACTTTTCTACCTTTGGCGCTCCCGTCAGCTTGAGAACCGACAACGGTCGGCAGTTCACCAGCCACATGTTCAAGCTTTTCGCAGACCGATGGAAGCACGTCACGAGCAGTCCCGAGTATGCACAAAGTAATGGACTCGCTGAACGCGCTGTCAGAAGCGTCAAACACTTGCTGGAGTGAGCACAGATTTCAAAGTCAGACGTTTATCTCGATCTCCTGAATCTCAGAAACGTTTCCAGGGATGTGGAGGCGCTGCCTGGCAGCTGTGGCTTGCCTGCAGTCCGTCTGTTTTGTTTTGTTGTGTCTGTTTTAGTTAAATTTTAGTGTATTAGGCTGTGTATGTGTGTGTGTGTGTGTGTGTGTGTGTGTGTGTGTGTGTGTGTGTGTGTGTGTGTGTGTGTGTGTGTGTGTGGGGGGGGGGGGGGGGGGAAGAACGCCACCGTCTCCGTCTGTGCTGAGGCCTAATGGTGGAGCTGGCGGCCTCGGAGCTGTGCGGCGTTCCAGCGTTCCAGCGGCGGCGGTGGCCCGGCTTCAGAGCTGTGGTGTTCCAGCAGCGTTCCAGCAGTGGCGTTCCAGTGATGACCCGGCTTCAGAGCTGTGGTGTTCCAGCAGCGTTCCAGCAGTGGCGTTCCAGTGATGACCCGGCTTCAGAGCTGTGGTGCTCCAGCGTTCCAGCGGCAAACTCTGCTTTAGAGCTGTGGTGGTGTTCCAGCATTCCGGCGGCGGCGGCAGCCCGGCTTCGGAGTGTCGGCCATGGACCTAGTGGACCACAACATTGGAGGCCTGGATCACCTCAGTGCAGAGGGAGAACAAGGAGGGAAGAAGACAAAGACTTTAAGACTTTAGCCTTCCACCACAGTGAGGAGGTGCCTGGTGAACTCACTGTGGTGGATGTTAAATATGTGTTTATTGTATGTTTTGTTTTTTTATTAGATGTATGACTGCAAGGCAAGAATTGGAAGAGCAAATATGTAAGGAGATAGCAGATATTAGTAGTAAGCACAAGGTAGTGATTGTGGGAGATTTCAATTTTCCAAAAAGACTGGGAAACACATTCTGTAATTTGGCTGGATGGTTTGGAATTTGTAAAATGTGTGCAGGATAGTTTTTTGCAGCAGTACATAGAGGTATCAACCAGAGAAGGGGCAGTGCTGGACCTCCTGTTAGGAAATGAGGCAGGTCAGGTGACGAAGGTATGCGTTGGTGAGCACATCGGGACCAGTGATCACATTACCATTAGTTTCAATATAATTGTGGAGAGAGTCAGAACTGGACCTAGGATGGAGATTTTTGATTGGAGAAAGGCTAACTTTGAGGGAATGCGTAAGGATTTAAAAGGAGTGAATTGGGACACTCTGTTTTATGGGAAGGATGTAGAAGAGAAATGGAGGACATTGAAAGGGGAAATTGTAAGAGTACAGAATCTTTATGTCCCTGTTAGGGTGAAAGGAAATAGTACAAATTGGAAAGAGCCATGGTTTTCAAGGGAAATTGGACATTTGTTTCAAAAAAAGGAGAGATATCTACAATAATTATAGGAGGCATGGAGTAAATGAGGTGCTAGAGGAGTATAAAGAATGTAAAAAGAATCTTAAGAAAGAAATCAGGAAGGCTAAAAGAAGATATGAGGTTGCTTTGGCAAGAAATGTGAAAGTAAATCCAAAGGGTTTCTACAGCTATATTAATAGCAAAAGGATAACGAGGGATAAAATTGGACCATTAGAGAGACAGAATGGACAGCTATCTGCAGAGCCAAAAGAGATGGGGGAGATATTGAATAATTTATTTTCTTCGGTATTCACCAAGGAGAAGGATATTGAACTCTGTGAGGTAAGGGAAAAAAGTAGAGTAGCTATGGAAACTATGAGATTCAAAGAGGAGGAAGTACTGACACTTTTGAAAAATATCAAAGTGGATAAGTCTCCAGGTCCTGACAGGATATTCCCTAGGACATTGAGGGAAGTTAGTGTAGAAATAGCAGGAGCTATGGCAGAAATATTTCAAATGTCATTAGAAACGGGAATAGTGCCAGAGGATTGGCGTACTGCGCATGTTGTTCCATTGTTTAAAAAGGGTTCAAAGAATAAACCTAGCAATTATAGACCTGTTAGTTTGACATCAGTGGTGGGTAAATGAATGGAAAGGATACTTGGAGATAATATATATAAGCATCTGGATAAACAGGGTCTGATCAGGAACAGTCAACATGGATTTGTGCCTGGAAGGTCATGTTTGACAAACCTTCTTGAATTTTTTGAAGCGGTTACTAGGGAAATTGATGAGGGTAAAGCAGTGGATGTTGTCTATATGGATTTCAGTAAGGCCTTTGACAAGGTTCCCCATGGAAGATTGGTTAAGAAGGTTCAATCTTTGGGTGTTAATGGCGGAGTAGCAAGATGGATTCAACAGTGGCTGAATGGGAGATGTCAGAGAGTAATGGTGGATGGCTGTTTTTCAGGTTGGAAGCCGGTGACCAGTGGGGTGCTTCAGGGATCTGTGTTGGGTCCACTGTTGTTTGTCATGTACATCAATGATCTGGATGATGGGGTGGAAAATTGGATAAGTAAGTATGCAGATGATACTAAGATAGGTGGTGTTGTGGATAATGAAGTAGATTTTCAAAGTCTACAGAGAGATTTGGGCCATATGGAAAAGTGGGGTGAAAGATGGCTGATGGAGTTTAATGCTGATAAGTGTGAAGTGCTTCATCTTGGCAGGACAAATCAAAATAGGATGTACATGGTAAATGGCAGGGAATTGAAGAATGCTGTGGCACATAGAGATCTAGGAATAACTGTGCATAGTTCCCTGAAGGTGGAATCGCATGTAGATGGGGTGGTAAAGAAAGCCTTTGGTGTGCTGGCCTTTATAAATCAGAGCATTGAATATAGTAGGGAAGTAATGTTAAAATTGTACAAGGCATTGGTAAGACCAATTCTGGAGTATGGTGTACAATTTTGGTCGCCTAATTATAGGAAGGATGTCAACAAAATAGAGAGAGTGCAGAGGAGATTTACTAGAATGTTGCCTGGGTTCCAGCAACTATGTTACAGAGAAAGGTTGAACAATAAGGTCTTTATTCTTTGGAGCGCAGAAGGTTAAGGGGGGACTTGATTGAGGTCTTTAAAATGATGAAAGGGATAGACAGAGTTGACGTGGATAAGCTTTTCCCATTGAGGGTAGGGAAGATTGAAACAAGAGGGCATGACATGCGAATTAAGGGACGGAAGTTTAGTGGTAACGTGAGGGGGAACTTCTTTACTCAGAGGGTGATGGCTGTGTGGAATGAGCTTCCAGCAGAAGTGGTGGAGGCAGGAGCGATGTTAACCTTTAAAAGTAAAGTGGATAGCTATATAGACGGAAATGGAATGGAGGGGTATGGTCTGAGTGCAGATAGATGGGACTAGGGGAAACAAATGATCAGCATGGACTGGAAGGGCTGAGATGGCCTGTTTCCGTGCTGTAATTGTTATATGGTTATATGGTTATAAGGCAACAAAATTTTGTTCAGACCAAAAGGTCTGAATGACAATAAAGGGTACTTTGACTTTGACTTTGATGGAACCTTGGGATCACCGGCACAGCGACGGATGTCGAGATTGACGATGCCTCCAGTACCCATCGCACAACAGCAACTGGTCCTTCGGGTGCTGAAGTCTGCCACAATCCAGAAACATCTCCAAGTGAAGCATGACATCCAGAAACGGTCATACGACAGTTCCAGCAGACCACTCAAGCCTCTACTTCCGGGTCAGGTCGTCCGTCTACAAACTTCAACTGGACATTCCCGTCTGGGCACTGTTGTCAACCCGACTGATGAGCCACGGTCCTACCTGGTAGACTGTGAGGGAGTGGTATACCGGAGAAGTCGACAACACCTGCTTGCTGTGAGAGAGCCTCGACCACCGCCTGCTGGTCCCTATGCTCCACCACTCCAGTTCCAGCCGCCTTTTGCAATGTCTCACACCCATCCCCTCATGCCTTGCACCCTCCACGTCCCACGTTCTCCACTAACCACGGGGCCTCTCCCACCGCATGTTTCCCCTTTCGGTCACCACAACCTCCACAGTGTCATTCTCTCCTCCAGGTTCTCCATCTCATCTTTCAGGTGAGGGGGGGGGGGGGGGGGGGGGGAGGGTTTAGTCCGCACGCACTCGGGCCATGTTAGTAGACCACCAGACAGATATGGCGAGTATGTTTAACTCCATGGTATGGGTTCTCTTCCACACTTAATCTCTAGGGGGAAGGATGTAGATTGATATTGCATGTTAACCAATCACACACAAGCTAGCATCTCTAACTCCACCCCACTGTAATACTTATACTAACACTTGTTTCCAGCACGGGCAGTTGGAGCAGCCAGGATGTACTGACAACTAATCATTCTCTATGCTGTTAAATTTCATTGCTGATTAAAGATGTATTTGAATCACGTACTGAGTCTGGAGTATGTTTACAGATAGTATGAATGGAACTGGATAGTTTCTTTTAATTGCATTGGCTCATAAGTTTAAAAAAATTGCTTTCATGGAATGGTGTTGCAACTTCACTAAACCTGTCATCAAAGATCTTCCTCCAATTGTCACAAAGCAATTGCCATTTATTCACCATTTTGCTCCCAGAGAATTTGCTCCCAGAGAATGATGCCATTAAACAAAATAAATATTCAACTGAGACTAATAAAAACTGGGGAACCGGCCTAAAATTTATCACATCATTTGGTACAGCGAGGGGAGAGCAGAGATGTTGATCAAAGTCCCATTTGACTGGAGTCGCTTTCAACGTCTGTGCTCCGGTGATCTACAGAAACAAGGACAAAAAGGAAAGCTCTTTATTTTTTATTGAGCCTTAACTTATCTTTGATAAAACTCTGCAGGCACGTGCCGTCAGGGTAGGCCATGCCTACCCTAACTAAAATTATAAAATGTTAATTATTAAATATAAATAGTAAAGGCATGGGAGAGCTATGCCTACTTAAGAGATCGATCTCTTAGGTAGGCATAATTCCCCGTGCCTATCAGCTGCAGTACATGTAAAATGCAAAAGTATGTGCAACTCACGTGCCGTATGTGCAACTCACATCGTCGTTGCTTCAAGCCTTCAATGACAACAGTCTATAAAGGCAGCTGAAATTCTGCCTTTGCACTGTGGACTGCGTGCATGTGCTGTGCAGCATACTGCGCATTCGCAGCAGTGTACTGCGCATGCGCAGCGCAAGTTTCTTGCCGGGTTTTTCATACATGGATTGTCATTTTCTTAAGGGTATCTTAAGAAACAAAGAGTGTAAAATGGAGTTAGTGTACAAATAATGTGGTAAGTATATTTCGTTGAGCTATATGTTTTCAAATACGTTATTAGGAGGCGCCGTCCAGTCGGGTATGGCTGCCTTGCCTGCAGTCAGTTATGGCTGCCTTGCCTGCAGCTGTCCATCTTTTTGCTTATTTTAAAAATAATGTGTATGTTAATTAGTGTTTTGTTTTTGGAGGACTAATCTTTTTATGGGGGGGGGATGGGGGGGATGGGGGGGGGGGTGGGTGGATGGGGATGGGGGTGCGAAGGGGGAAACTATTTTTCCTAGTCCCTACCTGGGCGGAGAGGCGGCTTTCCTCCGAGCAGCGTCTTCGACCCGTCCTCATGGCCTACCATTGGGTCTGGAGCAGCCTTTCCTGAGGGGACCGGCCAGAACCCCGGCTTTGGCAGCGGCACAGCGCTGGAGCGATATTGCGGAGCGGGCGATGCCTTGCTGGGGTCGCCGCGCTGCAGCTCCGGTATGCTGAGACCGTCAATGAACATTGCGAAGCTGCGGGTCTGTGGAGCGACCAGTCGCGGGCGGAGACACTGACTTTAACATTGGGAGCCTGGGGTCTCTCGCCAAGATCACTAGTGGTGGAGCTCCATTCAGCGCGACCTGTCGGCTTTGGAAGCCGCGGTCTCCGGTAAGGAAGCGGCCAGTCCAGGCATCCCGAGCCGCTGAGAGGGTTTTGCCGACGCTGGAGCAGCTGACGAGAAGAGCCTGAAACATCGGACCCCGTAGCGGCGACTGCGGAGGCCTCAATAGGCTTGACTATGGGTGGACAAAGGGATGGGGACTGGACTTTGTGTCTTCCCTCACAGTGGGAACCATTGTGGGGGGATGTTTTTATGTTTTATGTTAAATTTCTTTATAATGTTATATTGTATTCTTATTAATGTGCTGCAATGGCAACTTGAATTTCACTACACCAATTGGTGTGTGTGACAATAAATGAACCTTTGAACCTTTAGGAGTTAAGGCTTTTGAAGACAAATTATTTTATAAAAGTCGACTGACTGACTACCGGAGAGGAGAACAATCTGTACATGCGCGGTTTTAAAAATTTTTTAAAGCTGACTGACTGCCTACCCTGAGTAATTACTCATGGCACGTGCCTGTTTGAAGGGTAGTCATTATTATTAGGTAGACAATGCAGATTGGTTATTTTACTTACTAACCAATGTATTGCTTTATTATTATAAACTCCGCCTACTACCACACCATTCATATTGGTACAACCTGACATGTGCTGTTAGTTGGCACTGCTGCATGGTAGGATTAACACGCTGCAGTGTGTTGTATACGTTACTCATGATTTACTCAACATGGTGTCAGATGTGGTCAACCCACTCCACGTTTAAGTATATCTGTTTTAAATTTTATTTTCAGTGTTTTATTTCACCTGTTTTGTCCCTTTTCTCGTGTTGCTATGGCCAACTCATTCCGTAAACCTGATCAATTGATTTTTGATTCGGACCTCGCTGAACATTGACGAATTTTCGAGTGCAATTTCAACTTGTACATTTGTGCTGCTCATCGCAACGTTGCACCAGACCACTTTGCCTCTATCCTTCTCAACATCGCTGGCCCAGAAGCTATCGAATGAGCAGAGCACTTCAACCTTGCTCCTGCAGTTCTGGATCACAACGATCAGATTGTGGTACCTGCTGAAACTCTAGATGATCCCGAAGTTCTGATTACCAAATTCAGACAGCTATGTGAATTTCGCACTAACTCCATACTGGAAGTACTACATTTTTTGCTTGAAATCAACTACAAGGTAAGCCTGTGGAGACTGATATCAGCACTCTAAAATGTATTGCTGCACGCTGCCATTTGGGAAATCTGTGTGATTAACTCGTCTGCAACAGACGTGTGGGTGGAATCCTCAGTGATAAAGTACGTGATGAGTTACTCCGTCATACTTAACTAACCCGTCCACATGCTTGTCACATTGTTCAATTCATGACTCTCACACTAAATTAATGGGGCCCGGACCACATTCTGCATACCGTGTTGATGCTACAGACACCTCCTACCACAACCAGTGCTCCCAATCCAACACATCATCTCGACAATCTCGAAAATGTATTGGAAATTGTTCTAACTGTGGTGGATTGCACCCTGCTGATCACGAACTGTGCCTTGCCTTTGAAAAATTATGCCATTTCTGTAAAAGGAGAAACCATTTCAGGGCAGCCGGCGCACCTGTTAAAACATGAAGATTCTGATACCAAGACCTACCAGCATCTCCGCTGGATACTCCCTCTGAGCCTGAAAATAACAGACATAACATACACTCCCTGGTTGATTCCAATAAAAAAAGCACTTTACCCTGAAGTTTCATTTCACGTCAACAACACTATTACCATTGCAAAGATCGACACCGGAGCCAAATGTAATGTCCTGTAATTGTCCGAATTTACATAAATCAAGAATGCGAACATATTATAATCACATCAACCACTTTTTTTTTTTGGGGGGGGGGGGGGGTGGGTGGGTGGAGAATCACCCAATTGGAAAAGCTGAGATGCAATGCCACGTAACATCACGAGCTCACAGGCCAAACTTTTTTATTGTCCGCGGGAATGTTACAACTCTGCTTGACATTAACGCATGCCAGCACCTAGGACTGGTGACTTTCGGGCCTGCTGTCCATCACATATATCCTGCCGAGGGCTCCACCAAGTTGATACTTTCCAGTACAAGGAAGTCTTTTACGATAAGTTTTGCGAAGCTACCCATCAAGTACAACATCATCACCGATGCAAATGTCTTACCTGTGGTATGAGCACCACACCGCATTCCACATGCTATGCGTGAGAGTACACAATGAGCTCCAACAGATGGTGTCGCTGGGTGTCATTGCCATGGTTATCGACCCATGCAACTGGGGTTCCACCATGGTGGTCGCAACAAAAAAAAAACAAAGAAGAAATCCAAATTTGTATCAAACCCGCTGATCTGAACACAGCATCAAATGCCCACACTACCCAATGCGCATGTTGGAGGAAGTTGCTGCTCAACTAGGCAGTACCTCTCTGTTTTCTGTTCTGGATACCAAAAGCTCATTTTGGCAGATCCCGCTGGACCCCAACGCATCCAATCTCACCATGTTCGGCACCACCTGTGGCTGTTACAAGTTCCTGCGGATGCCCTTTGGCATCATCTCTGCTAGTAAAGTATTCTGGCGTACAATGGAACAATTATTTACGGGGCATCCTTGTGCCATCATTGTCGATGACATTCTCAGTGCTGGATGCAATGTGGCTGAACATTATGCCAAATTAAGAAAAGTACTGGACCGTGCAAAAGAAATCCACCACAAACACAACCCTCTGAAGTACAAATTCAGCGTCAAGGAAGTCCAGTATGCCGGACACACCAGTGACAGCCACAGACCTGACCCCTCCAAGACCACTGCCATCACACAATGTCAGTTCCCACTGACTTGACAAGTTTACAGAGATTCCTGGGAATGGTTAACTATTTGGGGAAATCCATTCGCAACCTCCGTGAAATATCTGCCCTTCTGCGACATCTGACTCACAAAGACACTGCATGATCTTGGTTCCCACAACACCAGAGGGTGTTCAAAATCCTTAAATTACAATTGTCCAGTGCTCCTACCCTCTCTTTGATTTAAAACTACAGATGACACCTACGTGTGATGCCTCCCAATATGGACTTGGAGATGCTTGCCTACAGAATTCCATCGAGGGAGACTGCAGACAGGTTGTTTATGCCTCCCGTACCTTGTCTGAGATACACCCGGATCAAAAAGTAATTACTAGCCGTGGTTTTTGCCTGCACAAAATTCAAGGAATTATTTATGGGAAGCGCCTGATTGTTGAAACAGACCACCAACCTTTGGTCACTATTCTGAACAAACCCATTCACGCGGCTCTTGCTTGCCTGCAACAGATAATGATGCAGCTACAGAGTTTCAATTTCACCCTACTCTACAAACGGGCTAAGGACATTCATCTGGCTGACATGCTATCAAGAGCCCCACGAAAAACTTGCGAACAACAGCCATCTGAAAATGAACACACAGATGGTGTCAATGTACCTACAGAATGACTAAGTGATCTGGCAGAATAAATGGCTGCAGATACAACTTTACAGCTACTGTCTTCAGCCATCCGGCATGGCTGACTGTATAAACAATATCGTGCACCACTTCCTATTCACCCATACTACCTGGTCCGCGGTGAACTGGTGCCACAGGATGGTGTCGTAATCAAGGGTCACAAAGGCAGTCATCCTAAATGCCCTATGGGACAAATATTTTGATGCCATCCACAGGGGTCACCCCGGCATGGAAGCAACCATACTCCGATCAAAGAACATGTTTTTCTGGCCCGGAATGACCAAATTAATGTGTGAGAAATTTGAAGCCTCTGCTATCTGCAACAGCCTGATGCCACAGCAACAGAAGCAGCCCCTGATCTCACACCCTGTTCCTCCTCTGCCTTGGTCCACGCTTGCTACTGACATATTTGAGTGGCTTGGCAAACAGTACATGGTTCTCGTTGACTCATATTCGGGCTGGTTCGAAATCGACCTGCTACAAAGCCCCTCATCTGCTACAGTAATCCAAAAGTTGGCGCACCATTTTGCCATACACGGTGTCCCACTCGCCTGCCTTGCCGTGTTTGCCCCCTTGTCCCCAGTTTTCCCGTCGCCCGGACCCCAGCATTCTCGCCAGTGAAGGGAGGAGATGCGGTTCTGTACTGTACGCACGTGGGATGGGTTTGTAGCCCACCCCTTAGACATGGGGACATTGTTTAAACCATCTGAACTTCATTGTTTGAGCTATGAGCGTTTTGGTCACATTATTAATCAGTCAACACCTGGTAACGTGCTTATACATATATAGTGGCTTGCAAAAGTATTCATACCCCTTGAACTTTTCCACATTTTGTCACATTACAACCACAAACGAAAATGTATTTTATTGGGATTTTATGTGATAGACCAACACACAGTAGTGCATAATTGTGAGGTGGAAGGAAAATGATACATGGTTTCCAAATTTTATTACAAATAAAAAACTGAAAAGTGTGGTGTGCAAAAGTATTCAGCCCCCCTCAGTCAATACTTTGTAGAACCACCTTTCGCTGCAATTACAGCTACAAGTCTTTTGGGGTATGTCTCTAACAGCTTTGCACATCTAGAGACTGAAATTTTTGCCCATTCTTCTTTGCAAAATAGCTCAAGCTCAGTCAGATTGGATGGAGAGTGTCTGTGAACAGCAATTTTTCAAGTCTTGCCAGAGATTCTCAATTGGATTTAGGTCTGGACTTTGACTGGACCATTCTAACACATGAATATGCTATGATCTAAACCATTCCATTGTAGCTCTGGCTGTATGTTTAGGGTCGTAGTCCTGCTGGAAGATGAACCTCCGCCCCAGTCTCAAGTCTTTTGCAGACTCTAACAGGTTTTCTTCCAAGATTGCCCTGTATTTGGCTCCATCCATCTTCCCATGAACTCTGGCCAGCTTCCCTGTCCCTGCTGAAGAAAAGCATCCCCACAGCATGATTCTGCCACCACCATGTTTCACAGTGGGGATGGTGTGTTCAGGGTGATGTGCAGTGTTAGTTTTCCGCCACACATAGTGTTTTGCATTTAGGCCAAAACATTCAATTTTGGTCTCATCAGACCAGAGCACCTTCCTCCACATGTTTGCCGTGCTCCCACATGGCTTGTGGCAAACTGCAAATGGGACTTTTTATGGCTTTGTTTCAACAATGGCTTTTTTCTTGCCACTCTTCCATAAAGGCCCGATTTGTGGAGTGCACGACTAATAGTTGTCCTGTGGACAGATTCTCCCACCTGAGCTGTGGATCTCTGCAGCTCCTCCAGAGTTACCATGGGCCTCTTGGCTGCTTCTCTGATCAATGCTCTCCTTGCCCGGCCTGTCAGTTTAGGTGGACGGCCATGTCTTGGTAGGTTTGCAGTTGTGCCATACTCTTTCCATTTTCGGATGTTGGATTGAACAGTGCTCCGTGAGATGTTCAAAGCTTGGGATAATTTTTTTATAACAGAACCCTGCTTTAAACTTCTCCACAACTTTATCCCTGACCTGTTTGGTGCATTCCTTGGGCTTCATTATGCCCGAGGAACATTGTTTGTTCACTAATGTTCTCTAAAAATCCTCTGAGGCCTTCACAGAACAGCTGTATTTATACTGAGATTAGATTACACACAAGTGGACTCTATTTACTAATTACTAATACTATTTATTTGTAAAAAAATTTGAGAAACAATGTATCATTTTCCTTCCACTTCACAATTATGCGCCACTTTGTGTTGGTCTATCACATAAAACCCCAATAAAATACATTTACGTTTGTGGTTGTAAGGTGACAAAATGTGGAAAAATTCAAGGGGTATGAATACTTTTGCAAGCCACTGTAGATATCACTTTATTGTAGATGTATTTCACTTTTTATTCTTACAAGGAAATATGTATATTGGTTACTTTACTTACTAACCAATGTAGTGCTTTATTACTGTAAGCTCCGCGTACTGCCACACCATTCATATTATCGCAACCCGACATGGGCTGTTAGTTGGTACTGCTGCATGGTAGGATTAACATGCTGCAGTGTGTTGTATACGTTACTCAATACATACTGTTATACCAGATCTGTGAGTATGTGTGATTTACTCAACAGACAAATATTGCAGCCCTATTGTGCTGATGAAAGATGACCTGCATAATTCTGACTGGTTGGATCACATTGTACAGTTATATAACCAAAACTTTGCATATGAAATATGGTTTTGTTTAAAACAGTCAAACTAGAGATCATTTGAAAGTAATGAGCTGGCACTGAATAAAAATAATTCGGTAGAAATTTCCAAAGATTGGTCAGAATAATTGGGATCTCATGTTGGAAAATATAACAAAACATATCCCATGATTTTATATTTATTTACACGTTAACTTATTTAACTATTCTCTCAGATCAGAGGATTCGGTAAAAAATGTTATATTGTGTATCACAACTGTTTCTTATTTACTTATGTCTTTTGTTGAATAAATTCACAAAAAAATCTATTAAATTTAAAGCAAGAGTTTTTGTTGAAATCCTAATTAAAGACACAGTCGGATGTATGAACGAAAATGTTAGAATGGAAATTAAAATAGTAAACAAGGTTTTATTTATTTTATCATGGACAAGCTTCTGAACGATTGTAGAGATGAATGGGAGCGAATCATTCCTGAAGGCTCAGGGATTTGGAACATACCCAGGAGAGTAGTTGAAGCTTCCACCACCGTCAACTGTTAAAATCCCTCCCATCAGGGAATTTATGATTGTGATCCATGTCAGTTCCTCTGTTGTTTTCTTCCATCTGATATGCATTGAATGGATTTCAACCAATGTGTAATACCCATGAACATGGTTATTTTCAGAAATTAAATTTTAACGGTGACACCTAAATCCTGAGCTTTTCACTCACAGTTAAAGAAGATGAACCTCCCCCATCCTCCAATGGTCACAAAGCAATTACCATTAATTCACCAGAAGAAATTTGCCCCCAGAGAATAATGCCATTTAACAAAATAAACATTCAACTGAGACTAATAAAAACTGGGGAACTGCTGCCCTAAAATTTAGCGGATCAGTTGGCATAGCCTGGGGAGAGCAGAATTGTTGATCAAATTCCCATTTGTCTGGAGTCACTTTCAACGTCTGTGCTCCAGTGATCCACGGAAACAAGGACAAAAAGGAAAGCTCTTTATTTTCTATTGAGCTTTAACACATATTTGATAAAACTCTGCTTACAAATCATTTTTGAAGGGCAGTCATTATTATTAGGTTGACAAATATTGCAGCCCTGTTGTCCTGATGAAAGATGACATGCATAATTCTGTCTGGTTGGTTCAATTTGTACAGTTGGATAACCAAAACATGGCATATGAAAGATGGTTTTGTTTAAAAGTCAAACTAGAGATCATTTGAATGTAATGAGCAGGCACTCTGAAAAAAAATAATTGGGAAGAGATTTCCAAGGATATTGGTTAGAATAATCGGGATGCCATGGTGGGAAAAGTAACAAAACATTTCCTGTGATTTTATATTTGTTTACACGTTAGCTTATTTAACTATTTTCTCAGCTCAAAGGATTAGGTAAAAGTTTTTATTGTGTTACACAACTGTTTCTTATTTACTTATATATCTTTTGTTGAATAAATTCACAAATAAATCTATTAAATTTAATGCTTTTTGTTGAAATCCTAATTAAAGACAGTTAAATGTACAAATGAAAATATTAGAATGGAAATTAAAAGTGGCAAAAAAGTTTATTTATTTTATCATGGGCAAGCTTCCGAATGTTTCTAGAGAATAATGGGAGTGAATCATTCCTGAAGGCTCAGGGGTTTGGAACATAGTCGGGAGAGTAGTTGAAGTTTTCACCACCATCAACTGTTAAAATCCATCCCATCAGGGAATTTCTGATTGAGATCCATGTCGGTTCCTCTGATGTTTTCTTCCATCTGATGTGCATCGAATGGTTTTCAACCCATGTTTAATACCCATTAACATGGTTATTTTCAGAAATTAGATTTTAGATCTTTGGATGGAGATCAGGTTGGTAGATTTAAGCACAAGGGTGGAGAAGTGAATAAACTTGCTGATGATGCATGGCTACCCTCCCATAATATTTACCTCACCTACATGGCAACAGTTTCATGGCTAACAGGGAAAGATCATATGTAAAGATCTGACTGGCTTCATACCGATGGTAGCGTCAATGGTTCCAACTGACCTCTGCAAGCAGCTGTCTTTGAGAACTCTATGAGTTGAATCAGGATGAAAATAATGCCAACAGTTTTACTGGCATTTTCATCTATTTCCAAATTTTGTGTGGACAACTAATTGTGCACTAAAATTGAACTTACTTTGGCACAACAAAAAGAGGATTCATTCAATTTTTTAGGCATATTTATGCCTTAATCTAAAAATTAAATTTGATACCAAAACGTTCTGATGTGGAGTCTCTTTAGAAGGATCCATGGGAAATTGATCATAAAACACATGAAGGATTGAGAAACAATTAGTGGAAATTTATTAGTCTTATTACATCTTGTGGTACATAACAAATTGTATGGATAAGGACAGGGGTGATCGTCAAGTTGAAGTTCTAAAATGGAGCAAGGCCAACTTTGATGGTATAGGTAGTAGCTCGCAAAAGTTGATTGGAGTAAGTTGTTTGCAGGCAAAGTGACATCCAGAAAATAGGATGCTTTTAAGAGTGTGACAGTGAGTGTTAAACGTATGCTGTTCCTGTTAGGATGAAGAGTTCGTCATGAAAAATAAGATCAGGTGCAGGCACTTGGAATCAAGTGTATTGCTGAAGGTGGACAAGGGATTGAGGAGCATAAATATGAATTAAATCAGGAGGGCAACATGGGAGAATAATAAGATTAAATGAGAACTTAACAGTTTGAAGTTTGATCTTTATTTTATGAGGAATTGAGATGAGGGACTACGTGAAAAACCCTGTACAGCCATTGATGTGTCAATCTTCAAAGCAGCAGAGTGAAATCACAGATAACAATGACTGAAGTATAATGGTAAGAAAACAAAGACTAGAACTACCAGATGAGATCTATGAGGACTGGGAGCGGAGGGCTCATGTAGTCCCTCATCTTAATTCTAAATAAAATAAAGATCAAACTTCAAACTGGTAAGTTCTCATTTAATCTTACTATTTTTCTTCGGAGTCATGTGAGTGACTACGTGAAGATTTCAAAGCACTGTGATTTCACGCCACAGACCCAATTCCGGCATTCACACTGCATCGATTGACTCAAAAGTCGTTAACAATCAATAATGCATCATTAATAACTTTTGTTAAATAAATAACAGTTTATTTACAAATGAAAGCGTAACAAACCCCTCTAACTCAGAGAGAAACTATAACAGAACTCAAAACAGAATCAGCAAACACACCCAGCCTTGAAATCGGCTTGTGATAAAACCTTTGTAAGGCCAGCCACGAGGATATGGTCTACAGGCACGTCCATCGCCATTGCCGTGGAAGTTGATGCTGCCCTGGTGGAATGAGATTTGAATTTATCAGTATTAACCCCAGCACTTCCCAGAACCTGTTTTAGCCACCTTGAAATTGTTTGCACCGATACCTTACTGTGTGGTATTTTGTGGCTAATAAATAATGCAGACTCTGTTCCTCATAGGGCTCTGGCGACCTCAATGTAACAAGATAAATGTGACACTACACACAAGCGATCATTTGTGGGGTATGCTGAAAACACAATCTTACATCCTGTCATGCCTTTACTACTATGTTTAAGCAAATCATAGACATAAAATATAATGGCATCTGCCGACACAAGCATTCTGTCTAGCCGAAGCTTTTGCAATGTTTGCACACATATGGTTGAAACCAATGCCATAAGCAAGACCACCTTCATGGTTAATTTGGCTAGAGATAGGTTTGCAACAGGAACCCATTGGCGAAGAAGCATAAGAACTTCACTCACATTCCAAATACCGGCATACCTGGGTTTAGGAGGATTATAATTGAAAACTCCCTTCATAAATCGAGAAACTAACGGATGTGTCCCTTCTGAATGTAATTCTGAATTCATGGGTAAATAAGAAGACAAAGAACTTCTGGCTGTATTAATCGCACTATAACTTAATTTTTGATCAAAATAAAGAGTGGGCAAAAATTCCAATACGTCTGTAATCCCTGCAGTTCGATATGAAATATTCTGCTGTAGACAGAATTGCTCCCACTTCCTTATCGAGCTGATATACTGCTGCTGGGTACTATCTCTGCAGGCCGACGTGAGAACATCCACAGTACGATCAGACAGTCCTCTCCCCAGGTATGGCCTCGTTAAAATCTACAAATTAACAGATCAATACGATCATGTAAAGTATGTTGATCCCCAGTTACTGGATTTACCAGTATATTTTTATGCTTGGTAATAATCAAGTGAGGCTGACTAGCCATTTGAAACACAAGAGGAAACTATGGTTGTGTAGACCAATCCGGCACTACCAATACCCCTGAAGTGGAGTTGTGCTTGATCTTTTGCAAGCATCTACTGATGAGACAGAATGGGGGAAATGCATATAAAAACATTCCACCCCAATGCAGCGAGAAAGCAACCACAGCCGCTGCACCAGGATCTGGTTCCCATGAAATATATCTGGGCAACTGATGGTTTAATCCAGATGCAAACAGATCAATATCTGGACAATCACTTGATTAAATACATCCTGATTTAACATCCATTCTATGTTATCATTGAACTGGCGAGACCTAGTGTCAGCTACAGTGTTGAATCTACCTGGCAAATAAATTGCTGAAAGCCATATATTTTGGTCAATGCACCAGCTCTAAATCTGGTTAGCCATTCTATTACAAGACTGTGACTTGACTCCACCCATGTGGTTTACATATGCCACTGCTGTGGTGTTGTCAATCTGAACCTGCACATGCAAGTCCCTCCTGGTAGAACAATAAGCTGTATGCCCATACCAGGTTCCCAACAACTCTAAATAATTGATCCCTCTTAGTTGAAGAAGGGATGTCTCATCAGTATTCCATCTGCCTCCACAACTGGAAGACATACCTGTTGCACCCCAACCCAGTGCACTGACATCAGTCTGTAATATAATTGAAGGCAGTTCGACCAAAACCTTCCAAAAACTTTTGGAAACATTTACAATCCACCATTGTATGTCAGAAATTGCCCCAGCTGACAATTGCATAGGCCTGTCAAAATGGCCTATTTGTATTTTCAGTTCCTGTTCCTTTGATCGTTGTAATTGTTGATAATGCAGAGGACCATACTGCACAGCTGGAAAAGCAGCCACCAATTTACCAATAAACATGGCTACTTGTCTAATTGAAGGCCGTTGTTCTCTAAGGAGATTAACACAGTCCTCAATTAACTGTTGCAATTTGTCCTTAGGCAAAGTTACCAACATGTGATTTGAATTGATGGTAAATCGCAAATAATCAATGATTTGAACTGGTGATAATTTGGATTTATCTGGATGAATGACGAACCCTAATTGTTCAAAAGTGAATTTAACTATTGAAGCTGATGACTCAGCTTCAGCATGAATCTTTACAACAATTAAAATATCATCTATATAGGCCATTACCACATGCCCCTGAGCTATGAGTAATGCTAACACAGGTTTTACCAATTTAGTAAATAATCTAGCAGTTGAAGTTAATCCATTAGGCAGTGCTTTGAATTGCCACAACTGAGTCATCCAGATTAATTTCAAATGCCTCCTATCATCAACATGAAAAGACACTGAATAATATAGAAACATAGAAAATAGGTGCAGGAGAAGGCCATTCGGCCCTTCAAGCCTGCATCGCCATTCAATATGATCATGGCTGATCATCCAACTCAGTATCCTGTACCTGCCTTCACTCCATACCCCCTGATCCCTTTAGCCACAAGGGCCACATCTAACTCCTAAATATAGCGATAAATATATCCTCTTAAATATGCATCCTTTAAATCAATGCTTGCCATATAACACTCTTTGGAAACCAGATGTTTGGCCATGGAAAAAGTTTCCATTTTGAAATGCCTATAGCAAACAAATTTGTTCAAACTCATCAAATCTAGGATAATTCTACATCCCCCAGTCTTTTTAGACCTTGGAAAATTACATGACACAAACTGACGACTTTGATAGATTTCTAAATTACTCCTTTCTTGTGCAATGAATTAATTTTTGCTTGTATGAGCACATTTTCTTCATCTGAAAATATAAGTTTCCGATTTGGAACATGTTGATTAGGTGGACTCTCATTAGAGTGAAGTTCAATTTTTACCCCTTCAATACTGTTAAGTATAAATGAATCTGATGTTAACTCCTGCCATTGTTTGAGAAGCAAATGTAACCTTCCACCAATTTGAACATCAATGTTATTTAATTCAATCTCTCTAAGAGGCATTTTCCTTACCTGCATACGTCCTTGCAGACCTTGTTGGCCCCGGCCCCTTGTAGGTGAAGACATCTTCCCCTTCACACTGGTGGCAGCCTGCCAGTTCCGGTATTGCAGACCTGTATGGCTGGTTCCTTCCCCTGCATCCGAACTGGTGCCTCGTCGGTAAGGATAAAACCTCTGTTTTCCAACCACTCCAACCACTGTAGCTGAAAATGAAAAAAGTTTAACAACTTACCTCCAGTTTTAAACTTACTGCTTGGAGGAGCGCTGCTGCTCTAACCGGCCGACTGCACCAAAGCGTCTGACGTCATGATGCACCAACGCTGTACGGGGTTCTTCACGTAGTCACTCACAATACTCTGAAGTAAATTGATATAGTTCTGGCATGAAATGATTAAGGAGAATCCAAAGTGATTCTGTAAGTACATTAAAGGAAAAAGAGCAACCAGAGAGAGAGAGATTTACCTCCTCAGAAATCAAAGTGGTCACTTATATGTAGAGCCGCAGGAGATGGACATGATCCTCCATGAATATTTGTGCTCTATTTTTAATGCAGCAAAAGACATGATGACAGGGGAACTTGGGATAGTCAATGGAGTTGTGTTGAGGACAGACCATTTTGCATTCAAGGTAGTGGTGGATGTACTTCCTCAAGTACATCATGCACTAACATCAAGAGAGTTAGATTTAGCTCTTAGGGCTAAAGGAATCAAGGTATATGGAGAAAAAGTAGGAGCGGGGTACTGATTTTAAATGACCTGCCATGATCATATTGAATGGCGGTGTTGGCTCGAAGTGCCGAATGGCCTACTCCTACACCTATTTTCTATATTTCTATGTTTGCTAAGGTACAATGGTAGATCAATACCTGGGCCTGATCAGATCTAATTGAAGGCATAACGCTGGAAGCTAGGGAAGAAATGGCAGGAGTCCTGATTGAGTAGACATGGGTAAGGTGTCAGAAGACAGGAGGGTGGCTAATGTGGCTCTATTTAACAAGGGCTGCAAAGAAAATCATGGGCACTTTCAGTAGGTCTAACAGCTGTAGTAAGAGGATTCTGAGGAATAAAATATATTTGGCATTAGAAAGACTGGGGTTGATTAGGGATAGTCAGCAGTTATTTGTGATTGAGCGATCATATCTCATTAATTTGATTTTGTTTTTTGAAGAAGTAACCAAAAGGTTGATGAATGCTGGGTCATAGACATAGTCTATATGGATTTCAACAAGGCCTTTCATGAGATTCTGCAAGGTAGGCTGCTTTAGAAAGTTACATTGCATCAGATCCAGGGAGATCTAGCTAATTGGATACAGAATTAGATTCATGAAGGGAAGTTGAGGGTAGTGGTGGAAGGTTTTTTTTGGACTGGAGGCCTGTGACTAGTGGTGTGCCACATGGACTGTTGCTGACCCTTCCCTATTTTTCATGTATATCAATGCTTTGGATGGGAATGTACAAGATATGACTGATAAGTTTGCAAATGACAATAAAATAGGTGGTATCATGAGAGTGAAGGTGTTATCAAGAATTACAGTGAGATCTTGAGAAATGGACCGAGGAACAGCAAATGGCGTTTAACTCTAATAAGTGTGAGGCGTTGAATTTGGGAAGTCAAAGAAGGGCAGAATCTTCACAGTGTACAGCAGGGATGTTGTGAAGTAGAGCGATCTAGGAGTACAAATATATAATTCCTGAAAATGGCATAACATGTAGATTGTGCAGTGAAGAAGGCTTTTGGCATGCTGGTCTACATGAGTCAGGGAATTTAGTATGGAAGTTGAGACGTTGAGAACGTTAAATCGGAAGTGTCAGTGATGCAGTTGAACAAAGGGGACTATGAATAGTTATTAATTAATATGATATAGTTGGGATCACGGATACATGGCTCCAGGGTGACCAAGGCTGGGAGCTGAACATCCAGGGATATTCAATATTCAGGAGGGATAGACATAAAGGAAAAGGAGGTGGAGTAGCATTGCTGGTTAGAGAGGAAATTAACGCAAAGGAAAGGAAGGACATTAGCTTGGAGGATGTGGAATCAATATGGGTTGAGCTGCGAAACACTAAGGGGCAGAAAACGCTAGTGGGAGTCGTGTACAGGCCACCAACAGTAGTAGTGGAGTTGGGGATGGCATCGAACATGAAATTAGAAATGCATGCAACAAGGGTAAAACAGTTATAATGGGTGACTTCAATCTACATATAGATTGGGTGAATCAAATTGGCAGGGGTGCTGAGGAAGAGGATTTCTTGGAATGTATGCGGGATAGTTTTCTAAACCAACATGTAGAGGAACAAACACAGAGCAGGCTATTCTACACTGGGTACTGAGAAATTAGGAAGGGTTAGTTAGCAGTCTTGTTGTGCGTGGCCCCTTGGGCAAGAGTGACCATAATATGGTTGAGTTCTTCATTAGGATGGAGAGTGACAATGTTAATTCAGAAACAAGTGTTCTGAACTTAAAGAAAGGTAACTTTGAGGGTATGAGACGTGAATTGGCCAAGATAGACTGGCAAGTGATTCTTAAAAGATTGACGGTGGATATGCAATGGAAGGCATTGAAAGACTGCATGGATGAACTACAACAATTGTTCATCCCAGTTTGGCAAAAGAATATATCCGGGAAGATAGTGCATCCGTGGATAACAAAGGAAATCAGGGATAGTATCAAAACTAAAGATGAAGCATACAAATTAGCCAGAAAAAGCAGCCTAGCGGAGGACCAGGAGAAATTCAGTCCAGCAGAGGAGGACAAGGTGCTTAATTAGGAAAGGGAAAATAGATTATGAAAGAAAACTGGCATGGAACATAAAAACGGACTGCAAAAGTTTTTATTGATATGTGAAGAGAAAAAGGTTAGTTAAAACAAATGTAGTCACAAACTGGTGAATTGATCATGGGGAACAAGGACATGGCAGACCAATTGAATAACTACTTTGGTTCTGTCTTCACAAAGGAAGACATTAATAATCTGCCGGAAATAGCAGGGGACCGGGGATCAAATGAGATGGAGGAACTGAGTGAAATCCAGGTTAACCGGGAAGTGGTGTTACGTAAATTGAATGGATTAAAGGCCGATAAATCCCCAGCGCCAGATAGGCTGCATCCCAGCGTACTTAAGGAAGTAGCCCCAGAAATAGTAGATGCATTGCTGATAATTTTTCAAAACTCTTTAGATTCTGGAGTAGTTCCTGAGGATTGGAGGGTAGCTAACATAACCCCACTTTTTAAAAAAGGGAGGGTGAGAGAAAATGGCGAATTACAGACCAGTTAGTCCCACATCAGTAGTAGGAAAAATGCTAGAGTCAGTTATTAAAGATGGGATAGCAGCACATTTGGAAAGTGGTGAAATCATTGGACAAAGTCAGCATGGATTTATGAAAGGTAAATCATGTCTGACGAATCTGATAGAATTTTTTGAGGATGTAACTAGTAGAGTGGATAAGGGAGAACCTGTGGATATGTTATATCTGAATTTTCAGAAGGCTTTCGACAAGGTCCCACATAAGAGATTAGCATACAAACGTAAAGCACACGGTATTGGGTGTTCAATATTTATGTGGATAGAGAACTGGCTGGCAGACAGGAAGCTAAGAGTAGGAGTAAGCGGGTCATTTTCAGAATGGCAGGCAATGACTAGTGGGGTACCGCAAGGCTCAGTGCTGGGACCCCAGCTATTTATATATATATATATTAATGATCTGGATGAGCGAATTGAATGCAACATCTCCAAATTTGAGGATGACATAAAGCTGGGGGGCAGTGTTAGCTGTGAGGAGGATGCTAAGAGGCTGCAAGATGACTTGGATAGGTTGGGTGAGTGGGAAAATGCATGGCAGATGCAGTATAATGTGGATAAATGTGAGGTTGTCCACTTTGGCGGCAAAAACAGGACGGTAGATTATTATCTGAATGGTGGCCGATTAGGAAAAGGGTAGATGCAACGAGACCTGTGTGTCATGGTACACCAGTCATTGAAAGTAGGCATGCAGGTGCAGCAGGCTGTGAAGAAAGCGAATGGTATGTTGGCATTCATAGCAAAAGGATTTGAGTACAAGAGGAGGGAGGTTCTACTGCAGTTGTACAGGGCATTGGTGAGGCCACACCTGGTGTATTGCGTACAGTTTTGGTCTACTAATCTGAGGAAAGACATTCTTGCCATAGAGGGAGTACAGAGAAGGTTTCACCAGACTGATTCCTGGGATGGCAGGACTTCCATATGAAGAAAGATTTGATAGACTTGGCTTGTACTCACTAGAATTTAGGAGATTGAGGGGGGGTTCTTATAGAGACTTACAAAATTCTTAAGGGGTTGGACAGGCTAGATGCAGGAAGATTGTACCCGATGTTGGGGAACAAGGGGTCACAGTTTATGGATAAGGGGGAAGTCTTTTAGGACCGAGATAAGAAGATATTTTTTCACACAGAGAGTGGTGAGTCTGTGGAATTCTCTGCCACAGAAGGCGATTGAGGCCAGTTCATTGGCTATATTTAAGAGGGAGTTAGATGTGGCTCTTGTGGCTAAAGGGATCAGGGGGTATGGCAAGAAGGCAGGTACAGGATACTGAGTTGGATGATCATATTGAATGGCGGTGCAGGCTCGAAGGGCCGAATGGCCTACACCTGCACCTATTTTCTATGATTCTATAATTCTATGAAGGCATGAGAGGGGAGTTGGCCAAAGTATACTGGCCAAAGAACGTGATCCTGGCAGGAATGATGGTGGAACAGCAATGGCAGGAATTTCTGGGCATAATCCGGAAGTCGCAGGATCGTTTCATTCCAAAAAGGAAGAAAGATTCTAAGGGGAGTAGGAGTCAACCGTGGCTGACAAGAGAAGTTAGGGATAGAATAAAACTAAAAGAAAAGATGTATAACACAGCAAAGTGTAGCCGGAAGCCAGAGGATTGGGAAATTTCAAAGCACCCGGGCTGAAAAGACGAAGTATGAGGGGAAGCTGGCCAGGAGTATAAAGAAGGACAATAAAAGACTGCTGCACCTGCATGCCTACTTTCAATGACTGGTGTACCATGACACACAGGTCTCGTTGCATCTCCCCTTTTCCTAATCGGCCACCATTCAGATATGTTAAGGGAAAAATAGTAGCAAAGTCAAATGTGGGTCCCTTGGAGGCAGACACGGGTGAAATAATTATGGGCAACAAGGAAATGGCAGAATTAGGAGTTGAATAGGCACTTCGGATCTGTCTTCACTAAGGAGGACAAAAACAACCTCCCAGATGTACTGGAGGAGAGAAAATCTAAGGGGGTAGAGGAACTGAAATAAATGTTCATTCAGCGAGAAATAGTATTGGGTCGGCTAATTTGACTGAAGGATGATAAATCCCCTGGGCCTGATGGTCTGCATCCCAGGGTCCTCAGGGAGGTGGCTCTAGAAATAGTGGACGCATTGCTGATAATTTTCTAATGTTCAATAGATTCAGGATCAGTTCCTGTGGATTTATAGGATAGCTAATGTTATCCCACTTTTCAAGAAAGGAGCGAGAGAGAAAACGGGGAATTACAGACCAGTTAGCCTGACTTCGGTGGTGGGAAAGATGCTGGAGTTAATTATTAAAGAGGAAATAATGGAGCATTTGGATAGCAGTAATAGGAATAGTCCAAGTCAACATTTATGAAAGGGAAATCATGCTTGACTAATCTTCTGGAATTTTTTGAGGATGTGACAAATAAAATGGATGAAGGGGTGCCAGTGGTGTTTAGAAGGATGATGGGGGATCTTATAGAAACATATAAAATTATAAAAGGACTGGACAAGCTAGATGCAGGAAAAATGTTCCCAATGTTGGGTGAGTCCAGAACCAGGGGCCACAGTCTTAGAATAAATTGGAGGTCATTTAAGACTGAGGTGAGAAAAAACGTTTTTACCCAGAGAGTTGTGAATTTATGGAATTCCCTGCCACAGAAGGCAGTGGAGGACAAATCACTGGATGGATTTAAGAGAGTGTTGGATAGAGCTCTAGGATCTTGTGGAGTCAAGGCATATGGGGAGAAGGCAGGCACGGGTTATTGTTAGTGGACGATCAGCCATGATCACAATGAATTGCGGTGCTGGCTCGAAGGGCCGAATGGTCTCCTCCTGCACCTATGTTCTATGTTTCTATGTTTCTATGAGACGTAAGGAAGATTTTTTTCCTTTTATTTTTTCTTTTCTTTCTTTCTCTCATTTATTATATTGTTTGCAGTGTACTATGTTTACATATTCTGTTGTGCTGCTGCAAGTAAGAATTTCATGTTTCTATCTGGGACGTATGGCAATAAAACACTTGACTCTCTTGACATTATGTTGTAAAAGAGGCCGCACTTGGAGTATTGTGGAGAGTTTTAGTCATGCTGCTTCAGGAAAGATGCCATTAAATTGGAAATCGTGTGAAGAAGACTTACAAGGATGGTGTCAGAACTTGATGACATGAGCTGCAGGGAGAGATTGAACTTGCTAGGACATTATTCTTTGGAATGCAGGAGGCTTAGAGAGTGACTTTATTGCAGTGTATGAAGTCAAGAGGAGATTAAATAGAGTGAATGCAAAGACATTGAATGAAACTGGATGGGAATGTTCATCGTTGGGTTCAACCCATGGAATGTTCATTGGTTGAACTGGTAGCAGGGAATATCTGGCAATTGTAAGCCATGAATTGCTGGAAGTGAGGGGGAGTTATTGTTGTTAGTTCAAGTAATCAAGAAAGGGAGGGGTGGTGGCAGTTTGCTCGAGGCGTGGTGGCAGTTTAGTTACGATAGCTTCATATGTTTAATGGGGTAGGGAGAGTAATAAAAGAAGGCTGTAGTTGTCCTTTGGGGTGGGGGGTAGACATGTCAGAGATTTGTGATTGCCAGTCAAGGTTGTGGGAGGTTCTGTGATTTTCAGATGGATAGGGATAGTTATACTCATAGAAGCAGGCCCTTTAGCCCACCATATCCATGCTGTCCTATCTAGCCTGAAACTGGAGTTGGTTAATGTCTATTAAAATCTTGAGCAAATAGACCAATTTATTCATTTGTGACAATATAGTGATATTGATATCTGGTAGGTTAAAAATGGAATGCAAATTTAGCTTGTCCTATACAATGCCTTGCAATTTAATTCTCCTGAATACATGACAGCCTATGCAAAAACACTTGGATTGTCCTCCTCAGATCATTTATATAGGGTTGGTATTTCCAATGACTTATGCCCAACTCATAAATGTCGACAAGCATATCGATCACTGGAACTCGGCAAATAAATCTTCAAACTTATGTTGCTGCTTGACTCTCAGACCTTTCAGTGAAAGGGAAAGCAGTGTCGTCCAGCAGTAATATTAATAGTGGAAAATGCTGCATCAGTTATCTGACTATCTTGTTTTCATGGCAACTTAAAAGTCAAACCTGTTTCTTATGGAAGCATTCTATTCCTTTTCTAATGGGGAGCCATTAAGGAGATGGAAATCTGACAGGCTAAATATCTGTCCATTTTTCCTATGCTGTCATGTTCCACAATGGAGTTGTGAAACTGTACTTTTATTAGTCTTATTAATACCTGTATTCTTTCATTAAATTATCTATCAGGACTTATATCGTCTATTTTTACTATTTTTGGTACAGTTCCTTATTTATAGACAATAGACAAAAGACAATAGGTACAGGAGTAGGCCATTCGGCCCATTCAATGTGATCATCCCCAATCAGTACCCCGTTCCTGCCTTCTCCCCATATCCCCTGACACCACTATTTTTAAGAGCCCTATCTAGCTCTCTCTTGAAAGCAGCCAGAGAACCCGCCTCCACCGCCCTCTGAGGCAGCTTATCTATGCCTTCACTTTCCCTTTGCAAATTGACCTATCTTACCCTGGCAATCCTTTAATGTGATTAGTTGATCCAGATATTATCTAAAAGTAATAGCACATAAAATGTTAAAATAAAAGAAACAAAATGAACCCAAATGAACAATAAACATTCAAAATTGAATAATAATCAGCCATTTAAAATTGTGCTATTAATGCACATTAACTAAGAAAAGTAGAGTACAAATAAAATTAAATTTCTCTGGTCAGTTTAAGACCAGGGTCAAACCATTTGCAGAAAACATGAAATTCTCTGTTAAAATTAAGGGCTGGAGGAAATTTGCATTAATCCGATAATGTTGAAAAGCTAATATAGCACAGAGGACTCTCAACATCTTAACCTTTACATTTCACGAGGCCATAGAAATGTAATTAATTTCAACATCCAGGTTCAAGAAAAGCAATCTTTAAGGTTTGTTTCTTCAGGTTTCTCAGTTCAACGAGTCACAATCAGAGCAACCCAAGACCTGCTTTACAATTAGTATATAAAGAATATATTTATGTGGATGAAATGGATAAAGGGCATGTAATTCAAAGCTTAGAACCATTAATAATTTTCCTGGAATTATTTTCATGGAAATTGAACTGTGAAGAACTTCATCCCTGAGTCTCTCTCATCTAACCCCAGATCAGGCCAAAGATATTTGATTTCCTTTATATAGGTTTGATTTGTAATGACAATGTTCAATGACTCAATGGTACATGATTAAATTGTCATATGTACCTACAGTGAAATTCATTTTTTGCCGACAGTTCAGCAAACATCTTACTATATATAGGCACAATCATACTGAAGTACCAGAGTGTAAGATCAGTAGATTATCCTGAGGCACTACATATTCTGGTGCCACCTTGTACCATTCAAGTTCCAAATTGAGAAAATGAAGTCTTAAAGGCCCGTTGGCCTGGCAGCACCATTGGGTTGGAGTTGCAGAGGTTGGCCTGGCCAGACGGTGTTGTTGATGTCCTCCATTGCTGCTCCACAGCTCCATGCAGAAAGATGAGATTGGATCCTGAAAGTGGATGACTACCACATTCCCAAGGATATTTTAGATCTTTAATCAATTTAATTTAATGCTGGTCTTGCCAGTGATGGCCATATTGTATACATGAATTTAAAAAAAATGATGGAGGCAGATGGTCTCACAGTAGAACTGTGCATCCAGGTTAGTGCCTTCACGAACCAAACTCTTATATCTCATTATGAGAGATGATAATCCCTCATCCTCAACCACGATGAGGGATTATGTGAAGAAGCCCGCCAGCGCGTTAATCTTCAAAGCAGCAGTGTGAAATCACAGATAACAGTAGTTGAATTGACATAGTAGGATTAGAGAAGACTAGAACTACCAGATGACCTTTATGATACGAGGGTTGAGAGCGGAGGGCACGTAACTCATCGTAACTCCTCATAAAATAAAGATCAAACTTCAAACTGGCAAGTTCTTATATAATCTTACTATATTACTTCGGAGTCACGTGAGTGATTCCGTGAAGATTTTGAAGCTCTGTGATTTCATGCCGTGGAAAAAACGAGTCCACACAAGCACGACTGCATCAATTGACCACAGGTAAGGGAAACATTCATATTGCATACAGACATGACATAGATTTAAAACATGCTGATGCTGATAAATTAACAAATAATAATGACAGTAAGCCCTCTCATCTGAGGGGAAACTATAAATAGAATCTAAAATAGAGTTGGCAAACCCCCTGGTCTGGCAATGGGTTAAAATAAAATGTTGGACACCTTGTTTGTTAGATCATCTTGCAGTCAGCAGGATGTGGTCCAGAGGACTGTACATAACCCTTGCTGCTGATGTTGTAGCAGCCCTGGTGGAGTGAGATTAGAAATAGTAAGATTAAATGAGAACTTACCAGTTTGAAGTTTGATCCTTATTTTATGAGGAATTACGTTGAGGGATTACGTGAAGAAGCCCCGCCAGGCACATGCGCGTCATACTTCAAAGCAGCGGCGTGGAAACACAGAAAACAAATAGCCGAAGTAACATAGTAAGGCGTTAAGAAGACTAGAACTACCAGACGATCTCTTAGATTATGAGGGTGGGAGTGGAGGGCACGTAATCCCTCAACGTAACTCCTCATAAAATAAGGAACAAACTTTGAACTGGTAAGTTCTCGCTTAATCTTACTATTTTACTTCGGAGTCACGTGAGTGACTTTGTGAAGATTTCAAAGCTCTGTGTTTTCATGCCGTAGATGCACTCCATATGACAATCTGCTTCGGTTGACAAAGTAGTGAATAAATAATATATTGAACATTGCTTCAAATTATTCAATAACTACTTTTAATAATAACAAAAAACAGTAATAAGCCCTGTCCCAAGGGGAAATTACAAACAATGATATAAAACAAAGCAAAAGAATTAAATGGAACCCAAAACAGTATGCCCAAATCGTGGCACTGTCTGTACAGGTTTGTCATAGAATTGTGAAAATGTTGATTCTCTAGACCATCCTGCGGCCGCGAGGATTTGGACTAGCGGCACATCCTGAGCCTTCGCCGCGGATGTTGATGCCGCCCTAGTGGAGTGAGATTTAAATACATGAGTGTCAACTCCAGCATAATTGAGAACCTGTTTCAACCATCCAGAAATAGTTTATACTGACACTCTTTTATATGGCTTTTTGTGACTAATGAGCAGTCCTGTCTCAGAATGTCTGAGACTTCTTGTTAACTCAATATATTGGCTTAAGTGTTTAACTACACATAACATTTGGTCAACAGGATATGCTTTAAATGTCACCTTGATTCCTGCCATACCTGGCCTGCTTTGTTTGATTAAATCATAGACATAAAATGTAATGTCATCTACAGACAAATGCATACAATCTATTCATAACAATTGTAATGTTTGTACACGTTGTGCTGAAACCAGCGCCATTAGCATAACCACTTTGAGAGTTAATCTCTGCATAGATAATGATGTAATTGGAGCCCATTGCCAAAGCAGTGTGAGAACTATACTGATATCCCAGATTTCTGTATATCTAGCTTTAGGATGGTTTTTGTTAAAAATTCCTCTCATAAATCGGGATACCAACGGATGAGACCCGATAGGTTGGTGTTCTGAAGAATGCCCTAAATAGGAGGACAGAGCACTCTGAGCACTGTCAATGGCACTATTACTCAAGTGCTCATCAAAATGCAACTTAGCAAGGAACTCCAACATATCACATATGCTTGCAATATGATAAGGTATATTTGATTGTACACAGAACATCTCCCATTTCTTTATGTGAACCACATATTGTTTTTGAGTGCTATTTCTCCAGGCTGCAGTGATAACCCCCATGGTCCTGTTCGACAATCCAAGGCCTTGGAATGGTCTGGTCAGAACCTGCAGATCAACAAATTATTACGGTCATGTAACGGGTGACTTTCTCCTGTAACCGGATGCACCAACAAATTACTGCTGCTGGGAATCATCATGAATGGCTGAGCCATCATTCTGAGTACTAATGGGAACCATCGTTGTGTTGGCCAATCTGGGACCACCAAAACGCCTGTGGCGGAGTCACGCTCTATTTTGGTGAGGCATTTTGTGATCAGACAAAATAGAGGGAATGCATAAAAGAATGAGTGCCCCCAATGTAACGAGAATGCACCCACGGCTACTGCTCCTGGATATGGCTCCCATGAAACATATTTAGGCAACTGCTGATTTAATCTGGATGCAAAGAGATCAATATCTGGCAACCCAAATCAAGTGACAATTGTTTGAAAAGTTTCAGAATTCAACATCCATTCTATATTGTCATTAAACATTCGCGACCTATGGTCTGTCACCACATTGTCTATACCTGGTAGATAGATGGCTGAAAACCAGATGTTCCTTGAAATACACCAATGCCACATGAGGTTAGCCAAGTTATCACATGATACTGATCTTGCTCCTCCCATATGATTAATATATGCCACTGCTGTGGTGTTATCAATCTGGAGTTGAACGTGTAAATTATTCATTGTGGAGCAATATGCCTTTAACCCATAAAATGCCCCCAATAATTCCAAATAATTGATTCCTTATGTGTGGAGAATCAAACCTTCACGTTCATTCCATCTACCCCCACATCTAGACTCGGTGTCCGTAGCCCCCCATCCAAGAGTGCTTACATCAGTCTGTAAGATCACTGAAGGTTCTTGCACCAAAATATTATTGGTAGCTTGACTAACATTAACAATCCACCACTGCAATTCTGCTTGAGCTGTGGTTGGTAACTGCATAACGCGATCAAAATGGCCTGCATGCTCTTTTAGTGCTTGCTCTCTTGCTCTTTCCAAATGTTGATAATGCAAAGGTCTGAAATGTACTGCAGGGAAAGCTGCTACCAATTTTCCAATGACCTTAGCGATTTCTCGGATGGAGGGATAAAGTTTTCGTGTGAGGCAAGTACAGACATTAGCAATATCCACAACCTTGGCTGTTGGTAATGTTACTTTCATATCAACTGAATCAATAAGAAATCCCAAATACTCAATATTTTGGGTTGGCTGTAACTTGGACTTAGTTGGATGGACCAAAAACCCTAATGTTTCAAACACATTTTTGGTTGCTGCAACCGACTCTTCAGCTAACTCTTTAGTGTTGCTTATAATTAAGATATCATCTAAATAAGCCATGACAATGTGATTATGGGCCCTCAATAGCCCCAGCACTGGTTTTTTAACAATTTAGTAAATAGCCTAGGTGCTGAACTTAATCCATTAGTCAATGCTTTGTATTGCCACAGCTGTCCCATCCAATTAAATTTCAAGTACCTGCGATAATGAGCATGAATTGGCACTGAATAATATGCATCTTGCAAATCAATTGTTGCCATATAACAGCCCTGTGATACCAGCTGTTTAGCAGTAACAAAGGTGTCCATTTTAAAATTCCTATAGAGAACTGAAGAATTTAAGTGAGTGAGGTCCAGAATTACTCTACAATCCCCATCTTTTTTAGGTCTGGGGAATATATTAGACACAAATTGTTGAGGATGATTAATGGCTTTCTCAATCACTCACTTTTGGCATAAATTCTTAATCTAATTGTTTGCCTGTTCAGTCTCTGGAGCAGAAAATACTAACATTTTATTAGGCTTGTGCTGTTGAGGTGGATCTATCCCTGAGATAAACTCAATGGTAAAACCTGACATAGTATTTAGTATAAACATATCAGATGTTATACAGCACCATTCATTATAAAACAATTGTAATCTACCTCCAATAGGAGGTTGTCCACCAGAAACGTTATCGTTAACAAAAATTCCGTGTACCTCTACAGTTGGCCTGTAAGTCTGTTGTCTGCCCATATTGGGGTTGTAGCCGGTCTGTCTTGGTGGGTAAACTCGTTGCCCCACTGCCCTCCCCCTGCTGGGCCCAGCACCTGGATGCGACCTTCGGTACATTAAACCAGGCTTTCGAATAGGTGGACTTGAGATGCTTGGCTTCATTAAACCAATTGATTTGGCCTCATCATCAATTTCACGAATTTGCTTGACTAGATCTGCTCCAAACAGGAATTCAGGCATTTGTACATTAGTTGCCTTACATAAAGCAGCAAATTTTTGATTGAGTGTTGACCTGATGGCAATTTTCCTGATGCAATTTACCTCAAAAAATGCATTGCACTAAAGCCAACATATCTTTTTGAGTTTGAGTAATCATTGTCCCTTTGACCATTGTGCCAATTGCAGTAATTGCTGCAGCCACCAGTTGGAGGACGCGTTGAAACCGAACCTCCTGTCCCCTCATAGAAGGACTCATGGGTGCCCAGATTGCTGGGTTCACCGTGGGCACTTTCAATGATGCACAATTGACAGGTGTCTTATATTTGCCAGTAGTCTCTTGCATCATAGCTTGCTGAAGCTGGTGAGATACTAAATAATTGATATTGTTGGCAAGATACTCGTCCATTGCCTCACCAGTCCCCTCCGGAATAGCAAAACTCATTGCTATTTCCGGGACACCCGGAGCGTGGCTCTTGTCCTCTGGTGTATGCACATGAGCAGGGACACCAGAATCAGGGTCAGCTTCATCCTGCCCTGCTTCTCCCAAGTCATACAGTAGGGAGGCATCCTCCAGTCCTAAACAAGGCACTGGAAGGAAATCCCCTTGCTGATACTCCACATATTCTTCTTGATATGGGCCTTCTTGAGCAGCTGTCTGGGGAATCACTGGGGCCTTTGACCCTTGATTTATCAAAGTTTGGAGCATCTTCTCCATATTTTGCATCCTCCCCCACATTCTTTTATTATCTGGAGGGAAGTCTCCTTCTTCTTCAGACTCGTCTGACAAAACTGTTCTGATAGACTTTCTTTTAGCCTTCCTATGGCTATCAGTGGCCTCAGGCACCTGAGTTCCTGGAACTGGTGTAGAACATTCACTATCTAGTATAACAGCTGTCGGTAAAACGGCACCCGGTATCGGAACCGGCATTGCCTCTGTAATCTGCCGACCCGATCTAATTTGTGAATCCGCATCGCTGGACCCACGCTTGCTGCGAACTCTCCTACCTGACCGCTCCATACCACCAACTCCTACTGACTGCTCGAGCTAGCTTGACGGAGTTTAAATACTTCCAGGCAAAGTTTTCAAAACCACTTACCTGTGAAGTTTCTACTTACCGCTGGTGGAACTGCGCTCTCCAGCCCGTTCAGTGAGACATGCGCGGCCGTAATGATGCGCATGCGCCTGGCGGGGCTTCTTCACGTAGTCACTCACATGACTCCGAAGTAAAATTAGTATCTACTCCTGTATAAGCCAAAACCCCTTATTAACCACCTGGAGATGGTCTGAACTGATACCTTCTTAAGAGGTTTTTTTTTGTAACTAAAAAACATAGCTAGTATCAGAGCCTTTAAGGCTCTAGATGACCTTTACGTAATGTAGTAAATGTGCATAACCGAAGTTGCATGGGGTATGCCTTGAGAACTAGTTCGAGACCTGACACCTCTGGGCTGCCCTGCTTAACTAAATCATAAACATGAAATATTATATATAGCAGGTGTAACCATCCTGTCCAGTCGCAATTTTTGTAACGACTGGACCCATGCGCTAAGGACAGCACCAGGAGGATAACTACCTATGAGAGCTGAGCCAAAGGTAGGGGTATAGCTGGAGCCCCGTGGTGATGAAGTGTTAAAACAATGTCAATATCCCATACTTCCGTGTACTTGGGTCTGGGAGAACTTGTATTAATGATATCCTTAATAAACTGGACATCAGAGGGTGAGACCCGACAGAGCAGGTCTCGCTCACTGCAGCAAATATGATGAGAAGCACGTTGGGCACAGTTCATGGGACTATAACTTAATTTATTGTCAAGGACCCATTTTAAAAGGAACTCTAAGATGTGTCCGTGCCGTATTATATGTGACATAACATTTAAACATAACGCTTCCCATCTCATGAAGAGGCAATATACTGCTTTTTGGTGCTGTCCCTGCACTCTGCAGTGAACACATATATGGATCGGTCTGACAACCCGAGCCGCAAGAGCGGTCTTCTCAGATTCTGTAAAGCAATGGATTGATTAATCATGCAGAGGCTGGTTCCCCGAGTCCCAGGCTGAACCAGCAAAGCTTTATGTTTAGAAACCCCATATAAGGTTCTATTATTATTCCCAATGTTTGCGGGAAACCATGGCTGCATAGGCAGTCAGACAGTACAAGAACATATGCCACCACCACAGTGTACCAACTTGGAACTGAGCATGCAGATTATGCATATTCACACAATAACCCTTTAACCCATAGTATGCACCTAGTGTCTAGAGGTAGTTGATAACAATAACTGAACAATTGGTGATTCATGCAAATCCCATCCGCCTCCATTACTAGAGATGGCATTCGTAATTTTCCATCTTTGAGCACTAGCATCTGTTTGTAATATAACTGAAGATTTATTGACCAAACTACTGGAGCAATGCTGAATATAGTTTGACCACCATTGTGACATTGGTAGCTTCAGCTGGTAATAGCATAGGTCTATTAAAAATAACCTATATGGCACTTGAGAGGTTACTACTTTGCACGTTGTCAGTTCTGATAATGCAAAGGCTCAATTGTACAGCTGAAATACAGTTGCTGTATTGCCAATTACACTAGATGAATAGAAGACTGCTTGATAACAAGGTTGTTACAGGCTTCTAATGATTCCAATCTGTTGCCCAGGGTGGAGTCACAGATAAATTAATAGTTAAAGGTAAATCCGAATAATCAATAACTCTAGTTGGTATCAACTTAAATTTGACTGGATGGCTGAGGAACCTCAATTCCTCAAATATAGTTAGAGCTGAAACAGTTGATTTTCGCAAAACACAGCATTAGAAATATCATCCAGATCAATTTCAAATGTCTCCGGTGATCCCTGTGAATGGGACCTGAATAGTATGCATCTTTGAGATTGATGCATGCCATAAAGATCCTAAGAAAATCAGTAGTTAGACAGTAACAAAGTTCCATATACTGAAAAATCTATGTTGCACATGGGAGTTAAATCAATTATGAACCGACATCCTCCATCTTTCACAATGAACAGGCCACGCCTGCCATAATTCTGTGCCTGCCTTGAATGACAACTCTGGCCAGATTCCCGAGCTTGTCTCGAAAGGTAATCCTGGCCTTAATACTGAGCCTGCCTCGAAAGACAACTCTGGCCATTATTCTGGGCGTGCCCTGAAAGACAACTCTGGCCATATTACCGAGCTTGTCTCGGAAGGCAATCCTGGCCATAATACTGAACCTGCCTCGAAAGACAACTCTGGCCCCAATTCCAAGCCATGTTTGGTACCCTTGTATACTGTGCAATAGTAACCCATCACATGTTTAGTATATAACTGATCTGAATCTCATGTTATCATTGCCATTTGTACAAAAACAAGTGTAAATATTTCCAAATTGTAAATGGTTCACTTACCCCATGTTTCGGAAAAACGAGACCCACCTACCTCCATGGTTACCGATGGTCTTATGGTAAATGGTAGGGAATTGAGGAATGCTGTGGAACAGAGGGATCTAGGAATAACTGTGCATTGTTCCCTGAAGGTGGAATCGCATGTAGATAGGGTGGTAAAGAAAGCCTTTGGTGTGCTGGCCTTTATAAATCAGAGCATTGAATATAGGAGTAGGGAAGTAATGTTAAAATTGTACAAGGCATTGGTAAGACCAATTCTGGAGTATGGTGTACAATTTTGGTCGCCTAGTTATAGGAAGGATGTGAACAAAATAGAGAGAGTACAGAAGAGATTTACTAGAATGTTGCCAGGGTTCCAGCAACTCCGTTACAGAGAAAGGTTGAACAAGTTAGGTCTTTATTCTTTGGAGCGCAGAAGGTTAAGGGGGGACTTGATTGAGGTATTTAAAATGATCAAAGGGATAGACAGAGTTGACGTGGATACGTTTTTCCCATTGAGGGTAGGGAAGATTCAAACAAGAGGGCATGACATGAGAATTAAGGGACAGAGGTTTAGGGGTAATGTGTGGGGGAACTTCTTTACTCAGAGGGTGGTGGCTGTGTGGAATGAGCTTCCAGCAGAAGTGGTGGAGGCAGGATCGATTTTAACATTTAAAAGTAAAGTGGATAGGTATATGGACGTGAAGGGAATGGAGGGGTATGGAGGGAATGGAGCAGGTAGATGGGACTAGGGGAAAACAAATGGTCGGCACGGACTGGAAGGGCCGAGAGGGCCTGTTTCCATGCTGTAATTGTTATATGGTTATATGGTTATATGGTAAGCCCAAAGGTCCCTGATGTGGGTTCTATTCCCCTCCTGATTGGAGAGTAGGAATGGTACTGTATGTGAATTCCATATTTCCTGGGACCTTGGCCTGAAAGACCTCTGCCCAGCTTTCAAGCTGCCACCAGCTTCAATGAACTGCTTACTGCCGATGAGGCATGGGGGGCATCGTCGCCGAGAAGATGAAGCTAGCTTCCTCATCCAGGTATACCTGTTGGATACGTCTTACCTGAAGAGAAGATTCGGCAGCTAGTTTCATTTCCTGGATTTCATGGCCCCTCCAATGTTACCCCGATAGCTCTGTTCACTGCCGACACTTGTAGCATGAGGGGAACTTTGGCCCCTTCCGGGTTTTCTGCCTAGGGCTGGAACCAATTCTTCCGGCAGTAACCCCTTCGCTTGTGAATATTTCTTCGCACTCCTCTCCACAGAGAGGGAGATTCGTAGGCAGCCCTGAAAACAGTTGAGGATACCTGCACTGACATTTGGACCTATATCAGGATATTTGCTCTGGGTCAGACTGAAACTGACCCTGAATACTCCCCTCCTCAGAAAGGGAGACATTGTGCAGCCCTGAAAAAGGTGCTGCTGCCGCAGGCCACCGAGTAGACCCACGCTGATAACTCCCTCCATTGGAGTATATCATTGTGGAGGACCTCTCCATCAGGTGCTCCATGTGGGTTTAGGCGTCCGCAGATGCTACCCATTGAAGGAGGGGAAACCTCCTTGCACGATTCGCCCGAGTCCCAAGCCTGACCGGCTTCCTCGTGGTTTGACCCCGTCTCTGGGGCACCATAGCTGTCTGGGAGCCACTGACCGTACTGTCAGTGACTCAGGTGGCGAGACTGACTTTACTGCCAGTTTTACCACTTTACTGGGGGAACCATAGCGGTTCTGGAGCTGCTGACCCCATTGTCAGCAACTGGGGTAGCGAGACCAACTTTCACTTGGTTTACCCCCTTTCTAGGGGAACCACGACTCGCACTCCCCTCCTGGGTGTCGATGACCTCGTTGTCAGTGACTTGGGAAGCGAACCCGATGGCCGCCGGCTACCCGTGCTTCCGCGGTCCGGACTAGGATCTCCCCACGGTCCATAAGCAGTTTCCCCGCGGCATGTCCGACTTCGCCCCAAACCCAGCAGGCAAACTCTATGAGGAGCTTCCTGCAAAACAAAAACAAAACCTAGAAATAAGTTTTAAACTTACCTTACAGGTTTAAACTTACCACTGGCAGGAGTAACGCGCCTGCCAGTCAGTCGTTGCGCAATGCGCTAGACGTAATGACGCGCAAGCGGGCTGGCGGGTTAATTCATGGAATCACTCACGTGACTCTGAAGTAAAATGGTGCATGAGGCGAATAAGCTTTAATAAGTTCGATCTCACCAAAATAAATCACATTCTACAGTCACGATGCAAATTGTCATTTCAATAATGCAATGTGATTTTTAGTAGAGCAAGCAAATATTTTGTTGCTTATTGCTGTTAAAATGCTGGGTGCCCTGCTGACATGTCCAATCACTCAAAAACAAGGTGGCAGCTTACCACATGGTACTATCACCATAATTAGCAGGCAGTGCAAAACCAATACATTTGTGCAACGGGACAAATTTTTATTTATTTTCACTTTAATCTCACTTATTTTTGGGCATAAGGCCAAATGGCACAATGGCAGTGTGGCGGCGCGACTCACGTTGCAGCGGCCCCTACAGCCTGTCTGTCTTTTTTTTATTTTTTGTCTAGTTAAATGTAGATGTTTGTGTGTTTTTTGTACTGTTTCTAACTGTGTATATGTGGGGGGTGGGGGGGTGGGAAGGGGAAACTTTTCAAATCTCTTCACTGCACGGGAGACCCGACATTTTCCCTGTCGGGTCTCCGTTGTCATTGGGGCCTAGTACCGTGGAGCGGCCTCCGACCGGGACGACCTGGGGGCTCCAGTCACAGAGCCTGCGGAGCAGCGGACTTGCCATTGTGGGGCTGGCCGGCCTCGGAGCGTGGTGGCTCGCCGCTGCGGCCCGACTCAGGGGCTCGAGCTCGAGCTCCAGCTCCAGCTCCAGCTCCAGCTCCAGCTGCGGCCCGACTCTGGAGCTCCAGCTCCAGCTTACTACCGGTGGACTGTTGGTATATTGGGAGCTCGCGGGTCCCGGTGGGAGACCGCTCTCCGGAGCTCCCGCAACACAACTTCTCCAGCCCGTGTCGCGGGGTTATAACGACCCGGAGCGGGGCCGTACATCGCCTGGCGCGGCTTTAATGGCCGCGGGACATTCCAGCACCCGCCGGGGGCTCCAACATTGTGACTTTTGGGCCTAGAGCGGGGCCGTCCTTCGTCCGACTTAACACCGCCCGCCTGGCGCTTCGACATCGGAGAGAAATGGTGCGGGGGAGAGAGAACTTTGCCTTCCATCACAGTGAGGAGGAGATTCACTGTGATGGGTTTGTGTGAATTGAATTGTTTGTGTGTTTTTTTATGAAATGTTTTGTTTGTATGGCTTGTAGAAACAAAATTTAGTTCGAGCCTCTCTGCGGTTCGAATGACAAGTAATAAAATCTAATCTAATCTAATCTAAATGGTAGATCTTGGGCAGTGTGTGTGTTTCAGTCTATCTTATTTCAGTATGTGTTGGCCCAGCACTTACAGGAACAATAAAAGCTGAGTTTCACACTTTCACCAGTATTAGTGCAATAAAATAAAAACATTTTGTGGTGAGGAGAAAATAGCCCCAGAGTTGTGAATCATCACAAATTGCTGGATGGTTTGGGTGGTTCCATTATTAGCTCAATGAAAGTAGAAGATCACGATTAACCTCCTTGTGAGCGTCAGGAAGCTGTGTTATTCGCATTTTAAATATGAATGAGCTTTGCTGTGGACACTTAAAGCTGGTATTTCACATTGTTTGGATTCAGCTATTGTGGTGATTGGTGTTCCCGAAATCTCATTCAACCTTTGAGACACAGAGGAAAGAAGTAGTTGAAATGAGCATTTAGGTTAAAGCAGTGACAAAATATAAACAAAAATGGTTTGTTTCTTATGTAATAACTTTAAAAAAATGAAAAGCTAAGTTCCATTTTTCTTAGACCAATCTTAGATCACTAAAATATTTCATACAATTCTGCTTTCCAGAGCAGATATAGATATGCAAGAGGCACTGGTGAAATTGTGACTTATGGTATACAAGGATTAAATCAGAGCTGAGAGGTAATTTTTATCAAGAAAGATGGAATATCTTTGTTTTTACTTGTAAAAATGTGACCAAGCAGAGATCATCAAAATTGTTAAAGGTTTGATTGCGAAGGTCTGAACCAAACGATTACTACTTGTGGGAGAAACTAGATGTAGGGAGTCCTATGTATCAAATGGTTGCTAATTAATTCAATAAAGAAATTGGAGGAACATCTTTGAATTGAATAGAACATGGAACTTCTCATTATTATCTTCCATACATAACTAAAACTGATCTTGTTATCTTCCGGATTGTGCGGTCATTCTATTTGCGCATAAAGAGTGGACGGTAGCGCTGATATTTTTCAACAGCTTACTCACCCTTCTCCTCTGCTGCGATTGCACCAAGTCTTGTTCCGATCGGTGGTCTAATGTGATAGTTAGCGAGGTTTAAAAATCACGCATGCGCAGATCGATCTACTCTCCTGCCAGTCGGCACCATGTGGATTGGTCTTTTCTCCCATCACTCCGCGGGATGGTCTGCCCCTTCCTGCGCCATCGCGTCTTTACTGGAGCTGAGGGAGGCTCTGCAGGGCTGCCGGAGGTTCTAACCACACACAATTTTTGGAGGGACCGGAAGCAGTCCAACCCGGCCCGGAGTCGGAGACAGAGATGTCGCCAAAAGAAAAAGGGAGACTCTGATCCTGGCAGAGGAGAACGTCCAGCGACCTGCGCCCGCTGTGATTGCACATCACCCGCTGTGAGTCCACATTCCCCATTGTGAGTCCACAGCACCCTTTATGAGTCCTCCAGCCCCTTCCCCTATGGACCCCTTTGCTGGTTCCTGCCCCCCACACACCAGCGGTAGGCGACGGCAGCAGTTGGCCTCAGCAGCGGTAGGCTATGGCAGCGGTAGGCCATGGCAGCGGCAGGGGTAGGCAGCGGCAGGGGTAGGCAGCGGCAGGGGTAGGCAGTGGCAGGGGTAGGCAGCGGCAGGGGTAGGCAGCGGCAGGGTTAGGCAGCGGCAGGGGTAGGCAGCGGCAGGGGTAGGCAGTGGCAGGGGTAGGCAGTGGCAGGGGTAGGCAGCGGCAGGGTTAGGCAGCGGCAGGGGTAGGCAGCGGCAGGGGTAGGCAGCAGCAGGGTTAGGCAGTGGCAGGAGTAGGCAACAGCAGGGGTAGGTAGTGCGAGGGGCAGGCCATGGCAGTACTCCTCCTCTACCCCATACAGGCCCCTGATAGGCCCCCACCTGAAGCCGTTCCCCTCCCCTTGCTGCAGGATGCTCCCCGCCTGAAGCCATCCCTGTCCCCCGGATATAGAACCTCCAATACTGTATGCTTTAAGTTTGTATGCTAATCTCTTATGTGGGACCTTGTCGAAAGCCTTCTGAAAGCCCAAATATAACTCATCCACGGGTTCTCCCTTATCCACTCTACTAGGTACATCCTCAAAAAATTCTATAAGATTCGTCAGACATGATTTACCTTTCATAAATCCATGCTGACTTTGTCCAATAATTTCACCGCTTTCCAAATGTGCTGCTGTCCCATTTTTAATAACTGACTCTAGAATTTTCCCCACTACTGATGTTAGACTAAATGGTCTGTAATTCCCCGTTTTCTCTCTCCCTCCTTTTTTTAAAAAGTGGGGTTACATTAGGTACCCTCCAATCCTCAGGAACTACTCCAGAATCTAAAGAGATTTGAAAAATTATCACTAATGCATCCACTATTCCTGGGGCTACTTCCTTAAGTACTCTGGGATGCAGCCTGTCTGGCCCTGGGCATTTATCGGCCTTTAATCCATTCAATTTACCACTTCCCGGCTAACCTGGATTTCACTCAGTTCCTCCATCTCATTTGACACCCGGTCCCCTGCTATATCCAGCAGATTAATTATGTCTTCCTTTGTGAAGACAGAACCAATGTAGTGATTCAATTGGTCTGCCATGTCCTTGTTCCCCATGATCAATTCACCAGTTTCTGACTGCAAGGGACCTACATTTGTTTTAACTAAACTTTTTGTCTTCACATATCTATAAATCTTTTACAGTCCGTTTTTATGTTCTGTGCCAGTTTTCTTTCATAATCTATTTTCCCTTTCCTAATTAAGCACTTTGTCCTCCTCTACTCTGAATTTCTCCCAGTCCTCTGGTAGGCTGCTTTTTCTGGCTAATTTGTGTGCTTCATCTTTAGTTTTGATACTATCCCTGATTTCCCTTGTCATCCACGGATGCACTACCTTCCCTGATTTATTATTTTGCCGAACTGGGATGAACAATTGTTGTAGTTCATCCATGCAATCTGTAAATGCCTTCAATTTCATATCCACCGTCAACCCTTTAAGAATCATTTGCCAGTCTATCTTGGCCAATTCACATCTCATACCCTCAAAGTTACCTTTCTTTAAGTTCAGAACCCTTGTTTCTGAATTAACAATGTCACTCTCCATCCTAATGAAGAACTCAACCATATTATGGTCACTCTTGCCCAAGGGGTCACGCACAACAAGACTGCTAACTGACCCTTCCTCATTACTCAGTACCCAGTCTAGAATAGCCTGCTCTCTCGTTGGTTCCTATACATGTTGGTTTAGAAAACTATCCTACATACATTCCAAGAAATCCTCTTCCTCAGGACCCCTGCCAATTTAAATCACCCAATCTATACGTAGATTGAAGTCACCCATTTACAACTGTTTTACCCTTGTAGCACGCATTTCTAATTTCATGTTTGATGCCATCCCCAACTCCACTACTACTGTTAGGTGGCCTGTACACAACTCCCACTAGCGTTTTCTGCCCCTTAGTGTTTTGCAGCTCCACCCATATCGATTCCACCTCCTCCAAGCTAATGTCCTTCCTTTCTATTGCATTAATCTCCTCTCTAACCAGCAACGCTACTCCACCTCCTTTTCCTTTCTGTCTATCCCTCCTGAATATTGAATATCCCTGGATGTTCAGCTCCCAGCCTTGGTCACCCTGGAGCCATGTCTCCGTGATCCCAACTATATCATATTCATTAATAACTATCTACATATTCAACTCATCCACCTTATTACGAATGCTCCTTGCATTGAGACACAAAGTCTTCAGGCTTGTTTTTACAACACTTTTGGCCCTTTTACAATTATGTTGAAAAGTGGCCCTTTTTGATTTTTGCCCTGGAGTTTTCCGCCTGCCACTTTTACTTTTCACCTTGCTACCTATTGCTTCTACCCTTATTTTACATCCCTCTGTCTCTCTGCTCTTGCTCCCATTCCCCTGCCACATTAGTTTAAATCCTCCCTGACAGCACTAGCAAACACTCCCCCAAGGTCATTGGTTCCCTTCAAGCCCAGGTGCAGACCGTCCTGTTTGCACTTGTCCCACCTCCCCCAGATCTGGTTCCAATGCCCGTGAAATTTGAATCCCTCACCCTTGCACCATTTTTCAAGCCACGTATTCATCTGCAATATCCTCCTATTTCTACTCTGACTAGCACGTGGCACCGGTAGGAGTCCAGAGATTATTACCTTTGAGGTCCTACTTTTAAGTTTCTCTCCTAGCTCCCTAAATTCGCCTTGTAGGACCTCATCCCGTTTTTTACCGATACCGACAAAAAATAGGTTGCTGTTTTAAAAAGTGGTCATTGTTTAGTCGAAGCCGGTTGCGATGCGACTTGACCTGGTTGCCAGAGGTTGCAGGTAGTGGAAGGTAAGACCTTTTTTTTCAACCAGTTTTATTCCATCAGGGAGGTCTTACATTTTTAAAACGGCAACCTATTTTTAGTCACGGCTAGTTTTGAATTTTTTGAAATAATCGCCGGAACATAGAAGAAACGGAAACCACTTTCAACCATTAGGGAGACTGAAAAAACCTTCGGGAACCGCACGGAAACCTTGCGTGTGGCGCTGCCCTCTGTGGCAGGGAATTCCATAAATTCACAACTCTGTGGGTGAAAACGTTTTTTCTCACCTCAGTCCTAAATGACCTCCTCCTTATTCTAAGACTGTGGCCCCTGGTTCTGGACTCGCCCAACATTGGGAACATTTTTTTGGCATCTAGCTTGTCCAGTCCTTTTATAATTTTATATGTTTCTATAAGATCCCCCCTCATCCTTCTAAACTCCAGTGAATACAAGCCTAGTCTTTTCAATCTTTGCTCATATGACAGTCCCACCATCCCAGGGATCAATCTTGTAGTTTCCTACCATTCCAAGCAGGGTGCAAGGTCGCCAAATTCAAGGGCAGTTTCATACCACTTCAAACAGGTTGCAAAGCCACCAATTTCAAATGCAGTTTCCTACCACTTCAAGCAGGGTGCAAGGCTACCAAATTCTAGTGCAGTTTCCTACGATTCCAAGCAGGGGCAAGGCCACCAAATTCTAGTGCAGTTTCCTACCATTTCAAGCAGGGTACAAGGCCACCAAATTCAAATGCAGTTTCATACCATTTCAAGCAGGGTGCAAGGCCACCGAATTCAAGTGCAGTTTCATACCATTTCAAGTAGGGTGCAACGCCACCAAATTCAAATGCGGTTTCATACAATTTCAAGCAGGGTGCATGGCCACGAAAGTCGGAGAGTCATGACCTCTCCCTCCACCTTCCTGCAGAGACTGAGCCATGCCCACATTTTCAGGTTTTATAGGCCCTCCCACCAGAAGGGTCATGGCCTTCATGGCGTGATTAGCAGGAGAGAGAATCTCAACATTTTTAAACACTATTAACTCTTTAATTTTTCATCAATGGGAAAAATCCTCGGCACCTGATGAGTGGAGGGAGTAAGATGGCAAAAAATCACAGCAGTACGTGGTAGCATTTTTCCTAAAATCAATATACAGCGCAAACAGGAAATGGTCATGATTAGACTTTTAAATATATAGACGGCAACTTTACAAATTTCAAACCAACTTTTCAATTAGGCAAGGCAACTTTGCATTTTCAAACCAACTTTTCAATTAGGCAAAGCAACTTTTACATTCTCAAACAAACATTTCAATTAGGCAATGCAACGCTTGCATTCTCAAACCAACTTTTCAATTAAGCAGGGCAACCTTTGCATTCTCAAAGCAATTTTTCAATTAGGCAAGGCAACTTTTGCATTCTCAAACCAATTTTTCAATTAGGCAAGGCATTCTCAAACCAATTTTTCAATTAGGCAGGAAAATTTAGCCTTCTCAAACCTACTTTTCAATTAGGCAAGGCAACTTTAGTATTCTCAAACCAACTTTTCAAATAGGCAAGACAACCTTTGCATTCTCAAACCAACTTTTCAATTAGGCAAAGCAAATTTAGCATTCTCAAAACAACGTTTCAATTAGGCAAGGCAACTTTAGCCTTCCCAAACCAACTTTTCAATTACGCAAGGCAACGTTTGCATACTCAAACCACCTTTTCAATTCGGCAAGGCAAATTAGCATTCTGAAACCAACTTTTCAATTAGGCTAGGCGACTTTAGCATTCTCAAAGCAAAGGCAAGGCGGCTTTAGCATTTTTAAACCAAAGGCAAGGTGGCTTTAGCATTTTCAAGCCAAAGGCAAGGCAGCGTTAGCATGTTCAAACCAAAGGAAAGGCAGCGTTAGCATGTTCAAACCCAAGGCAAAGCAGCATTAGTATGTTCAAACCCAAGGCAAGGCAGCGTTAGCATGTTCAAACCATAGGTAACACAGCTTTAGCATTTTCAAACCAAAACACACTTGTGCATTTTCAAAGTACATTTTCAAACCACATTAAGGGCACTGATAGGTCAGTAAAACCACTCACAGTTTAGTGTTCAGTGTTATTCATAGCTCAGACTGAGAATTGCGACCTCTCGCTCCCCCATCTTGTAGAGAACTGTGGCACCTCTACACTTTCGGGTTTTATAATCCCTCCAGAAGGAGCGTAGCCTTCAGGAGAGTGAATCTCAAAAATTTTAAAACATTAATAAGTCTCTTATTTTACATCAATGAGAAAAATCCTCTTGTCCTGACCAGCGGAGGGGGACTGAGTAAGATGGCCAAAAATCACAGCCGTAAGTGGCAGTGTTTTAAAAAAAAATCAATATACAGTGCAACAGGAAGTGGTCAAGATGAGACTTTTAGTAATATAGATAATAATGCATTTTATTGATGGGCACCTTTCAGAACAATCAAGGACACCTTTCAGTTAAAACAAGCAAATTACAAATATATAAATAAAATGAAACAAAACAACATATCCATGAATTTGATAAGTAGTAGGGACAGCAATAATACATAATTCAGAGAGAGAGCAGTGGCAGCTACGCACGCCAGCATTCACTCTCACTTCTGGCAGCCATCTTTTAGACGACATTAAAGAAGAATTTAACATAAAACATTTGACAATGCTGCCTTACATATCCCCCACGCCTCCCCAATCCCCAGCACCATCACTTCCTCCCCAGCCCCCTCCCCCCACTGACCCACTGACCCACTGCCACCCACCCCTATCTCCGTTTTGCTTCTTGGTCCTCCATTGGTGGCAGTTTATGCCGTAATGAAGCCATTGTGACTTTGCAATAGGATGTAGATAGATAGAGTGATTGGACAAAAATCTGGCACATGGAGTGTAACATAGAAAACTGTGAGGCATGAACTTTGGTAAGAAAAATCAAAAGATAGATTATTGCATAACAGGAGAGAGACTGCAAATGAGTGGTTCAAAAAAATATCTTCTTCTTCATCTTTCGTTTGGCATGCACAGCCTAAAGTTGTTGGACAACTTGTTCTATTTGATCTTATGTGATTGTGCACGCCGAGTTCATTGCATTTCTCGAAACAGGGTGGACCACGTGAAGGTTGCAATCACCCACCCCAGAAAAATATCTGATGTGTAGGTCGCATAACTCGTTAAGAAGGCAAATAACATTGTGTCCTTTATTGTGAAGTGATTAGAGTTTAACAGAGGAATGTCCTGTTAAGTCTCACATGGTATTAGAAAGGCCACAGGGTACACATAAATGCTGGAGAAACTCAGCGGAGAAACTATGGAGCGAAGGAGATAGGCAACATTTCGGGCCGAAACCCTTCTTCAGACTGATCACCTAAAATACTGTGCACAGTTTTGTTCTCCCTGCCAAAAGAAAGTATTGCCGCATTGGAGACAGCACAAAGGAGATTCACTAGGCAAATTTGTGGGATGAGAGTGTTATTCTATCAAGAGAGGGAAGACAGTTTAGGTTAATACTTTTTTTGCAATTTGGAAGACTGAAGGGTAATCTATTTCAAGGTTCTAAAAGGCTTCATGTTAGATGTTGAGATGTTTTCACATGGGAAATTCATGCACAAGGAGACATAGCTACAAAATAAGGGGTCAGTCATAGAAATTGCTCTCAGAAGATATCATATCTCTGGAATTATCTGCACAAGGGGGTAGTGGAGGGCAGATCAAGGGAAATATTTAAGGTGCAGATAGATAAAGGTTTGTAAGCTTGAGTAATTGAAAGCTGAGGGTGACTGCCACAGTTGAAGAGTTGACACCAGGATAGATCATCCATCATAATGTTGAATGGCTATGAATTTATTGTATTCTTGTGACCTGCCAAGTGTTTCTAGAAGTTTTCATTTTTTTATTTTAAAAGTTATAAGATTTTTGAAGATGATTACATTTACTATTATGGAATATAACTTCCATAAACATCTCTTTTAAAACTTTGGGTTTACATAATGAGGTCCTTGATAATTATCAGGTTTCAGACGCATTACCATTTAATATAATGTATTATCAAACTCGTCATTGACTTGAAACATTAACTCCATTTCTCACTCTGAAGATGCTACCTGATTGACTATTTCCTGCACTCACAGTTTTATTTCACTTTTCAGTGTTCTGCTCCAACAAAGATAGACACACATACTGGAGTAAATCAGTGGGACAGGCAACATCTCTGGAGAGAAGGAATGGGTTACGTTTTGGGTTGAGATCCTTCTTCAGACTGCAGTCTGGTCTCGATCTGAAATATCACTCATTCTTTCTCTCCAGAGTTGCTGCCTGTTATGCTGAATTACTCCAGCATTTTGTGTCTATCTTTGGTGTAAACCAGCATCTACAGTTCCTTCCTACACATTTTGTTCTGCGCCAAAATATAGTTCACTCCAAGAAATATTAAGAAGAATTAGCAGTACCGGATACATATGTGGAATATGCTTTTTCAGATGCATTCTTTCCAGGGGATTCCGATGAGCTACTTGAATATTTGAAAGATAAATCGTCATACTGAAATATTAATACAGATGCTGCCTGATCTACTCAATATTTTCAGAACATTTCTATCCATTGCAAAATAAATATGCCACAAAACTAGAAGTTAGAAACATGTTTATTTTCCACTCATGCAACTTGGCTGTGTCGTCGGCAAACTATCCTTAAGTGTAGTTTTTTTTTATTGCACACAGTCCTCATTATCTGCTGATTAGCCATCCGCAGATATGCATATTTCTTTTATAGGGAGCTTTGTATACATTGTGCAATCCTCCACTGCCCTCCCTGTGCTGCCTGAGGCTTCCCAGATAACCAAACTATATATCCAGCCTCTGCCTATATGGAAGTTAATTATGTGGGTTGGTAGCAGGTCTGAGTGCTGAGTGACAGATGTAAAGCCTGGAAATCCTCCCAGTATCTTAGGCTCCAGCCCTATGAAGCAAGCAGCATTGTTCCAAAGGTAAGAGAGCAGCCCCAATTTTTTATCAGTATCAGCTGGGCCTGTGGGATTTGAGAACTTCTAATTGCACAAATCCTATGGGTTGTTGAGATGTGGAGTAGAACCTTAGCAAGTCATCTTCCTCCCACAACTATCACACGTATGTTCAAAGCCTGCACAGCTGTGATTTAGGAACCAGAGAAAATCATTTCTGCTTTTACAGAGGAGTGGGTTTAAGTGGTATCTGCATTATCTGAGCCACTATCCCTCATGGAAATGAAAACTGAAATTGCAGCAGTTGTATCACAGCTGCTACAGCGTGCTTTCTGATGGACACTAAATCAATGCAACCATCTTCACTGGACCCATCTCATCTTAAAATACAGAAACAGTCACATGAACCCTCTCAATGTTGCTTGTTTGTATTTCTTTATAACTGACATCTAGCTTCAAAAATAATTGACTGCCAAAACAGGAACAGAAACAGCATTTTTTAAATAGCTTGTTACTTCCCACCAGCTTCAAATTCAAAACATAGTTGTATGCCTTAACATTTGTACTGATTTTACCTGGGCTTTGTTTTTGGGTTAACTGCATCTGACTTTCGACATGCAGATTGAATGTTCTGCCTCTCCACTTAGTAAATGAGACATCCCTCTCCACAAACAATCAAAATGCAGACTGTTTAAAAAAATGAAAAATAATTTCCCGCTTTTACATATTGTGCCTGTATTTTAAAGAATCATCCAGGGAAAAAAAACATGTTGTTCAAGAAAACTCGAATATTTATGTGTTATTTATACAGTTTTGTTTTTCTAACAGATCACAAATACTGATTAATAATTTGCAAAGTTTAAAAAATCTTCACCCTTTTTTGATTATGAATGAATTTAGTTATTTCAAATTTACAAAGTGAAAGGAAGTGGAGATGAATTTGAAAAATATTTTGAAAATCTAAAGGAAGTGCAGATGCTGGAAATATGAAATAAAAATGGAAAATGGTGAGCAGTTCAGGTAGCATCCTTGGAGAGAGAAACTGTTAATATTTCAGGTCGAGACTCTTCGAACTCTTCGGTTCTGACAAAATAATTTAAACCTGAAATATTAACAATTTCTCTTTCACAGTTGTTGGCTGACCTGCAGAATGTTTCCAGCATTTTCAATTCTTTGTGAAAATATTTGCTGACCTTACAGACACCTCCTGTCGTAACAAGCATCTGCAGCATTCCCCTGCCTGAGAGAAGGTCTGCTGCTCGATGTCCTAATTGTAACTATTCTCATGCTCCGGGTCCGAGTTCTGTATTGCTTATGGTAAAATTTGCAATTTCTGCAAGGAATTCAACCACTTAGCAAAATGTTGCCATTACTGTGCGACTCAATACATCTCAAGAACGAGTTTGCACTTGTTACAACATGACCTTGCTGATAACGAAAGCCAAGAGCTTAAAGAGCCATCCCCCGCTCAGCTCTCTGCAAGTGAAGATAACCGTTCAGCCATCCACTCCCTCCTCCCTTCCTCCAATGAACAACCTGAGGTAACCATGTTTGTGAATAACAAGCCTGTGATCACTAAGATTGATACCGAAGCGAAATGTAATGTCATCTCGTTATCTGAGTTTAACTAAATACGTAAAGCTGAAAATGTTGAAAAGGCCTCGGTCACGCTACGAGCCTATGGGGGAGATGTTCTACACCCGCTTGGAGAAACTGATTTAAACTGCATCATAGAATCACAGTCTCACACCCTGAAGTTTTATATCATCAAGGGGAATTCTGAAACTCTGCTTGATATCAATGCATGCCACGATCTAGGCCTAGTCTACTTTGCCACGCTGTCCATCAACTCTTTCTCGCTGTGGGCCCCACTCAGCAAATATGCTCTCAATATAGAGAACTGTTTAACGATGAGCTTGGCAAGTTGCCCCTCAAGTACAACATCGTCATTGATCCCAAGTTCACTCCTGTGGTTCGAGCACCACATCATGTTCTGTATGCCATGTGTGACAGGGTACACAATGAGCTCAAGTGGATGGTCTCCCTGGGTGTCATTGCTGAAGTTACTGACCCATCTGATTGGGTTTCCATGATGGTGGTTGCAACAAAGAAAAACAAGGAAGAAATCTGTATCTGCATCAACCCCAGGGACCTCCAACACAGCTATCAAATGCCCACACTACCCTATGCGAACGGTAGAGGAAGATGCTGCTCAAATAGGCAACTCATCAGTGTTCTCCGCTCTGGATGCCAAGAGCTCATTTTGGCAGATTCTGCTGGACCCAATCTCGTCCAACCTTACTACGTTCGGAACCCCCTCTGGCCTTTACAAATTCCCAAGAATGCCCTTTGGCACCAACTCTGCCAGCGAGGTTTTTCAGTGCATGATGGAACAACTGTTTGTGAGGTATCCATGCACCATCATTGTTCATGACATTATCGTCTATGGGTGCGACTTGGCCGAGCATGACTCCAATCTGAAGAAAGTATTGGACCGTGCCAAAGACATTCAGCTCAAACTCAATCCCATGAAGTGCAAGTTTCGAATCCCGGAAGTTATATTTGTCGGATATGATTTCACAAGTGATGGTCTCAGACCAGACCCATCAAAAAATGCTGCTCCCAATGAGATGCCGGTTCCTACTGATGTTACGAGTCTACAAAGGTTACTTGGAATGGTCAACTACCTGGGGAAATGTATTCCCAACCTCAATGACATATCTGTCCCCCTTCTTCTTATCGAGTCCACACACAAGATTAGAAGTTGTTCAGCCAGAGCTGAACACCCTTCTCGACATCTGCATACAATGGTGTCTTGCGCTTCTTGTGCTTCTTATGCGTGGTGGTGGAAAGATTGGTGAAAACAAGGCCGCAACATGAATGCTCTTTCATTGACCCCATCTGCCCCCCTGCGGGAACTGATACACAAAGACACTGCATGATCCTGGTATCCGCAGCACCAAATAACTTTTGATATCCTCAAGCTGCAGCTGTCCAGCGCAACTACCCTCACCTATTTCACTTTGCAGTTACCAGTAGCACTCACATGTGATGCGACCCAGTACGGACTTGGTGCTGCTTGCCTGTAGACCACTGCTGATGGCGACTGCAAGCCTGTTTCATATGCCTCTCACACACTAACCAATAATGAACAATGTTTCGCCCAGATTGAAAAATAATTGCATGCAGTGGTTTTCGCCTGCACAAAATTCAAAGAGTTTTGGGAAGTTTGTGACTATAGAAACAGACCACCAGCCGCTGGTCACCATCTTGAATAAACCCATTCACACTGCTCCGGCTCGCCTGCAAAGGATGATGATGCAGCTGCAGCATTTTGATTTCAACATTGTCTACAAAAAAGGCAAGGACATGCACATAGCTGACATGCTATCAAGGGCCCCATGCAAAACCAACAAACAACAGCCCTCTGAACAGGACCTGTTCTTAGTAATGAAGGTATCGTATGTTCTCACTGATTGCCTAAGCAGACGGCTGCTGACCAGACTTTACATTTGCTGTCCGCAGTCATCCGCCGTGGCTGGCCGGATAAACAACACAGCACCCCGCTCGCGATCCGCCCATACTTCCTGATACGTGACAAACTCATGTTACAGGATGGGATTAAAGTCAAGGGCCACAAGCAGTTGTTCCAGCCGTCCTCCGGGACAAGTACTTCAACGCCGTCCACAGGGGCCAACCCAATGTGGAGGCAACCTTACAATGGCCACAGAGCATGTTTCACTGGCCTGGTATGACCAAGTATATACATGACAAAACTGAAGTCTGCGCCATCTGCAAAAGCCTGACACCACACCAGCAGAAGCAGCCCCTTCTGCTGCACCCGGTTCATCCTCTACCGTGGCCCACGGTAGCCACCAACATATTTGAACGGCATGGGAAACACTTATCTGTTTCTTGTCGACTCTTATCCGGTGTGTTTGACATTGATTACTCCAAACCATCACATCTGAAGCAGTTATCCAGAGGTTGCAATGATATTTCTCCATGCACGGTTCCCCTGCACGCATACTATCCATCAACAGCAGTCAGTTCAACAGCCAGGTTTTCAAAAACTTTGTATAACGATGGGACTTTCAACATATCACCAGCAGCCCTGAGTTTCCGCAGTGCAACAGACTCACCGACTGGGCCATCTGAAGCACAAAATAACTAGTGGAGCATTCATACCTTGTTAAATCTGACGTCTACCTGGACCTGCTCAATTTAAGGAACATTGCCAGGGATCCCATACTGGGATCCCCAGCCCAACGACTGATGTCTCGTCAAACCCATGTTGCCCTGCCTGTACACCAGCAGCTTCTGCAGCCACAGGTCCGTTCTCCGCCCGTAGTCCAGAAACAACTACAATTCAAGCGCGATGCACAAAAATGTTTTTTCAACATCCAGTAAGCCACTTAAACCTCTCACTAGTGGACAGGTTGTTCGCCTCCAGACAAACAAGGGCTATGGCTGTCCGGGTCACATCCACAGCCCTGCCGAAGAACCGTGCCCCTACCTGGTTAGCGCGGATGGGGCCATTTACAGAAGCAACCGTCAACATCTCCTTCCTGTGAAGGAACCTCGTCCTGCGACTCCGTATCCAGATGTCTCCCATTTTGTATACCCTCCCACTACCGGGCCGGCTGCTCCACTACCAGAGACTGTGTCCCCCACGGCCTCTCCACGCCATTCAGTGCCCAGCTCGACTACTTCACCACCTCTACCCGGCGGATCTCCAGTGCCGTCCCTGGTCACATCCCCTGTCACCTCCCCAGTCACTTCACCGATGAAAGGAGGAGATGCGGATTCGTACTGCACACGTGCCGGACGGGTCAGCAGGCCACCCATTAGATATGGCGATTTTGTGTGACTATTTATACTTCCCCATATGTGTTTCTAATGTTTTGGCTACTGTATTGTTTAGCCACCATGTTTTCACGTATCTATGCTTTATTTTGTTTCTACAAGGAAAGATGTAGGTTATTTCCTACTAACCAATTATAGTGCTTGTTAGTAGTTGCTCCGCCTAATATGTGATTTATATTACCAAGAGCTTGCTTACATAATTCAGTCTGAGTAGATGTTAGGTACTGTAATGTCCTGCAGACCAATGCTGTAGGTGGACTTCAATAAATATGTGTTGTATCCTGACGTGTGTACGACTCGACTCAATACACCCAGGAGGGAAATTCATCTGCCAACAGTCATAAAACAAAGATACGAAACATGAAATTAAAGTGATGAATGATAAGGATTGGGGATGTGTAAAGATATGGGGAGGGGAGTCAGTCAGTCTACCCCAGGACAGAAGTGGGAGAAATTGTACAGCTTGATAGCCACAGGGAAGAAGGATCTCCTGTGGCATTTTGTCCTGCTTCTTGGTGAATCCAGTCTGTTGCTGAAGGTACTTCGCAGGTTGACTAGTGTGCTATGGAGGGGTATAATCATGGATTTGGTCACAAGATCTCCGAGAGAGTTCTCAATGGGAAGACATCCAATAGTATGGCTTATTATAATTTACTGTGCACCAATCTGGGAAAAATCTTAAGGGTACACATTCTTGTTGGGAAAAGGGGAAGTATAATGGGATCTCGGGGTACTTGTTCATCAGTCAATCAAAGTAAGCATGCAGTTACAGCAGGCAGTGAAGAAAGCGAATGGCATGTTAGCCTTCATAACAAGAGTAGTTGAGTATCGGAGCAAATAGGTCCTACTGCAGTTGTACAGGGCCCTAGTGAGGCCACACCTGGAGTATTGTGTGCTGTTTTGGCCCCCTAATTTGAGGAAGGACATTCTTGCTATTGAGGGAGTGCAGCGTAGGTTCACAAGGTTAAATCCTGGGATAGCAGGACTGTCATATGCTGACAGAATTGAGCGGCCGGGCATGTATACTCTGGAATTTTGAAGGAATAGAGGGGATCTTATTGAAACATATAAGATTATTATGGGTTTGGACACATTAGAGGCAGGAAACATGTTCCCGATATCGGGGGAGTCCAGAACCAGGGGCCCACAGTTTAAGAATAAGGGGTAAGCCATTTAGAACGTAGATGAGGATACACTTTTTCACACAGAGTTGTGAGTCTATGGAATTGTGAGGCCGGTTCTCTGGATACTTTCAAGAGAGTGCTAGATAGCGCTCTTAAAGATAGCGGAGTCAGGGGGTATGGGGTGAAGGCAGGAACGGGGCACTGATTGGGGATGATCAGCTAATGTTCACATTGAATGGCGGTGCTGACTCGAAGGGCTGAATGGCCTACTCCTGCACTTATTGTCTATTGTCTATTGTCTATTGTCTATTGTCTTGGACAGCTGTACAGCAGCAACACCATGCAGGTCAGGAGGAATGTCGGGGAGAGGCAGGCGGTGCCTCTTTTATTATGTGCAAGTCATGCCATCAAAACACCAGACAGGAATTATGATTTTATGTAAGTTAGGGTAAAGGGTTAAGAGGAGGGTTGCATGCATGTCAGAACACTGCAAGAGGCAATATAGGATGAGTCTGGCAGGAAACACTCATAAGTGTGTTAGATGTGAGAAACTCATCTGCACGTAATACCCAAATAAATGTTTCACCATCATAAGATGTGTCTGGGTTGGCAACAGATCGCTGACACAGTTGTGGGAAGCTACTTCAGTTAATGGTTCATGGATTTATCTAGTGTATTGCTATCTTATGTTCGGTTCACCTGCAAAGCAACATGTCAGGCCTATTAGACCTCCTCTGGCCTCTAAACTGATTACTGATGTCCTGCAATAGTGGCAAGCATTAGAATTTGTTAAGGGTCACTGAAAGTGCTTGAGAGCTATGATTTCTGAGGCTCATTAAAGTGGTATACTTCTGTCCGAGAATTCTGAAGCTGCCAGTCAGGTCTCAGCAAACTTGGAGATGAAGCACAATCTGCCATAGACATTTGGAAAGTTCATTTGGGAAGACAGGGAAATTCTCTGTTGATTAATCTATCAGTTTGGAATATGAATGAAAACCAGAGCAATTGGTGGAAACACTTGTAATCATCAGGAGAACATAGCAATTCCACACTGATAACATGGGAACTCAGGATTGATCCTGGAGAGGGACATGGAGAGGGATCTGATGTCTGAACAGTGTGCAACGAGTTCTGAAGCTGCCAGTGATGTCTCCTTGTGTTAGCTGATTGTCTAATTGGCAGATAAATATCAGATGAAAATCTCTCACATAATAATTCTTACTGCATTAATCTGGATGGGAGATGTGGGTGGCCCTGTGGCCACCGCCTCACTGCACCGGAGATCCATGTTCAATCCCGACCATATGTGCTATCTGTGAGGATTCTACAGGTTCTCCCTGTGAACGTGTGGGTTTCCTTTTGGTGATTCTGTTTTCTCCCGCATTTCAGAGAGCTGTGGGTCAGCAAGTGAATTGGCCAGTGTAAATTGTTCTTAGACGTAGGTGACTGGTAGAATCTGGGTTCAGGGGAGTGGGGATGGGCGGTGGAGTTGATAGGAAATAGGGAAATTGAAATAAATGTAGAATTACTGTAAATGGGAGGTTGATGGTCAGTGGACTTGGTAAATGGCTTGTTTCCATGCTGTATCTCTCTTTGACTCTGAGGCTCTGCTCTTCATAATTATTGTCCACATCACATATCAATCTATCTTCTATCTATATCTATATCTTATATAGATATATATTACTAAAACTCTCATCATGTTTGTTTGCCCAGTTTGTATTTGCGCAAAAAAACGGAACACGATAGCGCCACAATTCAGATTGATGGTATATTTTACAGGTAATTGACGTTTAAAACTTTAAAAAATAAAACAGCGCACCCACTTGCCCTGCCGCCACTTGCCCCGCCCCCACTTGCCGTCTTTACTTGGCAGGCATCACAAAAAACACCCCACGGAACCCCAACCCCAACAGCCCCCGTCTCAGGCCCTCCCATCCCCCCGGCTCCAGGCTCCAGGATGCTCGTACCCCCCCTCCCGCAGAGAGCCCCCACCTCAAGCCATCCCCTGGCTCCACAATGTCACAATGTTTTCCCCCATCGACAGCCGCCACCTCAAGCCCACCCTCTCCATGGCTCTAGGACACCCCCAACAGACCCTGCCTCAAGCCCTCACCCTCCCATGGCTCCAGGATGCTTGCCCCCCCCCCCCCCCCCCCCGCCATAGACAGCCCACGACACAAGCTCTCTACCTCCCCGGATCCAGGATGCTCGCCTCTGCCCGCCCCCCCCTTAAAGCCCCTGCCTTAAGCCGTCCCACTCCCCCAGCTCCAGGAGCATCGCGCTGCCCCGATAGCCCCCACCACAAACCCCCCCTCCCCCAGCTACAGGACACTGCCACCCCCCCCTCCCGACAGCTCCCACCTCAAGCCCTACCCACTCATCCGGCACCAGGACGCGCACCCTCCCCACCTGACAGCACCTACTTCAAGCCCTCCACCTTCCCCGGCTCCAGGATGCTCGCACCCGCCCCCCCTGCCTCAAGCCCTCCCCCGGCTACAGGATGGTCACCCACCCGCCAGCCCCTGCCTCAAGCCCTCCCCAGACAACCCCCCACCTCAAGCCCTCCCCCAGACAACCCCCCACCTCAAGCCCTCCCCCGACAGCCGCCACCTCATGCCCTCCCCCTTCCCAAGCTCCAGGATGCTCATCCCCCACCACAACAAACCCCCGCCTCAAGCCCTCCCCGTCCCATGGCTCCAGGACGCTTGCCCCCTCCCACACCCCCTAGCCCCCGCCTCAAGAGGAGGGGGTACTGAGGGAACTAATGCTACTCACTTCCCAACAGAATTTCTCAATTCACTCGAGATCTCTGGATTGCCAGCACACAAAATGGAGGTGAAAAAAGAATCTCCAATCATGTTAATGAGAACTTTGGAACCCCCAAGGCTATGCATTGGTACGAGGATGATTCTGGAAGAGATACACAATAATCTGATCATTGCAAAAATCATCATGCTAGCCTTCAAAGATGAGATGTTTCTGATTCCTAGGATTATGCTCAATTTGACAGAAGGCAAAGACATTCCCCTTCAGCGGTGCAATTCCCGATCCCGTCAAGTTTTGCTATGACGATCAATAAAACGCAAGACAAACCATGGAGAGGTTGTTGATATACCTCAAGAAACCGGTATTTCAGCAGGGACAATGGTATGTGGCTCTTAGCCGAGGAAAGGTAAACGGAAATGTCAAAGTTTTCCTGAAGATTGGAACATCAACCAAGAATGTTGTCATTAAACGCATGCTTGGTTGAACTATGATTTCTGAGGTAAATTCTCAGATTTTCTTCCTTATAGTTCGACCAAAAACCTAATAATATCACTACATTAAAATTGTGTGTATTTTTTTCATCAACAGCAAAGAGATGTCGAGAAGCATAAGGGATCAAGAGACACAACAAGAAATAACTGAATATGCCGAGGATCAATGAGAAAGTATACAAAACAAGAGGGGAACAAGAGATGCAACAAGAAAGAACTGAATAAATCTCATCTTTAATGTTTAAATTGTTGTTATATTTTAATTCACATTTTAAGCTTCAATAAATCCGTTTTCCACTTGCCGTGTCCGTCAGCTGTGCCTGCGCAGTAATACCTGTGCATTCTACATCACAACGGTAACCCAATGGGCGGGAATGGATGCGCCGCCAGAGAGCCGCTAAGAGTGGAGGGTGTGGGGTTGAGAACGGATGGAGCGGGTGAGTGGTGGGGGAAGGGGAAGTGGGGGAGTGGGGGGGGTGTGAGGGGAGGAGGGGGAGGGGGGGATCAGGGAATGGGAACCTGTCAGCTACGCCTGCACAGTTGGGGGCTAAGGGTGAGTGGTGGAATATTGCGTTGGGGGAACGCGACCCAATGGGTCCCACTTGGTCTAGTTGTACTACAAAAATCATCTTCCCTGCACAAGCTTTGTTTCATCAACCAGTAAGTATTAAATCAACATAGGTGTATTGAAGGATTGAACACAAGAACATTATGTGGTAATGAGCACCATCTTTCTAATAAGAGGAATTACTGCAGTGATTTTTCACATGAGTCTCCTTGGATAAGAACTCTAAAAACTTCCTGAAGCTGGATAAAGTACCATTTCCTCATGGGAGACCCTGAAATAATTCTGAGTTGACAAGAGGATGCATCAAAATGCTCAGGCCACGTAGCTTGATGATCTAGCAATGAGGCTCAGCCTAAATGAAGGGCTGACAATGGAACTGAGTACGGGATACTTTTAATTAAATAAATATAACAATCACTAAAGGGTGGAAGATAAAACTTTTCCAATTAGTACTGTCTAATTTATCATTTTTGGTTCTGGATTTCTGTAGACAGTTCTACAATCTCCTATAATCCTTTCAGGGACATTAACATGACAAGTATGAAACTGCAGATGCAGATTCTATTTACTCACGACTGCACATCAAAAGAGATGCATTGAGGCAAGATCTCTAGATGCTTGTTTCTTGGTGTAAATTATTCTGTAGCTTCCTAAACTTTGGACAAAGTAACTAATCCTAGGGAATCAGCTTTTGGAGATGGCGAGATTCCAATGTGAACCAAAAAGAACATTAACATAATTTATTTGTTCATTTAGACATTCCAAGGGCTCACTGAGCTAGAAAATATGTGGAGTCATGTAATTTTTTATCGCACCACATGAAAGAGTGATACCAAAAAATGATCTCTAACTGCAAATATTTTGGCAAATTACAATTTTCCTCTGTATGCATAATGAGTAGGCCACAGGCTGTGCAGCACTAACATCAATCAAGATGTGAATCTTTCAAATAATGCAGCACTGTTGCAAGCTTTGAATGTAGTATGGAGCTCAAGTATTATTGCAGGTCATTTTTGTTGAGTTACTGTATTTGGAGGAGCTACCCCTGATCAACTACCATTGGTGACTTAATCCATCCCAATTAGTGTTTGGGTCATCTTTCTCTCAGATAAACACTTTAGTCCTGATTGCTTGGGTACACAGAAGGCTGGAGAAACTCAGCGGGTGCAGCAGCATCTAAGGAGCGAAGGAGATAGGCGACGTTTCAGGTCGAGACCCTTCTTCAGACTGGTCAGGGATCATGGAAATGAGAGATATAGACGGTGATGTGGAGAGATAAAGAACAATGAATGAAAGATATGCAAAAAAGTATCGATGATAAAGGGAACAAGCCATTGTAAGCTGTTTGTAGTGTGAAAATGAGAAGCTAGTGCGGCTAGGGTGGGGAAGAGAGATAGAGAGAGAGGGAATGCCAGGGCCCGAGGGCTGACGGAGAGGTGGGAAGGGGAGGAGACAGCAAGCGTTAACAGAATTGAGAAAATTCAATGTTCAAGCCCAGAGGATGCAGACTCCCCAAGCGGAATATGAGGTGCTGTTCCTCCAACTTGCGGTGTTGCTCATTCTGGCCGTGGAGGAGGCCCAGGACCGAGAGGTCGGATACGGAATGGGAGGGGGAGTTGAAGTGCTGAGCCACCGGGAGGTCGGGTTGGTTAATGCGGATCGAGCGGAGGTGTTCGGCGAAATGATTGCCAAGCCTCCGCTTGGTTTCACCGATATAAATCATCTGGCATCTGGAGCAGCGGATGCAGTAGATGAGGTTGGAGGAGGTGCAGGTGAACCTCTGTCGGACCTGGAAGGACTGCTTGGGTCCCTGAAAGGAGTGGAGGGGGGAGGTGAAGGGACAAGTGTAGCATTTCTAGTGGTTGCAAGGGAAAGTGCCCGGGGAAGGGGTAGAGCGGGAGGGAAGGGAAGAATTGACAAGGGAGTTGTGGAGGGAGTGGTCTTTGCGGAAGGCAGACAGGGGGGGAGATGGGAAGATGTGGCGAGTGGAGGGGTCACGTTGGAGGTGGCGAAACTGGCGGAGGACTATGAGTTGTATTTGCCGGCTGGTGGGGTGAAAGGTGAGGACCAGGGGGACTCTGCCCTGTTTGCGAGTTGGGGAATGGGGAGAGAGGGCAGTGTTGCGGGGTATGGAGGAGACCCTGGTGCAAGCCTCAACTATAGTGGGGGAGGGGAATTCCCGTTCTCGAAGAATGAGGACATTTGTGATGACCTGGTGTGGAACACCTCATCCTGGGAACAGATGCGGCGTAGACGGAGGAATTGGAAATAGGGGATGGAGTCCTTACAGGAAGCAGGGTGGGAGGAAGAGTAGTCCAGGTAACTGTGGGAGTCAGTTGGTTTGTAGTGGATGTCGGTCAGGAGCGTATCACCTGCAATAGAGATGGTGAGATCAAGGAATGGTAGGGAAATGTCGGATATGGTCCAAGTGTATTTGAGTGCCGGATGGAAGTTGGTGGTGAAATGGATGAAGTCAGTCAGTTGTGTGTGGGTGCAGGAGGTGACACCAAAGCAGTCGTCGATGTAACGGAGGTAGAGGTCGGGGATGGGGCCCTGGTATGCCGAGAACAAGGATTGTTCGACGTACCCATAGCTACGCCTTGTGTTTGGAGGAAATGGGAGGAGTCAAAAGAGAAGTTATTGAGGGTAAGGACCAACTCCGCTAGGGGGAGGAGGGTGTCAGTGGACGGGTATTGGTTGCTCCTCTGGTCGAGGAAGAACCGGAGGGCTTTGAGACCGTCCTGGTGGGGGATGGAGGTGTAGAGTGACTGGACGTCCATGGTAAAGATGAAAGAATGGGGGCCTGGAGAATGGAATGCGCGGAGCCGACGGAGAGTGCCTGAGGTGCCTTGAACATAGGTGGGGAGGGATTTAAAAAAGGGGGATAGGATGGTGTCAAGGTATGTGGAAATGTGTTTGGTGGGGTACGAACAGGCAGAGACAATGGGACTGCCAGGGCAGTCGGGTTTGTGGAATTTGGGGAGAAGGTAAAATCGGGCTGTGCGGGGCTGTGAAACGATGAGGTTGGAGGCTCGGAGGGGGTAGGGAGCCGGAGCTGATGAAGTCGGTTATGGTGCTCGAGATGGTGGCCTGGTGTTCGTCAGTGGGGTCATGGTCCACGGGTAAGTAGGAGGAGATGTCCGAGAGTTGGCGCTTGGCCTCCGCTTTGTAGAGATCGACGCGCCAGACTACCACGGCACCTCCCTTGTCGGCGGGTTTCATAACCCAGTCTGGATTGTTACGGAGCGAGTCGAGGGCAGTATGTTTGGGGGTGGAGAGATTGGAGTTAGACAGGGGAGTGGAGGTCTAGGCGGTTGATATCCCGAATGCAGTTCTGGATAAATAGTTCTAGAGCCGGAAGGCTACGAGGGGGAGTCCAAGTGGAGGGGGTACGTTGGGGACAGGAAAAGGGATCATCATTCACCACCCCCCTCCACTCATTTCAGGGACCCAAGCAGTCCTTCCAGGGCCGACAGAGGTTCACCTGCACCTCCTCCAACCTCATCTACTGCATCCGCTGCTCCAGATGCCAGATGATCTATATCGGTGAGATCAAGTGGAGGCTTGGCAATCGTTTCGCCGAACACCTCCGCTCAGTCCGCATTAACCAACCCGACCTCCCGGTGGCTCAGCACATCAACTCCCCCTCCCATTCCGTATCCGACCTCTCGGTCCTGGGCCTCCTCCAAGGCCAGAGTGAGCAACACTGCAAGTTGGAGGAACAGCACCTCATATTCCGCTTGGGGAGTCTGCATCCTCTGGGCTTGAACATTGAATTTTCTCAATTCTGTTAACCCTTGCTGTCTCCTCCCCTTCCCACCTCTCCCTCAGCCCTCGGGCCCTGGCATTCCCTCTCTCTCTATCTCTCTCCCCCACCCTAGTCGCACTAGCTTCTCATTTTCACACTACAAACAGCTTACAATGGCTTGTTCCCTTTATCATCGATACTTTTTTGCATATCTTTCATTCATTGTTCTTTATCTCTCCACATCACCGTCTATATCTCTCATTTCCATGATCCCTGACCAGTCTGAAGAAGGGTCTCGACCTGAAACGTCGCCTATCTCCTTCGCTCCTTAGATGCTGCTGCACCCGCTGAGTTTCTCCAGCCTTTTGTGTACCCTCGATTCTCCAGCATCTGCAGTTCCTTCTTTAACAACAGTCCTGATTGCTTGATTGGTATGTATATATGCACACACTGAACTGTTTATGTTCTCGTTTATTAAATTGTTTACAGTGTGTTATGTTTACATATTCTGTTGTGCTGCTGCAAGTAAGAATTTTATTGTTCTATCTGGGACATATGACAATAAAACACTCTTGACTCTCTCTTGACTGCTGATCACCATGTTTTTGACGCTAGGTCCCAAGTTCCACTGTCACAGTGCCTTATTAGCCATTGCAGATATGTAGCACACATTGCCGGCATTCATGATCCCCACTAAACATCCCAATGGAAACCATTATATTACAAGCTCTTACTATGTTCAGAAATTTGTGGTCTGATGTTTGTTTCCCTCTTGATCTTACTGCAATCACAACACCTGTACATGCTTACACAATTAAAGCATTAGATTGCTTCTAATGAGTGAAATGCACTGCACATCAATTGGATGTTGCTCCCTTGTAGTCTTGCACAAAGGCATCTTATTTCGTACAGAATAATTCATAGCCTCATCTGCCTGAGGCTAGATCAGCTTTTAACATCGCACCTTTGCAATTGCCCAGTCACAGATCCTTTTTCTGGAAATTCTACTGTCATCTGGTTTGGAATATGTTGCATGGATCTGTGATAGTTTGTTTGGATGTAACATTTCTCCATATTTATGTTGATAAGAAGATTCAAAAAATTGTCTTGGCCATAACCAAGTTTGATTGACCAGCATTGAAGCACTTTGTAAGTGAAGGGTTAACAAGGAAGTTTGTGCAAAGAATCCTAAGCTATATAACAGCAACAGTATATGACAGAATAAACATGATGGCATAAATACAGAAGATAAAACACCTGTTAATAGCTTTAGGCTATGATTCCCGGTGAAAACTATATATTTTTAAAAGAACATTCCCAAAGATGTCCTAAAATGACAGAAAGAATAATTGGGCCATTGATTGAGACACTTTCTCACGGAATGGTTTAGCTAACCACCTGGAAAGATAATTCTCTAACAGTATGATTTGGCTTACCATTTGTAAAAGTAATCAGGAAGCAGCCCAATTTTATAAATGTTGCTCACCTGCATGCAATAGTTCTGTCAAAAATCAGTGGCCAAAAGGCATTCGACATCTCTCACTCTATTCCATTCAAGAAGGCAAATAATGAGATAGAGGTTTGAACTAAACATCCTTTATTAATGGCTTATAGCACCTAACAACAATCTTTGGTATAACTCAGTATCCAATAAAATACCAGATGTAAAACATGAATCTTAAAGGCATACATTCATGATGCACTTGCCTGCGTTTGTCCCATATTCCTCTAAACCTGTCCTGGCCATGTTCCTGTGTAGGAAAGGACTGCAGATGCTGGTTTAAATCGAAAAGACACAAAAATGCTGGAGAAACTCAGCGGGACAGGCAGCATCTCTGGAGAGAAGGAATGGGTGACATATAGGGTCAAGACCCTTCTTCAGACTGATCAAGTCTTCAGTCTGAAGAAGGGTCTTGACCCGAAACGTCACCCATTCCTTCTTTCCTGTTGAGTTACTCCAGCATTTTGTGTCTATCTAGCCATGTACCTGCCTAATTGCTTCTTAAACATTGTGATAGTCCCTGCCTCAACTACCTCCTCTGGCAGCTCATTCCATACACCCACCACCCTTTATGTGAAAAAGTTACCCCTCGGATTCCTATAAAGTCTTTTCCCCTTCACCTTAAACCCACTAGATTCAATTCCCGTACTCTGGGCAAGAGACTATGCTTCTACCCGATTTATTCCTCTCATGATTTTATACACTTTAATAAGAGCACCCCTCATCCTCCTGCACTCGAGGGAATAGAGTTCCAACCTGCTCAACATCTCCCTATAGCTCAGACCCCCGAGTTCCGGCAACAAACTTGTAAATCTTCTCTGCACCCTTTCCAATTTAACACCATCTTTCCTATAACATGGTGCCCAAAAGTGAACACAATACTTTAAATACAGCTTCACCAACATATTTTACAACTGCAACATGATTTCCCAACTTCGATGCTTATTTTATTTAAAAATCAAATTATTTTAATAATTATTCACCTAAAGTACAAAAAATGCAGCTAATTAATTATTTACAAAGCACAGACGATCAGCATCAACAACGGGCGGCAAAGTGGCGCAGCGATAGAGCTGTTGCCTCAGAGACCATGGTTTGATCTTGATTTATCCGTGTTGGTAGGTTAATTGGCCTCTGTAAATATTCGCCCTAGCTAGTATGGGTAGAACTAGTGAACGGTGATCGATCCGCGGCATGGACTCGGTGGGCCGAAGGGCTTGTTTCAGCTCTGTATCTCTAAAAATAAAACAGCAAATTTAGTTTCTACCATACTTCTAACTTCTTTCCATTTTTTAATTATTTAACTTTGTGTGCCCATGATGCCAATAAACTCCCCAAAAATTACTTCTAGAATATCATCGTCATGAAACAAATCACACACATTTTATACTTAAATTGCAATCACTAAGCATTGTCATGAGTGCATTACATGCATTTAAAACCTCAGTTTTAACTCTTAAACTTAACATTGAACCAATAACCCATGAACTACTAAAGTAATTGCAATTATATATTGTTTCTCAAATGTTATACACCCAATTAGAATAATTTCTAACTGAATTTCTTGCTTTAACCTACAATCTGTCGCAAATCACTATTCACACCAGCTTCCTCTGGACACTGACCTTTCATTTATCTTGCTGAGCCTTTCAAAGCTGGAAAGTAATTTCATGTTTTCTTCCCTCATTAGAGGGTTTCTGTCGGAAACGCTACATCTTGAAGAAATTAGATTCCTCCTACTAGGCAAAGTAGACCAATTCTTAAAGACTGGTCACCTTTTATCAACTTTTTACAAGTAGATGGTGCAACATAACATAACCTTAGAAATTAAATGGTTTAGAACCGAGTGACGGATGGGCAAAAATACAAAATAGGTAGATCTCTCCTAATCTCTCTTTTCTCTACTTTCTCCCTTTTTTCAATCTTTTTAGCTTCTCATCTCTATCCCTTATTTCTTTTGCTATCTGTTTCTACTCGCTTGTCTATCTATTCCGACACTATTTATTTATTTTTTCTCTCTCTTCTTTTATTATTAAATTAAAAATACGAAGTTGTACAAGAATGGAAATATGTATTAGGTACTCAAGTACCACACTACTGAACTTACTTCTAACAAAAATAAACACACAAAAAAAATAAGGTTTCTAATGAACTAATTGTGGATTTTTGGCATCACATTTCTCAGCCTCTTTCACAGCAGTGCCGTGGTTTACTGAACAACTATCAAATCTTTAAGCACAAAATAACATTATGAAAGCAATGTACGGCGACTTTAAATGGGTTTAACAAAACAAATAAAAATCTTCATACAAAATATTATTTTCATTGTAAGCCTAGATGGGATCATTAAGCAGCTCCGTGTACAGATGAAGTCTCAAGGATAAAACATAAATTCTGGAGTATGGTGTACAATTTTGGTCGCCTAGTTATAGGAAGGGTGTCAACAAAATAGAGAGAGTACAGAGGAGATTTACTAGAATGTTGCCAGGGTTCCAGCAACTATGTTACAGAGAAAGGTTGAACAAGTTAGGTCTTTATTCTTTGGAGCGCAGAAGGTTAAGGGGGGACTTGATTGAGGTCTTTAAAATGATGAAAGGGATAGACAGAGTTGACGTGGATAAGCTTTTCCCATTGAGGGTAGGGAAGATTCAAACAAGAGGGCATGACATGAGAATTAAGGAACAGAAGTTTAGGGGTAACGTGAGGGGGAACTTCTTTACTCAGAGGGTGGTGGCTGTGTGGAATGAGCTTCCAGCAGAGGTGGTGGAGGCAGGATCGATTTTAACATTTAAAAGTAAAGTGGATAGGTATATGGACGTGAAGGGAATGGAGGGGTATGGTCTGAGTGCAGGTAGATGGGACTAGGGGAAAACAAATGGTCGGCACGGACTGGAAGGGCCGAGAGGGCCTGTCTCCGTGCTGTAATTGTTATATGGTTTATAAAGTCCTATAGTAACTCAGTGGGTTGGGCAGAATCTGTGGAGAAATGGAGAAACGATCATTTGGATTTGGACCCTACTTCAGAATCAGCCTCAAGAAGGGTCCCAAACTGAAATGTTACCTGTCTATTCCCTCTACAGATGATGAGTTATTCCAACACTTTGTGCTTTGTTCAGGCTTCCAGTATCTGTTGTATCTCCAGGCCCTTTCCAAGATATCTTCCACCACTTTAACAACACCTGAGAACTGAAATGACCTCTCTGCATCTTTCCCTCAATTCAAAGAATGTTATCAAAAGCATAGCTGTTGCCCCAACATATCTGTGAACTGACTTAGTATCTGAAGAAGCCACATAATTTGTTTATGAATTGATTGCCACTGAAAACCATTGAAGACTTCCATTGGTTAGATTCCTGTCCCCCCACATCCAGTTCCAAAGTGCATATCACAGTCAGCTCATCAAGGACTGCTGATGATATTGAATATCTCACCTGCAGTTCAGATTTTCTTGGTGCTATCTACTTTAATGTTTCCGCTTGTGATGGTCTCTGCAGACACTTCCAGCATGGACTCCATCCACCCAAGTACCTCATTGCCATTGCTGTGCAGTACTTGCTTCCCTTGCTGCCTTATGTTAAAGTGAACGTGGAGATCTTGCAAGTGGACACTTGAATAGTCAGTGCTTATGAATCCTTTGGTTTTGAAAAATGCACTTGTAATTCATTCAAATATAAATGTTTTAATTTTCCCAATATCTTTCTGTTTTCTGACATGCAATTCCTCTAAAGCTCTGTTTATTATTGGAGCTTTTAGCAATTCCTTGTGTGCGCAAAACTCAGTGTAAGTAGCTTATTCACCAGGTTACTGCTTGGCATGTCAAGTAAACAGCATGGAGTTTTAAATCAAATATTCATTAATGATCAAGAAAGCACTCAATTCACAGTTGGAGTTGCTACATTAAATTGTCCAAACATGGCATAAGGTATACTTAGCTTTTAAGGTTTTTATCCAAACAAAATAAACTCCACACAACATCCTGAACTTTTGCATCAGCCTATTGAAGAATACAACATGTATTGAAGCTCGTAAACATGGGTACTTCACCTTCCACTCCAGCACTGGATTCACAATTGAGCTCCCTTGATAGATTCTAAGAACAGCTTGTAGTGGAGCCTACCAGGGAGAAGGCAATTTTGGATTTAGTATTGTGTAATGAACCAGATTTGATAGGGGAACTCGAGGTAAAAGGGCCATTAGGAGGTAGTGACCATAAGATGATGTTTTAATCTACAACTTGAGAGGGAGAAAGGAAAATCGAAAGTGTCAGTATTACAGTTGAACAAAGTGGGCTATGGCACCATGAGGGAGGAGCTGGCCAAAGTTGATTGGAAAGATATCCTAGCAGGGATGACAGTGGAACAACAATGGCAGGTATTTCTGGGAATAATACAGAAGGTGCAGGATCTGTTCATTCCAAAGAGGAAGAAAGATTCCAAGGGGAGTAAAGGGCGACCGTGGCTGACAAAGGAAGTCAAGGAAAGTATAAAAATAAAAGAGAAGTATAACATAGAAAAGATCAGCAGGAAGCAAGAGGATTGGGAAACCTATAAAGAGCAACGGAAGATAATTAAAAAGGCAATACGGGGAGAAAAGATGAGGTAGCCATGAATATAAAGGAGGATAGTAAAAGCCTTCTTTAGGTATGTGAAGAGGAAAACATTAGTTAAGACCAAAGTTGGACCTTTGAAGACTGAAACAGGTGAATTTATTGTAAGGAAGTAGCAAACGGCTGATGAGTACATGGTGACATGTACTTTGGACCCGCCTTCACTAAGGGAGGCACAAACAATTTCCCTGATGTACTAGTGGCCAGAGGATCTAGGGTGACAGAGGAACTGAAGGAAATTCACATTAGGCAGGACATTGTGTTGGGTAGACTGATGGGACTGAAGGCTGATAAATCCCCAGGGCCAGGTGGGCTGCATGCATCTCATGGTACTTAAGGAAGTGGCTTAGAAATTGTGGATGCATTGGTGATCATTTTCCATTGTTCTATAGATTCAGGATCAATTCCTGTGGATTGGATGGTAGCTAATGTTATCCCACTTTTTAAGAAAGGCGGGAGAGGGAAAACAGGGAATTATGGACCTGTTAGCCTGACATCAGTGGTGGGGAAGAAGCTGGAGTCAATTATAAAAGAAGAAATAGCGGCACGTTTGGATAGCAGTAACAGGATCGGACCGAGTCAGCATGGATTTACGAAGGGGAAATCATGCTTGAATATTCTTCCGGAATTATTTGAGGATGTAACTGGGAAAGTGGACAAGGGAGAACCAATGGATGTACCTGGACTTCCAGAAAGCATTTGATAAGGTCCAACATAGGAGATTAGTGGGCAAAATTAGAGCACATGTTATTGGGGGTAATGTACTGACTTGGATAGAGAATAGGTCGGCAGACAGGAAACAAAGAGTAGGGATTAATGGGTCCCTTTCAGAATGACAGGCAGTTACTACTGGGGTACTGCAAGGCTCGTGCTGGAACCGCAACTATTTATAATATACATCAATGATTTAAATGAAGGGATTCAAAGTAACATTAGCAAATTTGCAGATGACACAAAGCTGGGTGGCAGTGTGAACTGTGAGGAGGATGCTACAAGGATGCAGGGTGACTTGTACAGGTTGGGGGAGTGTGCGGATGCATGGCAGATGCAGTTTGATGTGGATAAATGTGAGGCTGTCCACTTTGGTGGCAAAAACAGGAAGGGAGATTATTATCTGAATGGTGACAAGTTGGGAAAAGAGGAAGTACAAAGAGATCTGGGGGTCCTTGTTCATCACTCGCTGAAAGTAAGCATGCAGGTACAGCAGGCAGTGAGGAAAGCGAGATTCAAGATTTAAGAGAGTTTATTGTCATGTGTCCCTGATAGGACAATGAAATTTTATTTCGGAGTCACTTGAGTAACTACGTGAAGGCCGTCAGCCCGCATGCATGTTATTACGTCTAGCGCATTGCACAACGGCTGACAGGCAGGCACGCTGCGCCTGCCAGCGGTAAGTTTTTAACCTGGAAGGTAAGTTTAAACTTATTTCTAGGGTTGTTTTTTGTATTGCAGGAAACCCCTCATAGAGTTTGCCTGCTGGATTCGGGGTGAAGTTGGACGGGCCGTGGGGAAACCGGTTATGGACAGTGGGGAGATCCCGGTCCGGACCGCGGAAGCACGGGTAGCCGGCTGCCGTCAGGTTCACTCCCAAGTCGCTGACAAGGAGGTCAGTGACACCCAGGAGGGGAGTGCGAGTGGGGGTTTCTCCCAGTATGGGCTCCCAGACTGCAATGGTCCCCCCAGAAACAGGGGTTAGACTGGGGTCCGCAGCTCCCACACCGCAATGGTTCCCCCAGAAGAAAGGGTTAGACTACCCCAGTCACTCACTATGCAGTCCGCAGCACCCACATCTTAAAGGTCCCCCAGAATTAGGGGTTAGACTGGCAGTAAGCCGGTATCGCTACCCTAGTCGCGGACAATTGGGTTAGCAGCCCCCTGACCGCTTAGGTCTTCCCAGATAAAGCGGTCAGACTGGCTGTAAGCTGGTCGCTACCCCAGTCGCAGACAATGGGGTCAGCAGCCCCAGACCGCTTAGGTCTTCACAGGTAAAGCGGTTAGACTGGCAGTTAGCCGGTCTTGCTACCCCAGTCATTGACAATGGGGGCAGCAGCTCTCAGACCGCTTAGGGCTTCCCAGATATAGGGGTTATACTGGCAATAAGCCGGTCTCGCTACCCCAGTCGCTGACAATGAGGTCAGCAGCTCCCAGACTGCTAAGGTCTCCTCAAATAGGGGAAAACTGGCAGCAAGCTGGTATCGAGACCCAGTCACTAACTATGGGGTCAGCAACTCACAGACTGCTATGGTTCCCCAGGAAAGGAGTTAAATCACAAGGAAGCCAGTGAGGCCTGGGGACTCGGTCGAGTTGGGTCAGGAGGTAGTATTTGCGAACGCCTAAAACCCACCTGGAGCACCTGATGGAGAGGTTGCTCCAAAGAGATATGCTCTAGAAGAGAGCTATGTGAGCCTGGGTATTATGGAGAACCCGCTGGCAGCGGCACCTGTATCAGGGCTGCACAATATCTCGCTCGCTATCGAGGGGAGCATCCAGGGTCAGTTTCAGTCTGGGCCAGATCCATATCCTGATATAGGTCTGAAGGGCCATGTCAGCGCAGGTATCCTCAGGGGCCTGCGGCAGCACCTGTCTCAGGGCTGTCTACGAGTCTCCCTCTCGGTGGAGAGGAGTGTGAGGATATACTCACAAGTGAAGAGGCAGAAAACCCAGAAGGGGCCAGATTTTCCTCACGCTACAAGTGCCGGCAGTGAACAGAGCTATCAAATGAAACCATCGTATCGGCGATGACACCCCCACACCTCATCGGCAGTAAGCAGTTCACTGAAGTTGATGGCCACTTGAATGCTAGGCTCAGGTCTTTCAGGCCAAGGGCCAAGCCAGTCTCAGGAATATGGAATTTACATAAACCATAAGACCACCGGTAACCATGGAGGTAGGTGGGTCTGGTTTCTTCCGAAACATGGGGTAAGTGGACCATTTACAAGTTGGTAATATTTACACTTGTTTTTGTACAAATGAAAATGATAACATGTGATGGGTTATTATTACACAGTATACAAGGGTGCTAAGCGTGGCTTGGGATTGAGGCAGAGATGTCTTTCGAGGCAGACTCAGTATTACGGCCAAGATTGCCTTCGAGATATCTTGGAAATATGGCCAGAATTGTCTTTCGAGGCTTGCTCAGGATTACGGCCAGGATTACCTTCCGCGACAAGCTCATTAATATGGCCAGAGTTGTCTTTCAAGACAGGCTCAGAATGATGGCTGGAGCAGTTTTTTAAGGCAGGCCTGTAGAATGGCCAAGTTTGTTTTCTTTTTTTTTGTGTTTGTTTATTTTTGTTAAGAAGTAAGTACAGTAGTCTGGTACTTAAGTACCTAATACATAAATACATATTATCATTCTTGTACAACTTCATACTTTTGGTTCAATAATAAAAGAACAGTGAGAGAAAAAAGAAATAAAGAGTGTCAGAATAGATAGACAAGCGAGTAGAAACAGAAAACAAAAAAAAATAAAGGACAGAGGTGAGAAGTTAAAAGATTGAAAGAAAAGGAAAAAGTAAAAAGAAAAGAGAGATTAGGAGAGATCTACCTATCTCATATTTTTGCCCATCCGTCACCCAGTTCTAAACCATTTAATTTCTAAGGTTATGTTATGTTGCACCATATGCTTGTATAAAGTTGATAAACGGAGACCAAATCTTTAAGAATTGGTCTACTTTGCCTAGTAAGAGGAATCTCATTTCTTCAAGATGTAGCGTTTCAGACATGTTTGAGATCCACATTTTGAATGTTGGCGTAGGTGCGTTTTTCCAAAATTTAAGTATAAGTTTTTTTGCTGTTATTAGACCATAATTAAGAAAAGCTTCTTGGAATATAGTTAGTTTACTTCCCTCTTCCATTGATCCAAAGATAATCAATTCAGTATTGGGGTTCAATTTTTTGTTAAATAGTTTTGTAAAAATTCCAAAAATTTCATTCCAAAATGTATACAGTTTTGTACAAGAGAAAAAGGAATGTGCTATAGTGGCATTTTGAGTTAAACATTTGAAAATATTTTATTCAGTCTTGTTTTCGAATAATATAATCTATGTAAAATGTTAAATTGAATTAGGTTATGTCTTACATTCATTGAACATTTGTTTACATATAATAAATTTTTATCCCATCTATCGTTCGGAATTTTTATCAATAACTCTTGTTCCCAGTCTCTTCTAATTGCTTCTGTCATTGGTGTTTCTATATTTAGAATTATATTATATAAGTAAGATATTAAATTGCTTGATTCTGCCTTTCTATTCATCCCTTCCTCCAGTAGATCTGGGGTTAAAGTTTGATATCCTTGTATATACTTTTTCAAATAATCTTGAATTTGAAGGTATTTGAAACATTGGTTACTTTTCAAATTATATTTTAGTTGTAATTGTTGGAATGATAAAAGGTTTCCCATTTCATACATATCTCCCATCATTTTAATTCCTATTCTTTCCCAAAGGGTAAACGTTTTATCAATAATGGATGGTTTGAATGAGGGATTATTAGCTATTGGAGAAAGAAGCGATAATTTTCCTAATTTTAAAGTTAATTTTATTTGTTTCCAAATTCGTAGTATACTATGAATAATTGGATTCTTCTTGTATATTACATTGTTCAGTTTTATCGGGGAAAGAAGGATCGCACCTATATTATGAGGGGAACAATCCTCTTTCTCCATTCTTATCCAATCTACCTGTTGGGCAGAACTGTCCAACCAGTAGATTATATTTTTAATATTCACTGCCCAATAATAATACAATAAGTTAGGGAGTGTCAGTTCGTTTTCGAGGCAGGCACGGAATTATGGCAGGTGTGACCTGTAAATTGTGAAAGATGGAGGATGTCGGTTCATAATTGATTTAACTCCCATGTGCGACATAGCTTTCAGTATATGGAATTTCCCTACTGTCTAACTGTTTCAGCTGCAACTATATTTGAGGAATTGAGGTTCCTCAGCCATCCAGTTGATACCTACTGGAAGTTATTGTTTATCGGATTTACATTTAACTATTAATTTATCTGTGACTCCGCCATGGGGCAACAGATTGCAATCAATAGAAGCCTGTAACAACCTTGTAATCAAGCAATCTTCTATTCATCAAGTGTAATTGGCAATATAGCAGCTGTGTTTCAGCTGTGCAATTGGGCCTTGCATTATCAGAACTTTCAATGTGCAAGTAGTAACCTCGCAAGTGCCATATAGGTCATTGTTAAAAACCTATGCTATTACCAGTTAAAGCTACCAAAGTCACAATGGTGGTCAAACTATATTCAGCATTGCTCCAGTAGTTTTTGCTCAAATAATCTTCAGTTATATTCCTACAGATGCTAGAGCTCAAAGATGGAAATTTACGAATGCCATCTCTAGTAACAAAGGTGGATGGGATTTGCATGAATCACCAATTCTTCAGTTATTGGTATCAACTACCTCTAGACACTGGGTGTATACTATGGGTTAAAGGGTTATTGTGTGAATATGCAAAATCTGCATGCTCGAAGTTCCAAGTTGATGCACTGTGGTGGTGTCATATGTTAGTCACATGGATGCAATAAAGTCAAAGTATCCTGTCATAATTTACCCAACCTTTTTTGGCGCTGGTGTATCATCATGCAAAATCAATGACAACACAGTATGGATATTGGATCACAAAGTATTTTAGGATCTATGGCTCGATGGCACCTAATATCGATATGTTTCCATACAGGCTCATTCACCAGTTGTAAAAACAAGTGGCATAACAGTGGGGAGAGATACATTCTCGCTACATGGGGGAGGAATGTTTCTTTTAAGTGGTTTCTCCATTTTTGCCTCATCAGTCGGGTCTTGCAATAATTCAGCAAGATTCTGCTTCAGGGTTCTCGTACTGTCTGACTGGCCTATGCAGCCATGGTTTTCCCACAAATGTTGGGAATAATAATAGAACCTTATATGGGGTTCTTAACATAAAACTTTGCTGGTTCAGCTTGGGATTCGGGGAATCAGCTCTACATGATTAATCAATTCATTGTTTTACAGAATCAGAGAAGACCACTCGCGGCTCGGGCTGTCAGACTGATCCATGTATGTTCTCACTGCAGAGTGCAGGGATAGCTCCAAAAAAACAGTACTTTGCCTCTTCAGGATATGGAAAGTGTTTTCTGTTAAATGTTATGTTACATATTCATTTTCTATGGGTCTGATAATAAATTAAGTTATAGTCCCATTAACTGTGCCCAACGTGCTTCTCATCCTAATTGCTGCAGCAAGTGGGACCCGCACTCTCGGGTCTCACCCTCCGATGTCCAGTTATTAAGGATATCATTAACACAAGTTCTCCCAGACCCAAGTACACGGAAGTATGGGATATTGACATTGTGTTAACATTTATTCACCATGGGGCTCCAGCTAAATCTCTATCTTTGGTTCGGCTCTCAAAGGTAGTTAATCCCCTGGCGCTGCCCTTAGCGCACGGGTCCAGTCATTACATAAATTGTGACTGGACAGGATGGTTACACCTGCTATATATTAATTCATGTTTACATACCACATGCACCTTTGGTTACGTGTGGTCATACATTTACAACATTACGTCAAGGTCATCTAGATCCTTAGTGGCTCTGATACTTGCTATGTTTGTTAGTTACAAAAAAAAAACCTCATAAGAAGGTGTCAGTTCAGACCATCTCCAGGTGGTTATGCAAGGTTTTGGCTTATACAGGAGTAGATACTAATGTCTAATCTCATTCCACCAGGGCTGCTACAACACCAGCAGCAAGGGTTATGTGCGGTCCACTGGACCACATCCTGTGAACTGCAGGATGGTCTAACGAACGACTTATCCAACATTTTATTTTAACCCATTGCCAGATCAGGGGTATTTGCCAACTCTATTTTAGATTCTATTTATAGTATCCCCTCAGATGAGAGGGGTTACTGTTATTATTATTTGTTCATTTATCAGCATCAGCATGTTTTTAAATCTATGTCATCTATAGATGACATAGAATGTTTTCCTTATCTATGGTCAACTGATGCAGTCGTGCTTGTGTGGACTCGTTTTTGCACGGCATGAAACCACATAGTTTCAAAAGCTTCATGTAGTCACTCACGTGACTCCGAAGTAAAATATTAAGATTAAATGAGAACTTACCAGTTTGAAGTTTGATCTTTATTTTATGAGGAGTTACGATGAGCGATTACGTGCCCTCCGCTCCCAACCCTTGTATGATAAAGATTATCTGGTAGTTCTAGTCATCGCTAATCTTACTATGTTAGTTCAACAACTGTTAACTGTGATTTCACACCGCTGCTTTGAAATATTGACGCGCATGTGGGCTGACGGCCTTCACGTAATCGCTCATCGTAACTCCTCATAAAATAAAGATCAAACTCCAAACTGGTAAGTTCTCATTTAATCTTACTATTCTTGCTTTACTTCTGCACAACAGAACGTAGTAGGCATGACTACAGAAGTGATCAGTGTATCCATATACCATTATATAAATATATACACACATGAATAAATAAACTGATAAAATGCAAATAAACAGAAAAGCTAATGGCGTATTGGCCTTCATAACAAGAGGAGTTGAGTATAGGAGCAAAGAGGTCCTGCAATTTTACAGGGCCCTAGTGAGACCACACCTGGAGTATCGTTTGCAGTTTTGGTCTTCAGATTTGAGGATGGACATTCTTGCTATTGAGGCAGTGCAGCGAAGGTTCACAAGGTTAATTTTCGGGATGGCAGGATGTCTCATGTTGATAGAATGGAGCGGCTGGGCTTGTATACTCTGGAATTTAGAAGGATGAGAAGGGTTCTCATCGAAACATATAAGATTATTAAGAGATTGGACACACTAGAGGCAGGAAACATGTTCCCGATGTTGGGGGATTCTAGAACCAGGGGCCACAGTTTAGGAATAAGGGAAAGCCATTTAGAACGGAAATGAGGAAAACCTTTTTCACCCAGAGAGTTGTGAATCTGTGGAATTCTTTGCCTCAGAATGCAGTGGAGACCCAATTCTCCAGATGCTTTCAAGAGAGAGTTAGATCGAGCTCTTAAAAATAGCGGAGTCATGGGATATGGTGAGAAGCAGGAACTTTGTGCTGAATGAGGATGATCAGCCATGATCACAGTGAATGGCCTTGTAGGGCCGAATGGCCTACTCCTGCACCTATTGTCTATTGCCTATTGTCTATTGTCTATTTTCTGATAATAGGTCTCTCAGTTGACACGTTGACTTTATTTTTCTTTCCGGTGATGCTGGTTGCCCTGTTGAGTGTTCCCAGCACTTACTATCTTTTTTTATTTCAGGTTTCCACCTGCATCTTTTGTGATTCATTTTGTGTAGTGGATGACTGAAAATCTAATAGCTTAAGATAAAAAGATGATGGCAGTCATTCAAAATAGCGAAATATCTGGATAGTCTGATTTGTCCTATAACAAAATATTTTTTGCACTTTCATTGGTTCATTGGCTGTATTTCTCAAAAATCAAGGATGTGAGTATGACGATGTCAGTCATTTAATTCACAGATTAAGATATTGTAAATATGATGTATGCAGGTTTGAAACTAGTTGATAAAGTTGGCATTTTACATTAGCTTTAGAATATTTTTATTTTCCTATCGCCCATTGGAAATACTTGCATTTATTGATAACCAGAATATCGTTTCAGCTCCTTACATCATTTATTTCTGTGGGGTTTGGAATGTGTAACATAACATAACATAACAAATACTTTATTAATCCCCTTATTCAGGGGAAATTCAGATGTCCTTGCAGCACACTAATAAAAAAATACAACATAGCATTAAAGAAATTTAACATTAAAACATAAAAACATCCCCCCACAATGGTTCCCACTGTGGGGGAAGGCACAGAGTCCAATCCCCATCCCTATGTCAACCCAAAGTAGTCGGGCCTACGGAGGCCCGATGTTCCCGGCTGATCTCACCGGGTGATGGTACTCCGCGTCGGTACACCCTCTCAGCGGCTTGGGATGGCTGGAACAGCCGCCTCCCCACCGGAGACCGCGGCTTCCACGCCAACAGGCCGTGCCGGACGGAGCTCCACACACTGGCGATCTCGGCGAGATCCCAGGCTCCGCAATGCAAAGTTCAGCGCTGCCACCTGCCACAGGCCGCTCCACAGACCCGAGACTCCGCGATGTTTTATTATCGGCGGTCGCAGCATCCAGCGCAGCGCCCCAGGCAAGGCATCGCCCACTCCATCCCACGATAGCGCTCCAGCGCTGCACCGCCTCCGACACCGAGGTTCTGGCCAGGTCTCCCCAGGAAAACGTCACTCCAAACCCCGCTGGTAGGCCGCAAGGATGGGTCGAAGTTGCTGCTCGAGATAAGCCGCCTCTCCGACCAGGTAGGGACTTGAGAAAGCAGTTTCCCCCCCCCCCCCCCCCACCCACCACACATAAAAAGATTAGACGCCCAACTAACACTTTTAACGTACTAAAAATAAAGAATATAAGTGAAAATAAAAAGGGACAGCTGCAGGACTGGCAGCCGTACAGGACAGTGCCCTGCTGACAAGCAAAAATAAGGAAGATTATCCATCCCTGTTTGCTCTTGAGAAGATGGTAATGAGACACTTTTTTAACCATTGTCATGCTGATTTGTGATTGAACCTGGTACCAACTGGTCGTGTGATGTGTAAAGACACAAAGGATTTCTTAAACTCTTCAATTCAAGATTAATCAAAACATTTGAAACATGATTTGTCAGTCAATAATTTACTTAATTGCTTTTGACAAAAAAATACTGGATATTAACTGATGGTTCATCCTGAGTAAAAGAACTGTCTAATGGTTTGTATACACAATTCATTTCCAAAACTTGCATGAATCATTCAGTATTTTTAAATATGTAGCAATTGCAAACATAAGGACAGATTGAAAACAATTATATTTATATGAGCATATGAACAGCAACAGTGCAGTAACAAAGTAGGCAACTATTCAATTCCATTATCCAGGTCAATTAACCCAAAATGGATTCAATTATGAATTGGGTGGATCCAGAAATATTATTATTTATTGGTCAGATTATTTTAATATGTTCCATCCTGTCTTTAAATACAGATAGCGAACAAAGTAGTTTGAAGTTCAACTGTGGTCCTGGTGAAAGGACTTATGTTCCTGTATGTAATAATTATATCCATTTCGTACACACTTGAAACACCTTCCATAAAACACCTTCCATAACTCTTCGCTATCATTCTTATATATTTGGTTACAAAGGAGAGGTTGTGCACAACAAATTATTTGATGTAACATTGGTATTTTAACATTTTATTTACGTTAATAGATGTTTCTCTTCTCTCTTTTAATATTGTGATCAAAATAAACATTTAACCAAACAAAGCAAAATATCATACTTACCTTTTATAAATTCTTCTAATACAATAATAACCAAGTAAAATCGGAAAAGTAATTAAGAATACAATCTTAAACCTATACTATCCATGCACCAGTCTAAATGCTTTTAAATATTGCGATTACACCTGCCTCAACTACCTCATCTGGCAGCTCATTTCATACACCCATCACTGCCCTCAGGTTCATATCAAATGCTTCTCCCATCACCCTAAACGTAGGTCCTCTGGTTCTTGATTCCCCTACTCCAAGAGTACGTGGCACAAGAGACTCTGTCCGTTCACCTGATCTATTCCTCTCGTGATTTTATACACCTCTATAAAATCACCCTCATTCTCCTTTGCTCCAAGGAGTTCTAGCCTGCTCAGTCTCTCCCTGTAGCTCAGGCCCTCGGGTGTAGGCAACATCCTCATTAATCTTCTCTGTATCCTTTCCAGCTTGACACCTCTTTCCTATAATGTGGGGCCCTAAATTGAACACATAGCTCGAAATGCAGCCTCACCAACGTCTTACATAACTGCAACACGACCTCCTACTCAACCTTTTATACTCAACTTTCTATACTCAGTATTCTGATTGATGAAGGCTAGTGTGCCAAAGTGGCCTGTCCACGAAGTTCTCATTTTTCCAGATTGTCCTGAGGCCATCCTGCTGTTACTCCTGTTCCTTAACACAGTCCTTAAGGAGCTGCACCTGGACACAATTCCCACAGGTCGTCATCTGGGTTACCAGCAGTTTCCATGACTTCAGCCACCTCATTGAAAATTCTTGGGCCAAAGACTTGCACGTGACCTCCACACAGCAAATAAGACTATTGTCCAACATGGCTGCACCTTGCCTTATTTTTATTTGCCAATCAATTAACCAATTTGGATGCTGTAACACTCAACCAACTTGCTGCTCCTGGCTGTCACTCCTGCTGTGACCTCTGATTCAAGTGCTCAGACCTGTCGATGGGCAGGCTTTTTAAAGTTCCCTTGTACTTAGTGGGAATTTCCTTGCTGCAACCAATCAACCGACTTGCTGCTCTCAGCTGCCACGCCTGCTCCAACCTCCGATTCAAGTGCCTAATGTAGCCTTGACAAAATGGATTAAACTGCTGGGAAATTGTACCATAATGTCATAATACTAAATATTTGTCTTGGCTACAATCCCAAACTACGTTCCCATATTACTAAAGCCCCTGTCCTACTGTACGAGGTAATTCAAGAGTTCTCCCGAGTTTTCCCCGATTCAAACTTGGAGAATGTCTGTAGCGGATCCGCAGGTGTTCGTCGATGTCTCGTAGCGGCTCGTACGAGTAAAAAGTAACCATTTTTTTCATCACGAGTATTTTTTTACTCGTGGACATTTTTTGCAGGGATGAAAAAACTTCACGAGTTTAGCGGATGTCCCGAGTACCTACCATTAGCTTTAAGAGCCACTACGAGACATCCACAAAGTCCTACGGATCCGCTACGAACATTCTCCAAGTTCGAATCAGGGGAAAACTCGGGACAACTCTTGAATTACCTCGAACAGTGGGACAGGGGCTTAATTCCACCCTAATTCTCCTGTCCATTAATTCCCTTGTCATTGTCATTGTTTGAACTAGAATCCTGGCAGCTTTGGACCTATTCAACACAGACTCATAGCTGTGATTCTAGAGTCCCTCCATTGTAACCATTACTTACATTCTAACATTTTGCCCCAGTTCTATCTCTTCCTTATCACATCAGTTGCTTGGTAAAACTAATCCATACATGCAGAGCTTGCTCGTCCAAATCCCCCCTTCCTATATCTTATTTGGGGCTCCCTTGGGCTGGCTGACTTGCATTAATTACTATCTTTGCCTTACTCTAATTTCAGTATGATTCTCATTTTCAAATCACCTCATGTCTTGTTTCTTCCTAAATCTTTAACTATTCAGACATAAGAAACACAGAAATTCTGGTACCTCCCACAGGCTTTACTGCATTATTGGCAGGTTTTCTTCCATTCATCAAAGCCTGTTTCTCTACTTAAGTTAAGACCAGATCTCAAATTCCGCAGCCTATTCTGTATTCACTTCTGATATCAAGCTGGTATCAAGCCAGGTTAATTCCTTCCTGCTGCAAACTCTATCTTGCTGGTTAACCCACCAATATCATCTGGTGACTGAGCAGGTTATCCATCCCTGACTGTGGTACCTTCATAATTACCTCAAAGCCAAACTCCATTGGCTATTACCCTTTTGACTCTAACTAGGAAGGGTTAGATCGCATATCTCTGACTCCTGACCTCTTGTAGCCACAGGCTTAATATGTCTCGAGACCACACTTGAGTACATAAGAATTTGCTTAAGCTAGTATCACCCTTATCAGCTGCTAACAGCCAACAGAGTTTGACTTTGAAGGAAATATTGTCGCTACAGTCAGGGAAGGATGACCAGTCTATCTTGCATCTTGTCTTAATGCAATTTCATTATACAGTATTACAACTCTACAATCAATTTGCATGCCAGAAGAGAGAAAATACAACAAGGTGACTGTATATCTGTGCAGTATTGGTTTGTGATTCTCCCTTCCCTCTCTTGATTGACTATCTTCATCGTGTTTGTTCAATGTAAGTCCATGACTTAACCAATCCACTATTATTAAGTTTGAGTTTAGTTTATTGAGTTTGAGTTTGGTGCTGGTAGATAAACAATAATCGGACAAAGGAGTTTTCATGAAAATAGTTTTGTGTTTGTCAGCCTTTAAAAAAGCTGATAAGTTTCATTTTTAGAGCAAATGATTGATTGTTCCAAATGCTGCTAGGATGAATCCAGATTATTGGAAATAACTGTTATGTTTCTGTATATTTTTGAATCCTGTGACTAAATTACTGATGTTCAGAGAAAAAAAGTAGCAGTTAAGCTTTACCAAATTTATTTTAACCTCCCTTGCACTCCTCCAGCTCAACGTTTTGTTTTTTTTTTGTATATTTAGAAGTTCTTTTTAGAGCACATATTTCCTCATGATATATCAGGATGCTCTTTCTGGTAGATTTTTGTGAGTGTGGACTACAAAATTGGCATACAACTATATAATGTTGGTACATTTAAATGCATACTTGCTGCAGGTCTGGCCACAGAGGCAATGCAACAGAAGTCCAGGAAGAGGTTAAATGTATGGTTTTAATGGAGAATATATGCTATTGATATTATTGCATTCTGGATTGATCCTGTATTAGTCCAAATATTGGCAGAAATTAATATATTCTGAAAACTAAATTATATTCAAATCTGGTAATAATTGAGCACTGTTCAAACAGCAAAATGAATGGTGTGAGACAGTTTGGCTATATAGTGGTCAAGGTATGAAAGGCAGAAGTGAGGAGAATAGTCACATCAATACAAAACATTTTAGTCTTGTAAATTTTAATATTCTTATATGTAGGAATTTGCTTTTTTTCTAGCTGCTTTCTAAAAAACTGGTGCACAAATACATTGTTTTAATATTACAGTAGATGACTTTAGTTTAGCGATACAGCATGGAATCAGGCTGTTCGGCCAACTGAATCCATGCTGACTATTGATTACCCATTCTTACTTCGGAGTCACGTGAGTGACTACGTGAATAGAAGCCCGTACAGCCGTTGGTGCGTCATGACGTCAGACGCTGGTGCAGTCGGGCGGTTGGAGCAGCAGCGCTCCTCCGAGCGGTAAGTTTAAACGGGTTACACGAAAAGCTGGAGAATTTAGCGGGTGCAGCAGCATCTAAGGAGCGAAGGAGATGGGCGACGTTTCGGGTCGAGACCCTTCTTCAGACTTCACCCTCGATTCTCCAGCATCTGCAGTTCTTCGTTAACAAGTTTAAACGGAGGTAAGGTTTGTTGAAATATTTTACCACAGGTCATTTTCTGCGACGGTTGGGAGTTTTGGTAGATATGTTGCAGAAAGTGAAGAAGGTGTCGGCGAGGCGCTCCGGGGGTAGAAAGGAGAGTGACCAGGAGAGTGTTGAGGATGGAGGCCCGTCTGGTACACCTGGTCCGGTGCTGGCTACACAGCCAGTGGTTGCGGACCCACTGCCGGGGGGCAGTGGAGGCTTGCACAGTAGGGCGGAAGGCCACTGGCAAGTCTCTGTGGCCCGTAGATGAGTCGGACCTGGAGGTTATACCCTCCATAGGAGAGTCCGTTTGCTCACGGCTCTCCCACGTCGAGATTCTATTACAAAAGAATGCTCGACAGGGACCAGCTCCGTGAGGAGGAGTGGTGCCCAAGCCAGGCTGATGGAGAGCTTGTGCTAGCAGCACCTGTTTCAGGGCTGCAGAACTATCCTGCCTGTGAGGAGGAGTGGTGTGGTGCCCAAGCCAGGCTGATGGAGAGCTTGTGCTAGCAGCACCTGTTTCAGGGCTGCAGAACTATCCTGCCTGTGAGGAGGATGTTCTATCAGGGCCGTTTGCTGACACTGTTTCTATGCTGGGGGAGAGCAGTAAAGGTGTTCGGTTGGAGGTAATTCCGAACATTGCTGGGAAGTTTGCTGAGTGTAGAGAGGCAGGAAAGGATTGATGTAGAATTGGCCGAAGCCATTCAGTATATGCTCTCCCACCAGTTACAGGAGCTAGCTATGGATGAAGTAGCAAAAAACTATAAAGCTCCTGTTAATTGTGATCTCCTGAAGGTACCGGTGGTTAATCACCAAATTTGCATAGATGGGTTTGCCTGCTAGGGCCCAGGAGATGAAGTTTTAGAAAAGTGCTTAAACTGTTGTAAGCAGGTATTACAGCTGTGGTGAAAGTTAGTGATACAAATGATATGGTTGAAGCACACCAGGATGAACTGGGACTCCTTTGTAATGCATTTTGAAATTAATAATGTCGGGAGGGCCGCTATTAGGCCAGTGCTAACCCGAATTTGGCAAGTTGTGCAAACCGACCAGTGTACCACCACGAAATCTGTTGTTTGGTGGTAGCCTTGCAAAAAGGGTCAAAGACTGTTATGAGGTTGTTATAACCATGGCCCTCATTAAGCCAGCTGGAAGCAAGGCAAAAAAGGTTCCCTACAAGAAGTCGAGGACAACAAGGCCGCAAGGAAAGATGCTGGTAAGGAATATAACATTTGACAGACGATGAATTAACTGATGTTCCTGTTCAAATTGGGGAAGGTTAAAATTGTTCTCAAACAATGGCAGCAGTTGACATCAGATTTGTTCATACTTAGTGTATTGAAGGGGTGAAAAATTGGATTTTACTATGACAGTCTACCTAATCAACATTTTCCTAGTCGTAAACTTATTTTTTCAGATGAGGAAAATGTGCTTATTCAAGCAGAGATTCAGTCGTTACATAAGAAGGGGTAATTGAGCCTTCTGTCTATCAAAGTCAACAATTTCTGTCAAGTATATTTCCCAGATCTAAAAAGACTGGGGGATGTAGAATTATTCTGGATTTATCGAATTTGAACAAATTTGTTTGTTATAGGCATTTCAAAATGGAGAACTTTACCACGGGCAAACATCTAGTGTCCAAAGGGTATTATATGGCAACCATTGATTTAAAGAATGCGTATTACGCAGTGTCTATTCATGGTGATGATAGAAGATATTTGAAATTTATTTGGATGACTGAGCTGTGGCAATTTTAGGACATTGCCGAATGGATTAACTTCAGCTCCTAGATTATTTACTAAATTGGTAAAACCTGTGTTAGCATTGCTTAGAGCTCAGGGGCATGTGGTAATGGCCTATTTAGATGATATTCTGATTGTTGGAAAGACTCATGCTGAAACTCAATCATCAGTTTCAGTTGTTAAAATCACTTTTGAACAAATGGGATTTGTTATTCACCCAGATAAATCTAAATTATCACCAGTCCAAATTATTGATTATCTGGGATTTACCATTAATTCCAATCACATGTTGGTAACTTTGCCCAGGGATAAATTGAATCAGTTAATTGAGGACTGTGTTAATCTCGTTGGAGAACAACGGCCTTTGATTAGACAAGTAGCCAGTTTTATTGGGAAGTTGTTGCAGCCTTTCCAGCTGTGCAGCATTGTCCTCTGCATTATCAACTATTACAACCATCAAAGGAACAGGCACTGAGAATACAAAGGGGCTATTTTTGATAGGCCTATGCAGTTGTCAGCTGGGGCGATTGCTGACATACAGTGGTGGATAGTACATGTTTCAAAAAATTTAAGGAAGGTTTTGGTGGAATCAACGTCACTGATATTACAGACTGATGTAAGTGCACTGGGTTGGGGTGCAACAGATATGTCTTCTAGTTGTGGAGGCAGATGGAATGTGGATGAGACATCGCTTCCTCAATTAAGAGGGATTAATTATTTAGAGTTGTTGGGCACCTGGTATGGGCTCAAAGCTTATTGTTCTACAAGGAGGGATCTGCATGTGCAGGTCAGATTGACAACACCACAGCAGTGGCATATGTAAACCACATGGGTGGAGTTAAGTCACAGTCTTGTGATAGACTGGCTAACCAGATTTCGAGCTGGTGTATTGACCAAAATATCTGGCTTTCAGCACTTTATTTGCCAGGAAGAGGTCACGTCAGTTTAATGACAACATTGAATGGATGTTAAATCAGGATGTATTTAACCAAATGATTGATCAGTATGCATTGCCAGATATTGACTTGTTTGCATCTCGATTAAATCATCAGTTACCTAGATATGTTTCATGGTAACCAGATACTGGGGCAGTAGCAGTGGATGCATTTTCGCTGCATTGGGGGAGGAATGTTTGTATATGTATTTCCTTCATTCTGTCTCATCAGCAGATGTTTGCAAAAGATCAAGGAGGACTCCGCTTCAGGGGTATTGGTAGTGCCAGATTGGCCTACACGAGCATGGTTTCCCGTTGTATTACAAATGGCTAGGGAGCCTTACATGCTTATGCCCAAGAATAAAAATCTACTGGTAAATCCAGTCACTGGGGATCAACATCCTTTATAGGATCGTATTGATCTGTTAATTTGCAGATTTTAAGGAGGCCATACCTGGGGAGAGGACTGTCTCATCGGACGGTGGATGTTCTCACGTCGGCCTGCAGGGATAGTACACAGCAGCAATATATCACCTATATAAGGAAGTGGGAGCAATTCTGCCTACAGCAGGATATTGTATATCACACGGCAGGGATCACGGATGTATTGGAGTTTGTCAACTCTTTATTTTGACCAAAAAATTAAGTTACAGTGCAATTAATTCAGCCAGAAGTGCTCTGTCTTCTTATTTACCTATGAATGCAGAATTGCATACAGTAGGAACACATCCGTTAGTTCACGATTCATGAAGGGAGTTTTCAATTCTAATCCTCCTAAACCCAGGTATGCCGGTATTTGGAATGTGAGTGAGGTTCTTATGCTTCTTCGCCAGTGGGCTCCGGTTACAAGCCTATCTATAGCCAAATTAACTATGAAGGTAGTCATGCTTCTGGTGTTGGTTTCAGCCCAACGTGTACAAACATTGCAAAAGCTATGGCTAGATAGAATGCATGTGTCGGCTGATGCCATTATATTTTATGTCTATGATTTGCTTAAACATAATAAAAGAGGCATGACAGGATGTAAGATTGTGTTTTTAGCATACCCCGCAGATGATCGCTTCTGTATAGTCTCACATTTATCTCGTTACATTGAGATTACTAAACCTCTGAGAGGAACAGAGTTGGCTTTGTTTATTAGTCACAAAAAACCACACAGTAAGGTGTCGGTGCAAACGATTTCAAGGTCCTCGCGGCCGCAGGATGGTCCAGTGAGCTAACTTTTCAGAGGTTTTGTCACAAGTCGATTTCAAGGCTCGGGGTGTTTGCTGATTCTGGTGTCAGTACTGTTACATTTTTCCCCTGAGTTAGAGGGGTTTGTTATGATTTGTTTGTAAATAAACTGTTATTTCATTTAACAAATGTATTACTGATGCATGATTGATTGTTAACGACTTTTGAGTCAATCCAGGCAGTGTGAACGTCGGATTTGAGTCTGCGGCGTGAATTCACAGTGCTTTGAAGTCTTCACGTAGTCACTCACGTGACTCCAAAGTAAAATAGTAAGATTAAACGAGAACTTACCAGTTTGAAGTTTGATCTTTATTTTATGAGGAGTCGAGTTGAGGGACTACGTGCCCTCCGCTCCCACCCTCATAGATCTCATCTGGTAGTTCTAGTTTTATCATCTTACCGTTATACTTCGGTCATTGTTAGCTGTGAATTCATTCCGCTGCTTTGAAGATTGACGCACCAACGGCTGTACGGGCTTCTATTCACGTAGTCCCTCAACTCGACTCCTCATAAAATAAAGATCAAACTTCAAACTGGTAAGTTCTCGTTTAATCTTACTATTGATTACCCATTCATACTATTTGTATGTTATCACACTTCCTCATCCACTCCCTGCACACCAGGAGTAATTTATACAGGCCATTTAACCCACAAAACCGCACGTCCTCGAGATGTGGGAGGAAACCAAAGCACCCAGAGATAACCTGTGCGGTCACAGGAGAACGTGCAATTTGTATTTCAAATTTTTAGCTTTTGATTTATTTTGCTTTAGGAATAATGCAAAAAAAGCCTAAACAATGCCATGTGTATGCAATCCAGTGATTGTCTCAGTATATTTTCTCTTTTTTAAATATTGAAAAATATTTGGTGATCTAATTTAACAGCAAGAATATGTTAGAAACATAGAAACATAGAAATTAGGTGCAGGAATTCAGCCCTTCGAGCCTGCACCGCCATTCAATATGATCATGGCTGATCATACCTGCCTTCAAAATCCAACTCACTCTTAAATATAGCCAATGGGCCTCAACTACCCTCTGTGGCAGAGAGTTCCAGTCACCACTCTCTGTGTGACTTTCTCATCTCGGTGGATTTCCGCTGTGACCCCTTGTCCTGGACTTCCCCAACATCGGGAACAATCTTCCTGCATCTAGCCAAAAGAATTTGTAAAGTTTCTATAAGAATCCCCTCTTAATCTCTAAATTCCAGAGAGTGTCTATCCAGCCCTGACATCCCAGTCAGTCTGGTGAACCTTCTCTGCACATGGCACCTCAGATTTGGAGACCAAAACTGCACGCAATAGGTGTGGTCTCACCAAGACCCTGTACAACTGAAGTAGAACACTCAAATCCTTTTGCTATGAAAGCTAACATACCATTCGCTTTTTTCACTGCCTGCTGCACCTGCTTGCCTACTTTCAATGACTGTGTACCATGACACCAGGTCTCGCTGCATCTCCAATCGGCCACCAAATTAAATAATATTCTGCTTTCCTGTTTTTGCCACCAAAGTGGATAACCTCACATTTATCCACATATACTGCATCTGCCAAACATTTGCCCACTCACCCAGCCTATCCAAGTCACCTTGCAGTAGCATCCTCCTCACAGCGAAACTAGCTTAATCCGCAAACTTGGAGATATTGCCTTCAATTCCCTCATCCAGATTGAGCCCTGCGGTATAGTTACTGCCTGCCATTGTGAAAAGGACCCGTTTACTCCTACTCTTTGCTTCCTGTTTGCCAGCCAGTTCTCTATCCCTTCAATACTGAACCCCTGTATGCTTTAAGTTTGTTACTAATCTCTTATGTGGACTTGTCGAAAGCCTTCTGGAAGTCCAGATATACCACATCCACTGGTTCACCCTTACGTTATGGCAAATTAAAAAAAAAATAAAACTCAAAATGTGGCATTGTATTCTTACTGTGGTTAACTTCTAGTCAGCCAAACCTGGTCTGCCCAGTTTTACACCTAAATAGCATTTGTCACATTCTACAATTCATGTCGGGCCACACACCCATTATTGTAGAAATTATAATAATGCTACAATTCTCATTTAGTGATGAGAAATAAACTCAAACTGACTCTGCTTTACTTTGACACAAGTTATAGACAATAGACAATAGACAATTGGTGCAGGAGTAGGCCATTTGGCCATTCGAGCCAGCACCACCATTCAATATGATCATGGCTGATCATCCACAATCAGTACCGCATTCCAGCCTTCTCCCCATAGCCCCTGACTCTGCTATCTTTAAGAGCCCTATCTAGCTCTGTCTTGAAAGTATCCAGATAACCGGCTTCCACCACCCTCTGAGGCAGAGAATTTCACAGACTCACTACACTCTGTGTGAATAAGTGTTTCCTTATCTCTGTTCTAAATGGCTTACCCCTTATTATTAAACTGTGGCCCCTATCCCAGGTACTTGCATCAATGGACTTGCCTTTCAGATCTGGTCCAAACTGGATGAATTTCTCCCAGATACTCTTGCTCTGCAGGGTCCAGTCTTGGTATTTCCACATACATCTGATTGCATCAAGCAAGACTTTCTTTAGTTTCCTTAGATGGTGCCTACACCTTCAACTTCATTTACTGTAGCAACCTCTTATGATCCAGAATATGGTATCCATCTCCTGTCCATATCCACCATCGGTCATATCAGGTTTCGATTTGAAATGGTTTTTATACAACTTTTGGTGTATTTGGCAGGTATAGTTTGTAATGACACCATGGTTGTAATTATGCCTCTCCTCCTTAGCTGCCTATGTTTGATCATTGGCGCCTATTCCTTTCGAACAGTCTTTCCATTGTTTGGATTAAACCAAAATAGATCTGTTCAGGGCAACCCTGAGTTCAGGGCAACCAATGTACTCAGGCTGGACTGCTAGCTTCCTCAAATAAGGTGATAGATGAGGCCTTCAAATCCGTGAAATTAAGAAGTGTGCTGCATCATTTGCACTCCAGTTGGCTAAACAAAAATGAATGCTAACAAAATATCCTCAGAATCTGGTACATTTAAGCAAGAAGCCTAATTAAACAGAGAAAAAAAACATATTTAGAAAAGCTAGAAAATAAAGTTGGAATCGTTCGTAAGTATCATTTGTGTCAAAGTCAAAGTCAAAGTCAATTTTATTCGTCACATTCACCGAAGGTGCAGTGAAATGAATTTGCCAGCAGTGGTACACTTAAAAATAACACACAATACACAATAAGATGTAACACAAACATCCACCACAGCATTCTTCACTGTGGTGGAAGGCAACAAAGTTCAGCCAGTTCTCCTCCTTTGTTCTCCCATGGTCGGGGCCACAAACACTCCGTAGTCGCCGCTACGGACGGCCTGATGTACAGGTCCTCTCATCAGGAAGACCTAAACTATGACTTTGAGATGGTCAAACACACTCCGTGGCTTGGAGATTCTGAATCGGCACGTTCCTACCGGCGACCGCGGCTTCAGGATGTTATAGGCCACAGGCCAGCGGTTGGGGCTCTTCTCTGGTGATCCCCGGCAAGGGATTCCAGGCTCCAGATGGTAAGTCCACACCCTGCCCGCAGCTAGAAGCTCCACAGACCACAGCCCCATGACGTCAAAATTACCAGGCCAGCGATTGGAACACTCACCCCTGCCCACCCCCGGAAAGGGTTCGACCGCTCGTGATGGAAAGTTCCATGTTGCCCCTGCTGCTGATGCTCCCGGCCTGACTCCAGGAAAGGCCATTTCAATCCAAGCAGTTAGGCCATGAGGGAGGCAACATGGAAAAAGTAAGTCGAGTAGGCGACCAAAAGTGGTTCACCACTTCCCCCCCCACCACCCTCCACACAAGACACACCAAGAGAAACCTAAACTAACATTAGACGCACCAAAAAAATACAAAAAATGTCGAAATAACAAACACACTGCCGGCAGGGCAGCCGACTCGCAGCGTCCCCACCGACCAGAGCATACTTCAGATCATGCTTATTTAAGTGAAGTGAAGCCATGAATGAGACTGACAATTATTATTAGTAACGCCAGCTTATTTGCAGTGATTTAATAGCCTGGTTTGGGGCACTGATACATCTGACATCAATTTCATGCATTTAAACCATGACTTTGAAGAGACACAAGTGAATGTTGGTGCTCCTGCTCTTTAGTGCTGTCAATAAGCCTCTGCTTTTCTTGACTGCTGTGGGCCAGATCTTACCTTGGTCTTAAAAAGCAAAAACCAGTGATGTGAACTGAAATAGCTTACCCTTCACATAACTGCAGTCACATTTAATACCCAGGCTTTGGGTGTTAGCTCAAGTACCTTATAAGTTTGAGTATAATTGTTAAAAAAGAAACGTTCTCAACCGTTAAGATTACCACTCAGCTGAAATATGCTTGGACTGGATTTATACTTATAATACATATTGTATTTTATCCCATGTGTTAGGCAGTGATGGCTTATGCCTTTGGCACTGATCCATGTCCAGCACTTGGGTCAACATACAAAGTGTTATTGATACTTGGAGTATTGTAAATTTAATCCTGACAAAATAAAGTTGTGGGATTTTAGGAAGCAGATGGGTTACTTATTTAACAATAGAAATGCACAAATAATGTTTACACCCTGCACACCAGTATGTTTCAGGGATGATCTCCACTGGCAAATAAAAACTATTTAGAAAATAAATATAAATAGCTAACTGAAAAACAGGGACACATTTTTGCATAATATTCTCAAAACGCGAACATCATTAGATGAGAATAAACTGTTATGTTTTAATTTGGCTCATCTTTACATGTGGATTATGCAACAATGTTTGTTTTATCGATTCCAGTCTGTTAACCATACATTCAAAACTTACCATTTTACCATATTAAGGTACAGAAAGTCACGATGCTGACTTATTTGGTTAAACCCCTGTCTCACGGTGCGAGTTGACCCACGAGTGACCCAGAGTTGTCACTCGCGGTAATCACGTACACTAAACGTAGCGGGAACGTCGGAACTCTTGCGAGCAACTTAGCGACTCGTGGCGTTAATGGCAGGTACCCATGAAACTTGGTAACTCGTGAAAAAAATCAAACATGTTTGATTTTTTCCATGAGTCAAATTTATAGTTCAAGTTAAAAATTGAAACATTTTAAATTCGTGAGTCTACCGTGGGAACTCTTTTAACTCAGCGGGCAGGCAGCATCTCTGGAGAGAAGGAATGGGTGACGGGATGACATTTCCAAATTTCTCCAGCCCCATGTGTTCACTTTTTTCAACTAGCATCTGCTCTTTCTTGTGTATGACATTATTTGTATCTACAGTGCCTTGTGTCTTGGCAATTCATGATTTTACTTCGGAGTCACGTGAGTGACTACGTGAAGCCCCGCCTGGCTCTAGAATGGCATTACGTCGACGCTGACGGCAGAAGCAAGAGCTGCAGAGCGCAGCTCCTCGCAGCGGCCGGAACGGACCCGCAGGTAAGTGCAAGGAAAAAAAGTTCTAAAAAAGACGTTACGCTGGTAGAACCAGCAAAAGTGAAAGTAAAATTCAAAATCAGAGTCACGCTGGCGTATTGATTTAGCCAGATAATAAAAATGAAAAATGGAGAAGTCTCGAAAATTTTGCGGGTAAAAAGATCGTCCCGGGGAGAAGCTAAAGAGTCGGGACAAGAGATTAGTGCGGACCCGGTTCCGATACCGGTGGCCGCTGATTCACCCGTTAGTGAGACTATAATTTCTCCAGAAATGCAAACCACGGAGGAAAATGTTCCTAGAAAAAGTAAAAAGAAATCCGTGGGGCCCGTGGTTTCTGATGATGACTCTGATAATGAAAGTCCTCCGGATAATAAAGCTATATGGCTTAAAATGGAACATATGGAGAGAGTGCTCCAAAATATTATGACACAAGGGTCACAGTACCCAGAAATTTCCCAAAATGACCCTGAGGGGTTTGAATATCCAGAATATGGCTATGTGCCAAATTAGGAATTTGAAACTCCAGACCCGGGATCAAGGGTGGAGGAAGTCTCATTGGATATAATTCCAGGTGTATCAGGGCTGCAAAAGTCAGACCCTGCAAGTGGTGATGTGGATTATGAGTGCACACCACAAATAAAAAAAAGAGGCCATATGTGCCTGATATGGCAAAAGTTTTTGCTATACCTGAAGGAAGTGGTGAGGCTATGGAAGAAAACCTAGCTGCCAGTATTAATTATATGGTATCTCACCAACTTCAAGATTCTGTGATGGTTGAAACAGCAGAATTATATAAAACACCGGAAAATTGCACCTCATTGAAGGTACTTACGGTTAATCCGTCTATATGGACACCTATGACTCCAGGCATGAGAGGACAAGAAATAAGATTTCAAAGAATCCTCAAATTGATTTCAGCTGCCATTACTGCTTTTGGAAGGCAAATGGAAGGGTCGGAAATGGTTAAAATCCAAAAAGATACTTTGGGCTTATTATGCAATTCCTTTTATGAAATTAATTGTATGAGGAAAATTGCGATTCGGCCCATATTTCATCCAAGGTTTGCAGGTCTGTGTCGATCAAGTGGTGTTCAAGCTCCTGGTTATCTATTTGGAGAGAACCTTCCTAAACAAATAAGAGAAATGGATGAAGAGGCTAAATCTATTAGCCACATGAGACCTTTCGTTTTTGGACAAAAAAAGGTATTTTTCGTCAAGGAGGGGATTTGATTTCGGAAACAGAGGCAGGAGTATGATAAGAAAATATTACCAGCCGACACAGCCTAATGCTTACCCGTATACGGGGAGAAGGAGACCACGTTCATATGGAGAGGTACAAAAAATGTATTCTATTCTTAAAGAAACTGTGGACAAATCTCCAGTTGGAGGGAGATTACAAATGTTTTATGATGAATGGCTTGCCATCACATCTGATCGGTTTATTTTACAAACAGTTTCAGGAGCTACTATTACATTTAAAGAAGGTGTAAACTCTCTGGTACAAAATAAACCTGCTTATGGTTTCATGTTTTCTGCTATTGAAGAAGCAGAAATTAATGTGGAAATTGACAAATTGTTTAAAAAAGGTGTTATTGAAAAAAACTGTTGAACATAAACATCAATTTGTGTCAAATATTTTTCCAAGAAGTAAAAAAGATGGTGGTTGCAGAATTATTCTGAACCTTACAAACTTTAATACATTTGTCGAGTATAAACATTTTAAGATGGAAACGTTCAACACTACAAGACATTTGATATCAGCAGGTTGTTATATGGCTACAATTGATTTAAAGGATGCGTACTATTCAGTACCAATACATCAATTTTTTCGAAGGTATTTAAAATTTAATTGGCTGGGACAGCTGTGGCAATTTAAAGCTTTACCGCATGGGTTAAGTTCAGCTCCCAGGCTGTTCACAAAGCTGTTGAAACCAGCTTTAGCACAATTAAGAGCACAAAAGCACATCATTATGACTTATCTGGATGACATTTTAATTATCAGTAGTAATCAGGAATCAGCTGGAAAATCAGTTTCAGCAACTAAAACTTTATTTGAGAAGTTAGGTTTCTTGATTCATCCAATTAAGTCCCAGCTGCAGCCAGCACAGTCAATTAACTATTTGGGGTTTGTGATTAACTCAGTTACTATGCTAGTAACTTTGCCAACAGATAAGATTGATGATATGTTAATGGTCTGTAGGGGTCTCATTCACAAACCTTATCCCTCCATCCGGGAAGTAGCAAAGGTTATTGGTAAACTGCTAAAAACATTTTAATACAACAGCCTGAAGTATTTTTACAAACAGATGCTAGTGCTCTCGGATGGGGGGCGACAGATTAATTTACCAGTTGTGGGGGCAGATGGACTATCCAAGAACAAATGTTTCTCCAAACATATGGTATTAACTATTTAGAGTTATTGGAGGCATTTTATGGATTAAAAGCCTATTGTTCTACAAAAAAGAATCTGCATGTACTGATACAATTAGACAATAAAACAGCTGTTGCATATATTAATCACTTGGGTGGAGTCAGATCGGTATCATGTGATTGTCTGGTCAATCAGATATGGCGGTGGTGTATTAAGCACCAAATTTGGATTTCGGCAAATTATATCCCAGGTAAAGACAATGTGGTGGCAGACAATAGATCAAGAGTGTTTAAAGACAACACAGAATGGATGTTGAACCCAGTAATTTTCAGTAAAATTGTGATTCAATATGGGTTACCAGACATTGATCTGTTTGCATCAAGATTAAATCATCAATTGCATAAATATGTGTCTTGGGAACCAGATCTAGAAGCAGTAGCAGTAGATGCTTTTTCACTACATTGGGGGAATATGTTATTTTATGCTTTCCCACCATTTGCTCTGGTTCAGCAATGTCCGAATAAAATAGAACAAGATTCTGCCACAGGATTATTGGTGATTCCAAATTGGCCGACACAACCATGGTTACCATTGATGTTAAACATGATTAAAGAACCATATATGTCAATTCCTAGCAGCAGTGATTTGTTAATAAAACCGGTAACCAAAGAAATTTATCCATTACACGCTTATATGAATTTGTCAATCTGCAGGTTTTGACCAGACCACTACAAGAGCTTGGATTGTCGGATAGAACTATGGATGTTATAGTCGCATCATGGCGAGATAGCACTAAGAGACAATATATGACACATATAAAGAAATGGGAAAATTTTTGTAGACAATCAAATATATCTTATCATACTGTGAACATTGCAAACATATTGGAGTTCCTTGCCGAGTTGCATTTTGAGCAGCACTTAAGTTATAGTGCCATTAATAGTGCACGTAGTGCTTTATCATTTTATTTAGGACAAATTTCTGACCAGAAATCTCTTGGATCACATCCACTAATATCCAGATTTATGAAAGGAATCTTTAACAAAAATCCACCCAAACCTAGATATACAGAAATTTGGGATGTCAGCATTGTACTTACTTTACTTAGGCAATGGACTCCAATCGAAGTTTTATCATTGGAAAGGTTAACATTTAAATTAGTAATGTTAATGGCATTGTTTTCAGCACAAAGGGTGCAAACATTACAAATGCTACGTTTAGACTGTATGCATGTGGCTGCAGATAACATTGTGTTTTATGTTTACGATCTGATCAAACAAAGCAGACCAGGGAGAACTGGAGCAAAGGTAATGTTTAAGCTTACCCTATTGATCCAACGTTGTGTGTAGTTAGACAATGAAAAAAAACATTAATGATTACGCATAAGAAACCGCACACAAAAGCTTCAGTACAAACAATTTCAAGGTGGTTAAAACAGGTGTTACTTTTAGCAGGAGTAGACACTGATGTGTTCAAATCTCACTCCACCAGGGCAGCAGCTACGTCCGCGGCGAAGTTACAGGACGTACCACTCGAACACATTTTAGAAACCGCAGGGTGGTGTAAAGAAGAAACTTTTTCAAAGTTCTACAATAAACCTGTTCGCACAATGACAGGCTTTGGACACGCGGTGTTGGGTTCACTATAATCACCTGCTTTGTTTCACTATCGATTGATGTTATCGATTATGTTATCACTTATATCTTTTATCACTTTGTAATGGTTTCCCCAGATGTAAAAAGGGGGTTGTTATATATTCTTTTATCATTAAAAGATTTATGAAAAGAACTAAAACTGATCTGGTAAAAGATTTTTTACTCATGTGTGTGTTGACCTAGCCGGACTGTCGTATGGAATGACTCTACGACATGAAAAGCACAGAAGCTTCAAAATCTTCACGTAGTCACTCACGTGACTCCGAAGTAAAATAGTAAGATTAAAGGAGAACTTACCAGTTCGAAGTTTGATTGTTATTTTATGAGGAGTAACAGTGAGGGATTACGTGCCCTCCACTCCCCACCCTCATAAAATAAATGATCATCTGGTAGTTCTAAATCTATGATGAGCCTTACTGTCTTACTCCGGCTATTATGTTCTGTGTTTTTCATGCCGTTGCTTTAAAGTATGCCGTTCTAGTGCCAGGCGGGGCTTCACGTAATCCCTCATCGTTACTCCTCATAAAATAACGATCAAACTTCGAACGTAAGTTCTCGTTTAATCTTACTATTCACACACACACAATGCTGGGGTAACTCTCACACACACACACACACACACAATGCTGGGGTCAATGCTGGGGTCACACACACACACACACACACACACACACACACACACACACACACACACACACACACACACACACACACACACAATGCTGGGGTAACTCTCACACACACACAATGCTGGAGTAACTCACACACACACACAATGCTGGAGTGACTCTCACACACACACACACACAATGCTGGGGTAACTCACACACACACACACACAATGCTGGAGTAACTCGCACACATGCACACACACAATGCTGGAGTGACTCTCACACACACTCACAATGCTGGGGTAACTCATACACACACACACACAATGCTGGGGTAACTTGCACACACGCACACACACACAATGCTGGAGTGACTCTCACACACACACACACAATGCTGGGATAACTCACACACACACACACACAATGCTGGAGTAACTCGCACACACGCACATACACAATGCTGGAGTGACTCACACACACATACAATGCTGGGGTAACTCACACACACACACACACACACAATGCTGGAGTAACTCGCACACACGCACACACACAATGCCGGAATAACTCGCACACACACACAATGCTGGGGTGACACACACAATGCTGGGGTAACTCGCACACGCACACACACAATGCTGGGGAAACTCGCACACGCACACACACAATGCTGGGGTAACTCACACACACACACACACACACACACACACAATGCTGGGGTAACTCACACACACACACACACACACACACACACACACACACACACACACACACACACACACACACACACACACACACACACACACACACACACACACACACACACAATGCCGGGGTAACTCTCTCTCACACACACACACACACAAACAATGCTGGAGTAACTCACACACACACTCACACACACAATGTTGGAGTAACTCACACACACACGCACACACACACACACACACACAATGCTAAGGTAACTCACACACACATACACACAATGCTGGAGTAACTCACACATACACACAATGCTGGAGTAACTCACACACACACATGAACAATGCTGGAGTAACTCTCGGACACACACAATTCAGGAGTAACTCAGCGGGACAGGCAGCATCTCCGGAGAGAAGGAATGATGATGTATCAGGTCGAGACCCTTCCTTAGACCACTACCCAGAGATGCTGCCTGTCCCGCTGAGTCACTCCAGCATTCCGTCTATCTTTAAACCAGCATCTGGACTTCCTTCCCACATAATAACCAATAAGATTCCCCACTAAACATCCGTGTCCTCATCGTTCCCCTCTCTGTCTTCCCCAGACCTGTGTATATGTATATGTGTATGTGTATATGTATATATACTTTGAGTGGTTCCTGGGTTGCCTACTGATATATATAAAGAGAAAGAGAGAGAGAGGGGGAGAGAGAGAGAGAGAGAGAGAGAGAGACACACACACACACACACACACACACATATATATATAAATAATAATATATATATATATATATAATATACACACACACACATATATATATATATATATATATATATATATATATATACATATATATATATATACATACATATATATATACATACATATATATACATATATATATATACACATATATATATATATATATATATATATATATATATATATATATATATATATATATATATATATATAATATTATATATACATATATATGTATATATACATGTCCATGTGCTGTATATATACATTGCATGGTTCCTGGGTTGCCTACTGCTGGGTAACTCCGCGAAATATCATCCCCCTGCATTTCAAATTTAAATCTCCCACCTATATATATATAATATTATATATACATATATATGTGTCTGTGTGTATCTGTGTGTATTTGTGTGTGTGTGTCTCTGTCTGTCTGTGTGTATGTGTGTGTGTGTCTGCTGTCGGGTCCTGGCGGCCGCTCAAAGTCAGTCACCCGACCTGCTTCCTTCCTCGGAAGTGGCGGCCAGTTCTGCTGTCCATGCCCGGATCGCTGCGGCAGCCACCCAAGCTAATTCACTCCCCGGCCACAAGAAAACCATATAGCTATGACAGCACGGAAACAGGCCATCTCTGCCCTTTTACTCCGTGCCGTTTACTGCCACCTAGTCCCATCTACCTGCACTCAGACTGGAGCGTGGCAAGTGGGTTACTGACCCCAATCCCCTCCTTCACAATGCCAGACTCCCCAAATACTATGAACGGAGCTCTCCCCCCACCCCGGGAAATACAGTATTTAAAAACATAAAGCACCAAGAAAAGCACTTACCACGTTATTGGTTGCTGGAGGGTGCGCATTTTCCCTTTGTAGGTCGTATCAATAGATGCGGCCGCGCTGAAATAACACAAAGCCACAGGATGGAGATGTCTTTTAACGTTGTTGCTTTATTAAAACATACCTTAATTCACGGATGGCTCGAGAGTAACGGGAGAGGAACTTGGTAACTCGGAGGAGGAACTTGGAACATCGCAGAAATGACATACCTGTGGGAACTCGGTTAAACACTTGAACATAAACTTGAAGTCTCGTACACAACCACGAGTCTTTCACTCGGGGTACCTCGTGCGTCAACTCGCACCGTGAGACAGGGCCATCAGTTTCCTCTCCAGGGCAGGTCATTTTGGTGATTATATTATCTGGGCCAATTATTTCCACTCTATCAAAATTATTATTTTTTAAGAATGTAATATTTAGTGCTTCATTTGAGTGTTCAATGCCTTCTGTTAATTGTCTAGCTGAATACAGTTAATTTCCAATGTTTGAGAAATTGAGCTTTCTTCACTAAACTATCTAAACTTTATTTGGATGTGTTGGATAATTCTGTATGAAGTTTCATTGCAGTGAAAATATTTTTTAGCCAATGATGAAGTACAGTTTTTAACTGCTCACTGGTTATTTGCAGTAAACCTGCATTGGCTCTCTTTGATTTGAATTGGTCAATAACATTAAGGACATTGAATTAAACTGAGTGGCAACAGTTTTGAATGGGATCTGAGGTGTGTGTTTTTCCCTCAGAGAATAGTTGACTTCTGGAAAAAATGTTGAAATCAGCTACAAGTACAATAAGAAACATTTATATGGACACTTAAATAGGCAGCCCCTAGAAGAATATGGTCCCAATGCAGACATGCAGGATTAGTGTAAATGGGGTCAAAAGTTGACATAGACATGGTGGGATGAAGAGCCCTTTTTTGTGTTGCACGACTATAACCCTCTGAATCTACGAGATAAAGAAAATTCACATAATGTGCCAAATACTTAGAGAACAATTACATGCACAGTGGCATGTTATTTCATCATCACATTTCACATTCCAATAGCATAAGTAGTACCTTTGGAATAATTGTCTCCATCTTTGTTCCTTTGACAAGAGGTGAAAATATTAAGATTTCACCTGTGACCATGGGAATTATTACCATGTAACAATTACAGCACGGAAACAGGCCCTCTCGGCCCTTCCAGTCCGTGCCGAAAGTATTAAGCAAGTTGAGAATCTCAACTGATCTCTATATGAAATGGAAATCAGATGACGTTTGGATTTTAAAACACAGTGAAAAATGTATGTAATTAAGACGGTATTTCTTCTGTGCATCTCTGCAGAGTTTACAGCTAGTTTATCTGAAGAAGCAGCTCTTCACTTATTAATTCTGCTGTTAACTTTTCATAACATTAGAATCCCCAGAAATTAGAGAGTGATGGCAACATTTATTCAAACTTCCACAATATATGATTATAGTATTAATTGATAGCATACTCTTGTGAATAAATCCCCATAGACATTTCAAATTGTCATATCTTAAGTCCTTTAATAAAAATGATATCATGCAACAACACCAAATCCATGACCTTAATGACATAGACAGCCATGGCTTGCATTATATGCAGGTTCCTCTTGACTTGGAAATAAATAACATTTTTTCCAGCATGTCTGGGACCAATCATAGAGCTCTCTACTCAACAGCATTATGGGAGAACTTCATCCAGAGGTTCTCGTCACTACCTTCTGAAAGACAAAGAAGATTGGATATTAAATCGCCGCCGGAAGTGGCGGCGCTGCGTGGCAGCTGCGGCTCACCTGCAGTCCGTCTGTTTTTTCTTTTTTTTTGTCCTTTTGTGTCTGTTTTTAGTTAGAATTTTTGGTTTATTAGGCTGTGTTTGTGTGGGGGGGGGGGGGGGGGGGGGGGGGGGAGGGTGGGAGAAACAAGGTTTTAGTCTCTCCCTTCGGGGGGATGCGACCTTTTCTTGTCGTGTCCCCCGTCACCGTCTCCGTCTGTGCTGAGGCCTAATGGCGGAGCTGGTGGCCTCGGAGCTGTGGCGAGCGTTCAGAGCTCCAGTGTTCCAGCGGCGGCGGCGGCGGCCCGGCTTCGGGGCTTCGGGGCTTCGGGGCTTCGGCGCTCCAGCAGTTGCTCCAGCGGGTGTTCCAGCAGCGGCCCGGCATTGGCGCTCCGGCGGCTCCGGCGGGTGTTCCAGCAGCGGCCCGGCTTCGGCGCTCCGGCGGCTCTCCAGCGGGTGCTCCGGCAGCGGCCCGGCTTCGGCGCTCCGGCGGCTCCGGCGGCTCTCCAGCGGTGCTCCAGCAGCGGCCCGGCATTGGCGCTCCGGCGGCTCCGGCGGCTCTCCAGCGGCTCTCCAGCAGGTGCTCCAGCGGCGGCCCGGCTTCAGAGCTCCGGCGGCTCCAGCGTTCCCGTGGTCGATCCTGACTGGGAGCTGTGGTGGTGTTCCGGCGGCGGCGGCGGTGGCGGCCTGGCTTCGGAGGCTCGGCCGCGGGCCTGGTGGACGATGACATCGAAGGCCTGGATTGCCTCAGTACAGAGGGGGAACAAGTAGGGGAAAATGACAAAGACCTTAAGACTTTTGCCTTCCACCACAGTGAGGAGGTGCTTGGTGAACTCACTGTGGTGGATGTTAAATTATGTGTTTATTGTGTGTTTTGTTTTAATTTATTACATGTTATGACTGAAAGGTAACAAATTTCGTTCAGACCGAAAGGTCTGAATGACAATAAAGGAATCTGAATCTGAATCTGAATCTTAAATGCTTGCCAAACCAGCAATTCATGCATTCCAAAAACAAATAGATTTAAAAAATGCTACAAATAAATTTCCAGTTCACAATTAAGGTTGAAGCTGTGGGCAACATCAGAAAGGAAAATAGACCAATAACATTCTAAAGTGACAACTTCGTGTAGTAGTTTCACACTATATATTTGTTTTCAAGATAAGGTTTATGACATCTGAATCTATCAATGAAACTATGTCTTCTAGTCATTCTCTGATCTATGCTAATATTTATAAGTGCATCCAATGAATCAAAAGGACTGCAAAAGGTATAGTTATTATGGAAACACTATTGTGCAAACAATATCTTGCAAACACATACCAATGGAATTCAAAGGTGAATCACTCATATGGAATATTCCATTATAAAATACTGTACAGAGGACGATAGTATCAGTCAATATAACCACAGCAGGCAGCAAACAAATTCATTGCAATTCACTTTAGCTCTGGAAAAGAGCAAAGCAAAATAAATTAAAAGGACACATGCTGTTATCAGTGTAGGTTTTAAAAACATTGTGTTTCTTAATATGGAGAGAAAGGAGTAAGCAATTAAAAACATTTATCAGAATTAATCAAGCGGTTTAAAAAAAAAGTTGGTTAATTATAATTGTATTTGCATTATTACCTTTGAATAGTCTAAGAGAAAATCTGTTGTCTTGAAAGCTTCTAAAAATGTGGATTCTTATTGAGTTCAAACTGTGTGTGAGATGTTCCTGTTATATCCACCCACAAATCTAATGGCCCTGTCCCACTTAGGCAACTTTTTAGGTGACTGCAGGAGACAATGCAGTCGTCACATAGTCACCACATGTTCACGGGTGGTTGCCGGGGAATCGCCTTCATGGTCGGGAAGAGTTCCCGCATTCTGGGAACTATTTGCGGCTTCATTATGGTTACTGCAAATTTTTCAACATATTGAAAAATTAGCGGCGACTAGACTGAAGCAGCCATGGAGAGTAGCGAGAAATCTTGTGCCGTAGGTGGGTCGCCAGGAGGTCCTAATGGGTTGCCAGGAGGTTGAAGGTTCTCGGAGGTTCTCGTAGGTTGTAACCGGTGCTGACTGGTGAATTTCATTGGCTCATTGGGAAAAAAAAGTAAGCAGTAGTTTTCAGAACCAAGGATAACCGAGGATAACCGTCTCCCCCCTCTCCCCCCCCCCCCCCCCCCTCTTTTAAAGGACTTACTGTACACTGTGTTTTAGCCGTCTTAATTACAGTGCCAACCTTCCTGTTCATTGCGGTGTGTGTCTGTATCACCTTGGCTTTGCACCGTGTGAATTTTTTGACAGCGCTCCCCCTGCTTGCCCTGTCCCCCGCCTGCATAACGGGCTAGTGAAAGAAGCAATGTGTTTGTGTGTGTGTTCCACTCTGACAGTCTCCGTTCCAGTTGCCGGTTTTTCAGGTGACTGCCGGCAACTTGACAATCGCCAGCATTCCGCTGAAAAATCGGCTGAGTTGGACAGGCCCATTTTTCTCTACATTCCTGCTTTACTCCCTCTCTTTATCTCTCTCTCTGTCTCTCCGCTCATCTATCTTTCTTATAAACCCCTGCTTCACTCCTCTCCAATGAACTCCTCAAGTGTGGCATCTCACATGGTGTGTAACATTTTAACAAGACTGCCATTGCAGCAAACATTTGTTGTGCATAACCCTTATTTGACCTCTGCCATATATCTCATCAAAGTGCCTGTTTGTGAAATGATAACCCTACACATTTTTACTCTTCGATGTCCTCCATATCTGCAGCCCACTCAAGGGGTTGGTGGTTGACCAAGTGCAGATTCTGTTTGTATGTTATCCCCTAAATTACAAGTGATATAAATATCATTAAGATCATTAAGCTTTTTGCAACCTTAATTGGGAGAGTACTCCCAGCACTTCAATTTTGTTCCACTTTATTTGTTTCTTCTGACCACCATCTGAATCTCCCAAACTCTTCCAACCACTTCTGCCCACCACTGGGCCTCACTTCACCGCAGCAGGATCATCATCATCCCTCTGACTGAGGCACCACTAAATGGCAATGGCAAGATATCCCATCTACAGCACTTTTATACCTTGTTTTAAAATCAGGTATAAATTAAAAATCAAAGGATTACTTTCGTGGAAATCACAATTTATTTTGCAGAGGTTTGGCTCCTTGATATATATATCCTTCCGCCACAATAGGAAATATGTTGTTTTCTTTATTAAAACCATGGTTGCAATGTTGGAACAACTTTAATAACACACCCTTGCCACAGATGGACTGTCTCAATTGTGCTGGGAAAATAACAACACAAATATTTTACTGTCATAAAAAAATTTAGATCACAACTGCCTAACTACTCACATGATCAAATGGTCAGTGGGAGAGGGGTATTTGCATTTTTGCTCTCTAATCAACAAGAACAATGAACCTATTTTCTATGAGGCGACTTATAATTCCATTACAGTAGTATGCAATGAAGTGTTTCTGTTGTTACCTTGGTAACTGATTATAAACTTGTAATAATCCCCATAATTTTATGAAAGGTGACAGTCCTTAAATAACAGTGTTACATTTGATGTTGGTTAAGCATTTTGGCAAACATATACCAGCATTTTATGTGAGTCTGTTTATATTTGTGCTTTATATTCATAACACATACCTAAAATAAATCTCCTGATGATGGATATTTATTTGAAAACAGGCAATACGAGTTTAATCGATGTTGCACTTTACTCATGTGTGTAGTCCAGTCCTGATTATGATGCAGCTTTCGATAGTATCAAAGTAATTAGACATAATATGCACTGACAGTAGGCAGCTCTTTCCCTTATTTCCATTCAATTTTGTAGCTGAGGCAGAATAAGAACAGATAATTTATGCAACATTTCTCCTATTGTGGCATCATACATTTATGCTCCAATAATATTTTAAATGGAAGTGGAAAGATCAGTTCTCATTAATGATGTTAAAGCTAAATTCAAATTTGTAGTGGGTATTAATTGTGCTCATATCTTGCTGTGCAGAATGTCCAGACTACAGTATCTGCATTGTAAGAGAAAGTGAAATGATATGCATCCTTAATATTCAACCAAAGGAAACATAATTTACTAGTGGTGAATAATAATTTTCATTTTATGTTTGCAGAATACTTTTAAAGCAGTGGATGCTCGAGGCTGTAATTTATCACTTTTTAGTTACCAGTGTGCGCAATTGTTTATACAACAATTAGTATGTCATCTTAACGCGATATAGCCAGCATTTTAATACACATCCTTTCTGCTCACTGTGTCTCTCTTACAACCTCCAGTAATAATTTTAGCCAAATCTGCAATATATATCTTACAAATATATTGTTTAATTTTACATAAATTTGTACCACCAAAGCTATAATAAGAAATTAAGAGAATTCCTGGAGAAATACTGAAGTATAGCCACTTGTACATCTGGATGAAAGGAATATAGTCAGAGAAAGTAGATACACTAATAGAATAGGGAGGATTGCCAAACGTCATTGCTAAAATTGCAACACCCAAGTCTCAAGAGTTGGTCAGAAACTTTCTGTAATTACAGTAGACTCAAGAAACACTATTATTTGATGCATCTATCACTCCACTCTCCTACTTAAAATAAAGATTTGTAAAGATTTATAATTATTTTCAAGATTTAGTATTTAATGCTCTTATTTACTGAATGAGATACTAAACAGGGGCTCCCACTCTTCCCAGACACTAATGCAAAATATACTATGGCACTAATTAAAGAAGGCAGTGAGTTATCTGGGATTATTCCAATCAAAATTGAACTGAATTTATTGAAATTTAAGAATTCATTTGTTTGAAATTAATAGCTGTCTATTTCCTTTCAATACAACAATAATCACACAACATTAATTATCTAATGGTTCATAATAAATAAATACTAACTTCAATTTATGTGCAACTTGATGTTCTGAGAAAATTAAAAACCAATGTGTAAGAGTAACTCTTTAAAAAAAAGGCAACGATACATTGTAAATTAGTAAAAATAATTTGGAGCACTCGTCCCAACAGTTTCCCCTGATAGTCAGACCGTGCTGAGCTCTAAAAAATATTATCATTATTGCAGGTTTTTGTACTTGATTTCTATCCATAACAGTAGTGAAGGACGGATAAATCTCCAGGGCCTTACCATATTATTTAAAGTGAATAAATTCCCAGAGCCTGACCAAGTACACAGTTGGAAGGAATACATGCAAGAGAGGAAATTCTGGAGGCCATGCAGAGATATTTGCATAGAAGACTAGAGGATGCCTAATGTTGTGTCGACATAGAAGACTAGAAATTGTGGAGGCCATGTGGAGATATTTTTCAGAAGACTAGAGAATGCCTAATGTTGTGGCCGACATTTACAAAGGGCAGCAAAGACAGGCTAGGGAGCTACAGGCCAGCAAGCCTGGTATAAATGATGGGTAAGTTGTTGGAGGGGATAGTTAGTGATGAGATCCACCAGCATTTGGTTAGGCATGGACTGGTTAGAGACAGTCAGTATGGCTTTGTGCATGGGATATCATGTCTCATAAGTCAGAGTTTGTTTTAGGATTGCTGAAGGAAGAGAAATGGAAGTTGTCTTCAAGGACCTTAGTAAGATCTTTGACAAGGTCCTACATGGTAGGCTTGTCTGAAAGGTAAGATTGCATGGAATTCAAGGCAAGCTTGCTAATTGAATTCATAATTGTTCTGGAGGGAGGAGTCAAAGCACAGTTATGGAGAGTTGTTTTTTCCGATTGGACCAATTACCTGTATGTACTGCAAGGGTCTGTGCTGGGTCCCCTGCTGTTTGTTAAAAACATTAACGATTTGGATGAAAATCAAGTTTGTTAGTAAATTTGTAGGTGACAACAAAATTGATGGTATGGCAGAGAAGAGGGGAATTATGTCCAATTTTTCAACAAGATCTAGATTTGTTGGGAAGGTGGCCAAAGAATAGGAAATAGTAAGATTAAATGAGAACTTACCAGTTTGAAGTTTGATCTTTATTTTATGAGGAGTTGTGATGAGTAATTACGTGAAGAGTCCCGCCAGTCTGCACGCACGGCAATCATCAAAGCAGCGGTGTGAAATCACAAATAACAGTAATTGAAGTAACATAGTAAGATTAGAAACATAGAACTACCAGACGACCTTTGTGATATGAGGGTTGGGAGTGGTGGGCATGTATTCACTCATCGCAACTCCTCATAAAGTAAAGATCAAACTTCAAACTGGTAAGTTCTCGTTTAATCTTACTATTTTACTTCGGAGTCGCGGAAGTAACTATGTGAAGATTTCAAAGCTCTGTGATTTCATGTCGTAGATTCAAATCCAGGTGTCTCACTGTATTGATTGACTCAGGATGAGTTAATAATCAACAATTCATTAGACCATGGCATTGATTTGAACGTATTAACATTTTATTTTGATAAAGAAAAAACAATAGCAACCCCTCTATCCCAGGAGGAGGCTATAAAATAGAACTCAAAACTGAATGGGCAAATACCCCTGGCTCGGCAATCGGCTTATGATAGAATTTTGAATAGTTAATTCACTTGGCCATCCTGCGGCTGCGAGGATATGGTTGAGTGGCACGTCCATTGCCCTGGCCTCTGACTTTGATGCCGCTCTGGTGGAATGAGATTTAAAATGGTCAGTGTCAATACCTGCACAAACCAGAACCAGAAATAGTCTGAACCAACATTTTCCTATGCAGTTTTTTGTGGCTAATAAATAACACTGATTCCACACCTCTGAGACTTTTGGTGACCTTGATATAATATAGCAAGTGTGACGCCACACATACTCGTGAATCCGTGGGGTATGCCGAAAATATGATCTTACATCCTGTCACCCCTGGTCTGCTCTGCATGAGTAGATCATAAATGTAAAATGTAATGGTAGCTGCAGACACTACCATCTTGTCTAGCCACAACTTTTGCAATGTCTGCACCCGTTGGGCTGAAACTAGTGCCATGAGCATGATTACCTTCATGGTGACTTTGGCCAAAGACAGAGATGTCACGGGAGTCCACTGACAAAGCAGAGTGAATACCATGCTTACATCCCAGATTACTGAATACCTGGGCCTGGGGGGATTGGAATTAAAAATTCCCTTCATAAATCGAGATATTAGACGGTGAGACCCAATAGGATGTTGTTCTGATCCCATCCACAAGTATGAGGACAGGGCACTCCTGGTTGTATTGATCGCACTGTAGCTTAACCCTTCATCGAAATAGAGAGTTGACAGCAATTCTATTGCATCTGAGATGCATGTCGTGTGATATGTAATATTCTGCCGTAAGCAGAACACCTCCCATTTCCTGACATGAGAGATGTACTGCTTTTGGGTACTATTCCTCCAGGCCGCAATGATCACATCCACAGTTTGATCGAATAATCCTTGCCCCAGCTATGGTCTCCTCAGAATCTGCAAATTAACAGATCAATACGGTCCTGTAAAGGATGTTGATTGCCAGTTACAGGGTGCACCAGCAGGTCATTACATTTGTGAACACTCATAAGAGGCTGTGTAATTATCCCCAAAATGTGGGGGAACCATGGCTGATTAAGCCAGTTGGGTACCACCAACTCCTGAGATGGAGTCCTGCTTGATCTTGAGCAGGCACCGACTGATGAGGCAAAAGGGAGGAAATGCATATAAAAACATTCCACCCCAATGTAGCGAGATTACATCAACCGCTACTGCCCCAGTGTCTGGTTCCCATGAAACATATTTAGGTAACTGGTGGTTGAGTCTGGATGCAAACAAATCGATATCCAGCATCCCAAACCAAGCAACAACATCATTAAATACCCCATGATTCAACGTCCATTCTGTGTTGTCATTGAATTTGCATGAATTGGTATCTGTCACTATGTTGAATCTACCTGGTAGGTAGATAGCTGAAAGCCAAATGTTTCTGGTAATACACCAGTTCCAAATCAGATTAGCCAATCTATCACAAGATTCCGACTCGATTCCACCCATATGATTAATGTATGTCACTGCCGTAGTATTGTCTATCTGAAGCTGAACATGCAAGTGACACTTAGTGGAGCAATAACCTTCAGCCCATACCATGCTCCCAAAAGCTCTAAATAATTAATCCCATGTAATTGCAAAAGAGGTGCCTCATGCATATTCCATCTGCCTCCACAGCTAGAAATGGTATCAGTAGCACCTCAACCTAGAGCACTGACATCAGTCTGTAAGACAACAGAAGGTTGGTCAACCAGAATATAGCTGGAAGAACTGGAGATGTTCATTATCCACCAGTACACGTCAGCAATGGCTTCAGCTGGCAATTGCATGGGCCTATCATAATGACCTGCATGTATCCTGAGTGCCTGTGGTCCAATTTGCACAACTGGAAAAGCAGCTACTAATTTATCAATCAAGCTTGCCACCTGTCTAATTGAAGGTTGTTGCTCCTCAACGAGCTTGATACAGCCTTCAATTAAATCTAGCCATTTGTCCTTCGGCAGAGTCACTGACATGTGATTTGAGTTAATAGTGAATCGCAAATAATGAATAACTATGACTAGTGTTGATTTGGATTTATCTGGATGGATGAGAAACCCCAATCTCTCAAAATTGAACTTAAAAACTGAAATGGATGATTCAGCTGTTTCCCAAGACTTTCCTATGATTAAAATATCATCCAAATATGCCATTACAACATCACCATGAGCCCGGAATAGCCCCAATACTGGTTTTAACAGTTTCATAAATAATCTAGGGGCTGAGGTTAATCCATTAGGCAGTGCTTTGAAATTGCCATAATTTACTCATCCAGCTAAATTTCAAATATCTCCTATCATCCCTATTAACAGGCACTGAGTAATGAGCATCTTTAAGATCTATACATGGCATATAACATCTCCTAGAAACCAATTGTTTGGCAGTAACAATAGTTTCCATTTTGAAATGTTTATACTGTACAAAGGAGTTAAGGAGTTAAGGAGTCAGGCCGAGGATGATTCTACATCCTCCATCCTTTTTCGACCTAGGAACAATATTAGACACAAATTGGTGGAGTTGGCGAACCGACTTCTCAATTACCCCTTTTTTGTATAATTTTTCAAGTTCTGCCTGTACCTCTTTTCTTTTTGTGAGAAAACAAATGTCCAGCTTGGAAAATGCTGAGTAGGTGGAATCAAATTGGGAAGGAATTCAATTTGAAAACCTTGTACACTGTACAGTATAAACGGATCTGATGTTACAGTGGCTTGCAAAAGTTTTCATACCCCTTGAACTTTTCCACATTTTGTCACGTTACAACCACAAATGTAAATGTATTTATTGGGATTTTATGTGATAGACCAACACAAAGTGGCACATAATTGTGAAGTGGCAGGAAAATGATACATGATTTTCAAATTTTTTACAAATAAAAAACTGAAAAGATTGGCGTGCAAAAGTATTCAGCCCCCTTTACTCTGATACCCCTAAATAAAATCCAGTGCAACCAATTGCCTTCAGAAGTTACCTAATTAGTAAATAGGGTCCATTTGTGTGTAATCTAATCTCAGTATCAATACAGCTGTTCTGTGAAGGCCTTAGAGGTTTGTTAGAGAACATTAGTGAACAAACAGCATCATGAAGCCCAAGGAACACTCCAGACAGGTCAGGGATAAAGTTGTGGAGAAGTTTAAAGCAGGGTTAGGTTATAAAAAAATATCACAAGCTTTGAACATCTCACGGAGCACTGTTCAATTCATCATCCGAAAATGGAAAGAGTATGGCACAACTGCAAACTTACCAAGACATGGCCGTCCACCTAAACTGACAGGCTGGGCAAGGAGAGCATTGATCAGAGAAGCAGCCAAGAGGCCCATGGTAACTCTGGAGGAGCTGCAGAGATCCACAGTTCAGGTGGGAGAATCTGTCCACAGGACAACTATTAGTCGTGCACTCCACAAATCGGGCCTTTATGGAAGAGTGGTAAGAAGAAAGCCATTGTTGAAACAAATCCGTAAGAAGTCCCATTTGCAGTTTGCCACAAGCCATGTTGGGGACACAGCAAACATGTGGAGGGAGGTGCTCTGGTCTGATGAGACCAAAATTGAAGTTTTTGGCCTAAATGCAAAATGTTATGTGTGGCGGTAAACTAACACTGCACATCACCCTGAACACACCATCCCCACTGTGAAACATGGTGGAGGCAGCATCATGCTGTGTGGATGCTTTTCTTCAGCAGGGCCAGGGAAGCTGGTCAGAGTTGATGGGAAGATGAATGGAGCCAAATACAGGGCAATCTTGGAAGAAAACCTGTTAGAATCTGCAAACGACTTGAGACTGGGGCGGAGGTTCCAGCAGAACAACAACCCTAAACATACAGCCAGAGCTTCAATGGAATAGTTTAAATCAAAGCATATTCATGTGTTAGAATGGCCCAGTCAAAGTCCAGACCTAAATCCAATTGAGAATCTCTGGCAAGACTTGAAAATTGCTGTTCACAGACGCTCTCCATCAAATATGACTGAGCCTGAGCTATATTTTGCAAAGAAGAATGGGTAATAATTTCAGTCTCTAGATGTGCAAAGCTGATAGAGACAAACCCCAAAAGACTTGCAGCTGTAATTGCAGTGAAAGGTGGTTCTACAAAGTATTGACTCAGGGGGTCTGAATACTTTTGCACGCCACACTTTTCAGTTTTTTATTTGTAAAAAAATTTGAAAACCATGTATCATTTTCCTCCCACTTCACAATTATGCACCACTTTATGTTGATCTATCATATAAAATCCCAATAAAATACATTTACGTTTGTGGTTGTAACATGACAAAATGTGGAAAAGTTCAAGTGGTATGAAAACTTTTGCAAACCACTGTATCTCGTGCCATTCCTTTAGAAACAAGTGTAATCTCCCCCCAACTTGTAGGTGTTTCTCATTTAATATATTCCTATAAGACCCAAACCCACCTACCTTCATGGTTACCGGTGGAATTTGCTGCCCCCGGTTCCTGGTTGGAAAAGGCATGTTTGCTTGTGCCCCAGTTGGAGCGCGCCAGCTGCGCACATTAGCGAATGGCCGGCTTGTTCCTTGACCGGACCCGGTCTCTGCAACCCGTCTGTAGGTGAACTGCCGTTGAACCGTTCTGCTGACCCGAATGCAGTAATGCCCGAGGCGAGCAACTTCAACACCCTCTGAAGCTTCATTTCTTGAGACCTGATGGTGACCCCCATATGGCCCCATATAACATGATTCACTGTTGGTACTTTAAGCAGCCCACAGTTAGCCGGGGTCTCATATTTTTTGGCTGTCTCATCCATAGTCGGCTCTTGCAGCTGATGTGAAGCCAGATAATCTATGGTTGCTGCCAATTCATCACCCAGCAGCTCTCCTGACTCTTTTGGGATGGCAAATCTTGCTGCTGGAATGGTACTTCTGGTTCGTGCCCTTCATCCCGTGGTGTATGCTCCACCACTATACCCACAGACTAGGCATCAGAATCAAACTGACCAGTTAAGCTCACCTCCTCCAAGAGGGAGCGATCAAGCAGCCCTGTTTCAGGCGCTGCTGGCGCGGGCACTCCCGTAGGCCGGCGCATTCACAACATCTCCTGCCAGAGTGTGTCTTGATGGAGCATCCTCTCCATTTTGGACAACCGTGAAAAAACGGTATCCATTCCTGGAGGGGAACCTAAATGCTTTCCCTCGTTGAAAACTTGATCCTGAAAACAAGAATTACTCCAACACAGCAAAGCGACCTCTGACTAAGTTTAACACTTACCTGAGGTTTTTAAACATACCCGCTGGAGGAGCGATGCACCTCCCAGCCGGTCGCTGCGCCATGCGTCAGACATAATGATGCGCATGCGGACTGGCGGGACTTCTTCACGTAGTCACTCACGTGACTCCGAAATAAAATAGAAATTAACTCTGACAAGTGTGAGGTGTTGCACTTTGATATTTCATACCCGGGTAGGACTTAGACAGTAAATAGTAGAGCCCTGGAGAATGTTGCGGGAGAGAGAAACTTTGGGATACAGTTTCATGGTTTCCAAAAAGTGGCAACTCAGGTGTACATTGCGGTGAAAAAAGGTGCTTTGCATGCTTGCCTTCATTGTTGAAGGTATTGAGTACAAAGGTTGGGACAAGTCAATGTTGAGACATTATTGTGGTGTTCATTATCACGAGGAGCATAGATCAAGTGAATACTCAGAGTTTTTTTTCCACGCTTAAGGGCCTGTCCCATTTAGGTGACATTTTATGAAAGTGCCGGAGACTCTGCGCTCGCCACATGATCGCTACATGGTCGCCACATGTTCGCTGGTGGGCTTTGGTGAGTCTCCTTCATGGTCGCGAGGAATTCCCGCATACTGGGAACTAGTCGGGGCCTCAGTATGATCGCTATGGAGAAAATCGATAATCTTGTAGTCGTAGGTGCAGTTGTATTGGGGTCGCCATGTAGTTATAGGTAGTCGAGGTAGTTCTAGCTAGTTTTAGTTAATCACCTTTGCTGACCGGTCATAAGCACGAGTTTTCAGAACCAAGGATATCCGACCGGTAATGCTAAAAGCCCGCCAAACCTCACAGCTGTGATCTCTGGCTTATTGAAAGTTGTATGGCTTCTTAAAAGTGTCTCCACTCCTTCTCCCCCCTTCTGCCCCCTTCTCCCCCCTTCTTCTCCCCTTCTTCTCCCCTCCCCCCCCTTTTAAAGGACTTACCTTACACTGTGCTACCTGTCTTAACCTTCCTGTTCATTGCGTTGTGTGTCTGTACCACCTTGGCTTTGCACCGTGTGAATTTCAGACAGCACTCCCCCGGCTTTCCCTGGTCTCCACTTTGCGATGTGTTGTGTGTTGCCGGAGTTCCAACTTGACAGTCGCCGGCAGTCCATTGAAAAATTGCCTAAGTGGGACAGGCCCTTTAGACAATTCTAAAGCTAGAGGGCATAGGTTTAATAGAAAGGAGAGATTTAAATGTGACCTCGGGGGCAACTTTTTCACTCAGAGAATGAACTGTCTGAGGAAGCTATGGAAGCAGATACAATTATGACTTTGAAAAATCGTTTGTACAGATACATGGATTTGACTGGATTGGTAGACTATGGGCCAAATACAGCTAAACGGGACCAATATGCTATGCAATTTGGTCAATATGGATCAGATGGGCCAAAGGATCTGTTTCTGTGCTATACAGCTCTATGACTTAAAGGTTCCATGCCACTGTGAGTGCTATGATGAGAAGTTGGTGGATCTCTGCCAACTTCTCAAAGTCAGAAAATAATGATTCCCTGCCAACATAACCCAAGTTCTGAAATAAAACAATAAATAAATCCAGATTCCGTAAAGTGGTTTGAGATAGATTTTGATATCATCATGTCTGGTAGTTGGTTTTACAAAATGTTGGAATGTTCTGTTACATCATTACATAGGAGCATGTTATTTAATGGGTTGCCCTCTAGCTATCAGCAGTTAAACAGCAACTGATTAAATTTAAATCAGAGATGAAATATTTCAGAAGAACCAACACCCATAAGCAGACTCTTTTGACAGGTACTGAAATACTATGCATTCACATCAGATAATTCTATTTCTGATTCTGGTACTTTCCTTTTTATTTGGTTTATGCCTTTGATTAAGAGAAATTGCAAACCTGCAGGTTTTCTGAAATGAATACAGATGATGTCATGTTTTATTTAAAGCTTGATTAACTAAATTATGCCCGTGAAAATATCTTAGTATTGATAAAACTGTATTGAGTTATTAATAATGCATTACTCGAGTCATTCTCTTACCATGTACAGCATGAACACTTTGAGAAAATACAATTGTTAACTTCAAGTCAGTGTCACTTAAACAAATTACTTTCAGCATTTTTCATATCTTCATATGAATGTTTTATTTAAAAAACTCACAATCAGAATTATACTGTAAATAATTGAATAAATTCAGAAGTATAAACAAATTAAATATCAGTCCTTAGAACATGACACATCTCAAAAAATCTAAACTCTATTCCCCAATATTGCTCACCTTGTAATACTTTTAATAACTTCTCCATGCTTCTCAAGTCTACTCCAACATTCAATCATGGCTGATCTATATCTCCTTCCTAACCCCAGTCTCCTGCCTTCTCCCCATAACCCCTGACATCTTGTACTTCATGCCAAACTTGATTAGGTAATTTGCAACAACGTAACGCTGAATAATTTCCAGGCATACTCTGTAGACTTAAGCATTTGAATTGACTATTGGAACCACTGGATATAGACTTTCATTAGTTTAAACTCCTTCCAAATGAGTTAAGTAAATGTTCTAACTGCATCATCCCATATTCCTTTATAAATTTGCTGGTGGTAATTAAATAAATATCTTGTCTATATACTGAAAGGGTGAATTTATGTTAAACATTTGTTTAAGAAGAGTGACACTACAATAATTCAGGGCAACAAATCCTATTATTGCAAAATTGTTGAGTTTATATAAGACATAAGTGTATATAGATACAGACTGACCTGTGAGCGATTCCAATAATTTCATTTTAGTTTTAGAGTTCCAATATAGTAAAGGTATCCTATGGTAGACACAAAATGCTGGAGTAACTCAGTTGGTGAGGCAGCATCTATGGAGAGAAGGAATTGGGGACGTTTTGGGTCGAGACCCTTCTTCAGACTGATGCCAGGGAAGGGGGCAGGACAAATAGAATGTCGGCGTACACAGTAAGACTAGTGGGAAAACTTGGAAGGGGGAGGGGATGGAGAGAGAAAAAGCAAGGGCTATCTCCAATTTGCGCTGGGCCTCACTCTGACAATGGAGGAAGCCCAGGACAGAAAGGTCAGATTGGGAATGGGAAGGTGAGTTGAAGTGCTGAGCCACTGGGAGATCAGCTTGGTTAAGAGGGACTGAGCAGAGGTGTTCAGCAAAACAATCGCCAAGCCTGTGCTTGGTCTTGCCAATGTAGAAAAGTATCCTCTATTGTTTTGTACTCACAAACCTAATTATTATCTATTAGGATCAATTTTCTCTATTTTGTGAAACTGAAGTATTTTGACTCCCAATATATAACAAGAAGAGCAGAATGTGTGCATCATACTTCTAAAATTCATTATAGAAACATGTCTCAAACCCAGAGTTCAAAATACAATGTGACAATTTTCCCCATCAATTGGAACATAATATTCTACCATGACTTCCATGATGACCACCCATCCCCCTTCTCATTTTTTATTACCTTTACCACATCTCCTTTTGGACTTTTATTTATTTATTTGTAATATAAACACCCTCTCTTTCAATCACCCTTCCCTCTCCCTCCTCCCCCACACACTCTTATGAACCTTCTCTTTGTTCTCCTCTCCATTCCACCAAAACTGCATTAAAAAATGTTTAGTTTCAACATTGCCTGATGATGGACTCAGATTATGGCAATCACTGAAGAACAAGCTACCAACTTTGTAAGCACACTTTATGTGGTGACTATTTGCATACCTTGGGTAAGCAAGCAAATAATTTCACTCTGACTTATGACAATAAAGTATTAATTCATATATATAAAATGAAAAAAAAATCATTTATCAGAGGTAATTTTGGGACTCTGTACATTCTGCTTGGAATCCCATACCTTGGAACAAAATTGAAGACTACATGATAATTACCTATGCCCCATGAGATGTAATACATGTGATAGAGCATGATATATATATGGAAAAGGTTGTGACTGCTATATCACATGAGCCAGATTACTCTCACTGCTTGCTAGCTCTTTATGCTGCTTCCTTGAGACAGATAAATTACCTTTGCTATACAAGTTTAGTGTAAGAGAAGTTTCAAAGTTAATAACAGTGGGAATTAGTTTATTTTATTTAAGGGGTAGATAGGAAAACATATTAAGATAGGTAATTCAATTAAATGGCATTAATTAAAATTGTACTTAATTAAAATATAGAGTACAATTAAGGTCATTGACAAAATTATTTTTGTTGCATTCTAGGATAAACTTGTGTTATGTTCCTATTAAAACATTCAGTGCCTTGGAAAGATGGAAGGAGAGATTGAACTCAACACATCAACTCACTACATAGGAATGCAACTCTTAGGGCTAAAGGAATCAAGAGATATGGGGAAAAATCAGAACGGGGTACTGATTTTAGATGATCAGCCATGATCATATTGAATGGCGGTGCTGGCTTGAAGGGCCAAATGGCCTACCCCTGCACCTATTTTTCTATGTTTCTATGTAGAAGCAGGTATGTAAAATTTGCAGGGTACATTTGGTTGGACCAAAACACTGAGTTTTGAAGATGAGACAGAACAGCACACTTCAATGATTGTAAAGATAATACAGTTTACTGGGATCCTTTTCAGATAAAGGTTTGAGCAAATTGAAAGGCTAATGAATTGCTAGAAATTATGGACCAGTTGCGATAAGATCCACCCTCCTATGCAATAACCATATAACCATATAACAATTACAGCACGGAAACAGGCCCTCTTGGCCCTTCCAGTCCGTGCCGACCATTTGTTTTCCCCTAGTCCCATCTACCTGCAATGTCGACTTTCCCATTGTCAAGGTGTAAAGGGGCTGTCCACTTGGGTGACCTAATCAGTGAGTTAAAAAGAGTGTCCTCGACCTTCCAGCTCGAAGGCACTCGCCTGGAAAGCCTCGAGCTGGATCGACCTGCCCACGTTGAAACCACGAGCTGCATCGACCGACCGCACACACACAAACACATCGCAACAGTGGGGACCAGTGAAAGCATAGGAGCGCTGTCTGCGCAATGAAGAGGAAGGTACACGGCTG
>CM069136.1:90005037-90099792 GCA_035221665.1 Okamejei kenojei | reverse complement strand
CGACCCCCTTGAAGCCTCCACCGACTGCCAGGTCTGCAACGATTCTTGGCATGGTGAACTACCTTAGGAAGTTTGTACAACCTCATGAGCTGATCTCCCCTGCGGCAGCTGACAAAAAATGATTTCGCTGGGTCTAGCTCCCACAATCACCAGCAGGCCTTTGACTGCCTCTGTCGAAACTGATTGACACTCCGACGATTGCGGTCTTCGACGCAGTCGCCCATCATACCTGTGAACGCTTCGAAGTTTCGTCCTGTGCGGCTTGCCTTCATCGGTCGATGGAATCGGTTACATCCTGTCTCCTATGCCCTCCCCGCAACCATGACGACACCGAGCAGCGTACGCTCAGATCGAGAAGGAGCGTCTCGCGTGTGTTTGCCTGCTCAATGTTCAAGACTTCCTGTTTGGAAGCAATTTATGGTCAAAACCGACACCACCATCGTGACAAATCTGAACAAGGCCGATTCCCCGCTGCCCTGCCAGGGCTGCAGCTTTTCGATTTCAACATCTTCCTACAACCAATATAACCATATAACCATAAAAAATTACAGCAAGGAATACAGCCACTCTCGGCCCTTCCAGTCCGTGCCAACCCATTTGTTTTCCCCTAGTCCCATCTACCTCACACTCAGACCATACCCCTCCCCATTCCCTTCACTTCCAAGACCTAACCACTTACTCTTAAATGTTAAAATCGATCCTGCCTCCACCACTTCTGCAGGAAGCTGATTCCACACACGCACCACCCCCTAGTAAAGAAGTTCCCCCTCACGTGTACCCCGCCGAAACTCTGTCCCTTAATTCCTCATGTCATTTGCCACTCTTGTTTGAATCTTCCCCTACCCTCAATGGGAAAAACGTATCCACTTCACCTCTGTCTATCCTTTTCATCATTTTAAAGACTCAATCAAGTCCCCCCCTTAGAACCTTCTGGGGCGCTCCAAAGAAAAAAGACCTAACTTGTATCAACCTATCCTCTGTAACATAGTTGCTGGAACCCTCGCAATCTACAAGAAGGGCAACCGAGAATCACATTGCAGAACACTCTATCGCCGCCCCGCGACCTCCTGGCGCTCGCCACCCCTACAAAACAAGGACTTGCTTCGTACTGGGCGTTAATTTAATTCCCCACCAAGCGTGTTACAGATTTTTGGAGCGAGCACCAACGCTGCCGACCCATTCTTGCAGCGGCTGCCTCTGTGATTAAATCAGGGTGGCCAACAACGCTCCACGCGACGACTGAACAACAGCTTTCTTTCCAGGTCGCGAAGAACACAGTGCTCTAGAATGACATTATCGTCAAGGGACATAAAGTTGTAGTCCCCGTACTCCCTGTTCGATTTTTACTATGCCGCAGCCATAGCAGACACCGCTGGGGTCCCGATGCAACACTCGCCCCACGCTCAGTGCTAATTCCTACGACCTGGAATGGCCAAAATATATCCGGAGACACGATTTTCTGCCCGCTCACACGTAGCAACATCTTGCTCACACCATCAGCGACCGCCCCTGCTATGCAACAGCCCCTGCCTTGGCCTGGTCCTCATTGGCGCCGACCTCTCGAGTGATGGAACCACTACCTTGTCCTGTCGACTCGTACTCAAAGCTGGTTCGAGGTGGCTTAGCTGACATCCCTCATGTCAGAAGATGGTGATCCGAAAGACTGCGGAAACCACTCTCCACTTTTGGGTTACCCGTTCAGGCTGCAGACTGACAACGGCAGACAGTTTAAACCAGCCGAGAATACAAAAGTTTTGCCGAGAAGTGGAATTTTGTGCATTTCACCAGCAGCCCAGAGTACCCACAGAGCAACGGCCTTGCTGAACGGGCCCGTCCGCTGAGCATCAAACTTCTGATGGAACAGGCGAGACTGTCCAGGCGAGATTTGTATTTGGATCTCCTGAACCTCAGGAATGTTTCCAGGGATCCGGCCATGGGTCCACCTGCACAGCGTCTGATGTCCAGAACAACCAGATCTACCATCCCAATTGCCCAGCACCAGCTGCAAACCTCCGGTGCAGGAGCCAGCCTCCATGTAGAGGCGCATTCAAGAGAAACATGACAACCAGCGGCGTTCCCACGATCGGGTCGGCAGACCACTCGATCCTCTGTTGCCTGGACAGGTTGTTTCGGTTGCCAGACCGCCGGTGGTCACTCCTCCCGCCTGGCTACCATGGTTGGGGTGGCCGACTCACCTCGTTCGTATATGGGTCGACCTAATGAGGGAACCACTTACCGAAGAAAGAAGCCGACAAACCACCTGGCTTGCGGTTAATGAGCTGAAGGCCGCAGCCCCCGGGGCCCTATGCCCCGCCACACTCTGCATACCAGCACAGCCGGCTGCCGTCCCAGCCAGTGTTCCCTGCATGCCTCGATCCCCATATCGAGCGCCTGGTTCCCCTCTGGCCGCGGTCACCTGTTGCCGGTCACGGTACTCACCTCTCCTGTTTCTCCCACCCCACCGCCCTTCCCTGGTTCCCCACTGCCTTGTGTCCTCCTGTTTTTCTTCTGCTCTCTTTCGGGGGAAGGGGGAGACAACCGTACACGCTCGGGCCTCCCGGATTAGTAAGCCACCTGTTCGTTATGGCGATTTTGTTTAATTCTGTTGCTGCGACACCAATCTGTTTTGTTTTTCTAAGGGGATGGGATTGTAGATGGGTTTATATAACAACCAATAATATAGTTACCTCAGTACCATTAACACCCGCCTAGTTAACATCAATCATAATGCCTTCGGGGTGGGGTGGGGGGGGCCTCCCTGGGTACAGTTCAGTAGAAGAATGTAGCCAGTGATTGATGATGTTTGTAATACCCTGTACTATCATTAAAAGATGTTGCACACTTTAAGAGTTTTGTGAATTGCATATTTTACAATATTGACAGTAGATGTTTATAGGTTAATTTATGGGAATTAAACATTCCATTTCTTCAATCTGGCATATGTTCATGACAGTGAGATTTAAAAAGCATGTTATACTGTGAATTCTTGTGTGAATGGGATTAATTTATTATTTGGATATTAGGCTATTTAAAACAATTATCCTGTTCTTAAGAAATGGAATATACAGGACATTCTTATTGGAAAATAGTGGGCAAAAAGGCATGTCATGCGTAGTTTGAAGAGCAAAAACTTGTAGTTTACAATGCCAACATTGAAAAGTTGAGGAAAGACAAGGTGTACAGAGTTGCGTATTGATTACAATCTGAGGAGTATGATAATGCTATTGATTATGATATGCCAATGTACCACGTAGCAATTAATCTTCTCCAGAAAGATTTGGTCTATTGCTAGAAATTGTAATTTATTTACCTATCTGATATGGACTTACAGCAGATAATATTAAAGTTCTGATCTTGAGAATATCACATTTTTGAATTTTCAAGGCAGTCTGGGTGTTTATTACTATTTCCGTCACAACAGCCAATCTTGTAATTAGCTACAATTAGGTAACTAACTAATTATAGGCCTTAATTTCAGGTAATCCAAGTAAGATGTTTTATATTTGTTTCAGAATGCGTCAATCTATAATAACCATTATCAAATTCGCCAACAGCACCACTGTTGTGGAACGATTCATAGACGTGAGATTGACCGATTGACCAAATGCTGCCAGCCACAACAACCTGGCTCTCAACACCAGCAAAACCAAGGAACTGAATGTGGTTTTTGAAGGGATAGGATAGGGACCCACAATCCAATTTATATATTAACGGGACTATGGTGGAAAGGGTCAAAATACTTCAAATTTCCTGGGCGTGCATATTTCCGAAGATCTTTTCTGTGTGTCCCAAGCACACAGATATAAAGAAGGCACATCAGTGCCCTCTACTTTATCCTGAAGAAGATTTTGGAAAGTCTAATAACATGTCAAGAAGAACTCTCTCGAACGTCTACAGGTGCACAATATAGAGCATACTGACTGGCTGCATTGTGGCCTGGTTTTGGCAACTTGAACGTCCAGGAGCGGAAAGACTGCAAAATGTTGTGAGCACTGCCCAGATCATCACTCGCTCTGACCTCCTCACCATCGAAGGGATATATCGCATTCAATGCCTCAAAAAGTCTGCCAACATCATCAAGGACCTACACCATCCTAGTCACACACTCCTCTCACCGTTGCCATCAGGAAGAAGGTACAGGAGCTTGAAATCTGTAACATCCAGGTTCAGTAACTTACAGAACTGCTCCTTCCCACAGCAATCAGGCTATTAAACACAACAAATAAGCTCTGAACAATAACAGTCTATTATTATTATTGCACTATATCTGTTTATTTATTGTGTTTATATGGTGTATGGTTTATAGACACACTGAACTTTTATCTTACCGGTTTGTATTATGTTTACATATTCTGTTGTGCTGCAGCAAGTAAGAAGTCATTTGTCCTATCTGGGACACATGACAATAAAACTCTCATTGACTCGATGTAATTTAGAAGGATTTTGAATTCTGACAGTTTAAAAAGGTTTGTTTTGTTTGTGATCGTTTTGGGTTATATATATATATATATAAATATATATATATATATATATATATATATATACATAGAAACATAGAAACATAGAAATTAGGTGCAGGAGTAGGCCATTCAGTTCCTTCGAGCCTGCACCGCCATTCAATATGATCATGGCTGATCATCCAACTCAGTATCCCGTACCTGCCTTCTCTCCATACCCTCTGATCCCCTTAGCCACAAGGGCCACATCCAACTCACTCTTAAATATAGCCAATGAACTGGCCTCAACTACCCTCTGTGGCAGAGAGTTCCAGAGACTCACCACTCTCTGTGTGAAGAAAAGTCTTTCTCATCTCGGTCTTAAAGGATTTCCCCCTTATCCTTAAGCTGTGACCCCTTGTCCTGGACTTTCCCCAACATCGGGAACAATCTTCCTGCATCTAGCCTGTCCAACCCCTTAAGCCTGTCCAACCCATTATAATATATATAATGTAACTAATTGGCAACACCCTTAACACCATTGCCATAGAGATGGATCTTGGGGTGCAAATCTGCAACTCCCTGAAAATAGCAACATAAGTGGATGGTGTGGTAAAGAAACGCATGGTATGCTTGCCTACATAGGTCAGACATTGAGCATAAATGTCCAGGAAGATATGTTGCAGGTTTATAGAACTTTGGTTAGGCTGTGTCTAGAGTATTGTGTGCACTTTTGTGTAATGAGCTCCATTACAGATGGACCTGAAGGCTTTGGAGAGGGTGCAGAAGAGGTGCACCAGAAGAGGTACCAGAATGCTGTCTGAATTATGTATTAGTTGTAAGAAGGTCAGAAAAACTTGGATTGTTTTGTCTGGAGATCAAAGGCTGAAGGAAGGTGTGATAGAAGTTCAGAAAATTATAAATAGGTTGGACGGTAGAAACCTTTTACCCGAGGGTGGAAATGCCCGAGACTAGAAGGCATAGCTTTAAGTTGAGAGTGGCAACATTTAAATGAGATGTGTGGGGCAAGTTCTTATGGAGTGTAGGGGGTGCCTGTAACACACTGCTAGGGATGGTAGTGAAGCAGATATGATAGTGGCATTTAAGAGGCTCTTGGATAGGTTCATGGATATGCAGAGAATGGAGGGATATGACATGGAGGCAGAGGAGATTAGTTTAACTTGACATCATGATCGATGCGGACATTGTGGGCTGAAGGGCATAAGAACATAAGAACAAAGATCAGATTCATCAACACATCAAGGTTGAGTGCACGTCCATGCAAAGCTAATTTGTGCTGATATTTTATTACAAAGATTCCACAAGATCCAAATTTCTTGATATATTTTTTTATTTTCATTTTCCCAATGGAGAAGAAGAAAATTATCTTGATGGCGGCGAGAATTATTATGACAAATGAATGAAAGCAGATGATGCAAATGTATGAAAAATAAATCTCAGTTATAATATCCCAGTATAATATTTGCTGCTTTATTTTTTTTGGGTTATGCCTCTAAACAAGATAGGAAATAATCCAGCATTGTCATTGTGTGAAAGTTGAATCAGCAATCATCTTAGTTTCTGTCTGAAGAATGGTATGAATTCACTATGCAGAAATCAAAAATTGAAACATACCTTAAATTACAACAACAGTTAAGATTACCTTTTCCAAACTCATTAGATTATGATATATTATTTTATCTATGTTTTGATCAGAAATTAAAGGAGTTCCATTTACAATAATCTATTATGTGGAATAAAAGTTACAACAGATTTGGATGAAAATTAATTTCCCAGCTTCATGCTTGATAGTTAATGTTCTGAAATTGTATTGTAAACAAATGTTTCAACTCTCTCTGAAAAGCTATAATGCTTAGCTAACCATGACCAGTTTTCTTTTAATTAAATTAATTTATTTCAAAAATTATATTATTTGACTGATCACTCTAATTACAGAAATCAATTCTCTCTCCATCTATGTCAGAATAATGAATGGGCAAGTCATTGTCTTCAGGAAGCAGGAAGGAGTATATGCCTCAGTTTGCATCAATGGTGGTGAATTTAGATGGTCAAAGCCTTCAAGTTCATAAGTGTAAAATATCACTAATAATTTGACTTGATCCAACCGCATCAATGCTATGGCCAAGAAAGCACTTTACTTCAGAAGGTTAAGTAATTTGGGATTTCTCCAATGACTCTTATCAATTTCTAAATTGAGTTAGATATAGCTCTGAGGGCTAACAGAATCAAGAGATATGGGGAGAAAGCAGGAACGGGAAACTGATTTGTATGAACAGCTATGATTATATTGAATGGCGGTGCCGGCTTGTAGGGGCGAATGGCCTACTCTACACCGATTTTCTATGTTTCTATGTAAAGATACACCCATGAGAGGATGCATGACAGCTTGGTATGAAACAACTTTGCCCATATTGTATGAAATTGCAGAGAATAGTGAATGCAGCCCAGTCCATCATCAAACTAATTTCTCACATTGAGACCATCTACACCATGCTGCCTTGGGAAAACAGCCAACATAATCAAAGACTACTCAAATTTCCATGCATTCTCTCTTCCTCTTCTCCTCATCATGTGGAAGTTACAAAGCTTGGAAACATGTACCACCACATTCAAGAACAGCTTCTTGCCTGCTGCTATTGGGCCCTTGAAGGCACCTTTCATGGATGGATTCCCGATCTCAGAATTAATTTCACTGTGGCCCTTGAACTTTTTTTTTTAAATCTGCACTTTCTTTGTAAATGTAACACTATATTCTACACTATATTCCTTTCTGTTTTTGTACTACATGTTGTGCTCATGTATGGTTTGTGTGTATACTTATTTGGCATGATTTGCCTCAACACCATGCATTGTGGTTATTAATTGACAATCTAAAAACGGTCCATTTTTCATATATATCTCTGTAGTCTGTTAGTCAGCCAATCCTCTACCCTTGCCAATAAAGTTGCCTTCACTTTAGCTGTTCTTTATTTTCTCCTTTTGTTCTACCTATTGTTTCTCATATCTGATTTTAATTGTAACTCATGTATGGTATGATTTATTCTGGTTGGCACATAAAACAAAGTATTTTAACTGTAACGCATGACCAATACCAATGCAACATTTTAAAACCCGGTCGTCATGCAATCCTCATCTTGATCAGTAACCTTATGTGGCACCTTATGGGAGACCTCCTAAAAATCCAAATTCACTCCATCTGATAAACTCATTTAACTATCCTCTTATTACATCCTCAAAGAACTCAAAAAATATTATCAAACTGTTTCCTTTCATGAAACAATGTTGACTCAGCTTGATTACTATATGATTTTTCTAAACTTGCTATTTCTTCCTTAGTAACAGATGCCAGCATTTTCTAAATAACAGATGTTAGGCCAACTGGCTAATTGTTTCCAGCTTCCTGTCTCCATTTTCTCTGGAGCAACAACTTTGACTTTGCAGTTTTCAAATCCCCTGGGACCTCTCTGGAATCCACAGCATTTATAGATTGCAGTAAAACATCTACAACTTCAACTTTCAATTTCTGTGAGACCCTCAGATGCAGGCCATCAGTTTCAGGGGACTTGATGGCCCTTAGTTCCCTTAGTTTATTTGGTATGTTTATCGTGATAGATGTTATTTTTGTTTTCCTCCAAGAAAACTGATTTTAAAATAGTAATTATTTTAGGAAATCTTCCACTAAGGGTATCAATAAAAATAGGGCAACAACTTAAAAACAAATGGCATTCACATAGATGAAGCTGGTCAAATGCTCACTTGATCTTTGATATGCTTCCACTATTATGTGGGTCATTTAGATTGGCTATTTGTTAAATAGGGCACCAAATGTGTACAAGAACATACAGAGAAGATCACAATTGCCAATGTTGAGTAGATTTTGATGGCTAAGGCTTATTCACACACACCACCAACATTGTGCAAGAAGCCTGTTGGCATCAACAATCAGTCATCTAATAGTGATTCACTACAGAGGGTGATGTCAACATTTTGGAAAATCAAATTAGTTAAATTTATTTCATATCATTGATATCAGCCCCCAAATAATTGGCTGATTAAATACTTTCAATAAACACTGACTGTGTTAAAACCTTTTTTTCTAATGTACATATTAACATTTACACCACTCGTGATGCTACTAACTGCCTAGAATATACCAGTAACATTGTATTTGACCTGATAATAATACAGCTAAACTACTAATATTCTGCCTGGCCCACAGACACTTAGCTAATGGATTACAACTGAATGCTTCAACTGTATTCAGATTTCTTGCATTATCATCAGCTCTAACTGCACTGCGTAAACTGCAGCTCTCTTGAAGTAAATGATAAAATTAATATTCGTCATTAAAAAAAATTTCAAAAGAGAATTAAAAGTTTATAAAAATGTAGAAGAAATCAATAGTTACAATGTAATGTTAATTATTTTAAATATTTAGAAAATATTAAAAATTGGTGAAACCTGAAATGGAAGATCTGTATTAACTTTTGTTCCGCTCCTCCAAGTCCCATGCGTAACCAACAAAACAGTTAATTACATAAATGTTGTATATTAAAACTAACATCCTATGGGTAATTTAAATATCATAGAACAATTACAGGACATGTATCCCTGCAGAAGACCATATATGTTACCCGTGTTATCATTTTATGTATCTTTGACACTGCCAGGCGTTACATATGTACTGACCATAACCTTTGTCTTGAGTAAGAAAAACTCAGAATAATTTTAAGGCAACAAAAGTAAAATAAACAGTGCAATGTTAAGAATTGCTCAGATCCATTCTGGTATATCAATCGTTTATATCAGATCAAATATTCTCCTTCATATAAATAATTTATTCCCTAGCATATAATCAAAATGTTGGCTCATACCAATTGGCTATTGAACATATATTCCTTAATCATAATTCATTATACAGTGCCCTCCATTAATGATTGGGACAAAGGCCCATCATTTATTTATTTGCCTCTGTTCTCCATAATTTGAGATTTGTAATAGAAAAAAAATCATGTATTTTAAAGTGAACATTGACAGATTTTATTAAAGGCCATTTTTAAACATTTTGGTATCACCTTGTAGAAATGACAGCTGTGTTTATACAGTTCCCCCATTTCAGGGCACCATAATGATTGGGACACATGGCATCACAAGTGTTTGTAATTGTTCAGGTGTGTTTAATTGTCTCCCTAATGCAGGTATAAGAGAGCTCTCTGCACCTAGTCTTTTCTTCAGTCTTTCCATCACCTTTGGAAACTTTTATTTGCAGCTTTATCAACATGAGGACAAACATTGTGCCAATGAAAGACAAAGAAGATATTATGAGACTGGAAAAACCACGAATAAAACTGTTAGAGACATCAGCCAAACATTTAGAACTTACCAAAATAAACTGTTAGAAACATCATTAAGAAGAAATAGAGCATTGGTGAGCTGACTAATTGGCAAAAGGACTGGCAGGCCAAGGGAAGACCCCATAGCTGATGACAGAAGAATTCTCTCTATAACAAAGAAAAATCCCCAAACACCTGTCTGACAGATCAGAAACACTCTTTGTCATGACCACTGTCTGCTGAGAGACTTCATGATCAGAAATACAGAGGCTACACTGCAAAATGCAAACCACTGGATAGCTGCAAAAATAGGATGGCTAGGTTACAATTTGGCAAGAAGTACTTAAAAAGAGTAACCACAGTTCTGGAAAAGGGTCATGGGGACAGATGAGATGAAGATTAACTTGTATCAGAGTGATGTCAAGAGCAAAGTATGGAGGAGATAAGGAACTACCCAAAAATCCAAAGCATTCCACCTCACCTGTGAAACACGTGTGGTGGGGGTGTTATGGCCTGGACATGTATTGGTTGCTGAAGGTACTGATTCACATAATTTCATTGATGATAAAAACTGGGACGGGAGGGTTGGGGGAGACGGGAGGGTTTGGGGGTTTGGGGGGGGGGTGGGATTTAAAAAAAAAATCTAGATTTCCTGCAAGAATACCAAACAAATGTATTTAATTAACTATTTTAAAATATAATAAGGTACAGCAATTGAACTATTTTAAAATGTAACAAGGTACAATAATTTAATTATTTACAAAAAGCCTCTGTGGCAATCACAGCAGCTTGGATTCACAGCCACTACTTTACAGACTCAAGCTCTCCCTCCAACCTCCCGTCTCCCCCCCCCGGCCAATGTTATGATGGACATGAGAGTCTGGACCAATCGCTGACAAGGTCTTGGACAAATCCCGTCCCCGGAGAAATCATGTCCGTTCGGCGTCTTTTCGATGTCATGTCCGTTCCACTTCGTATCCTTTCGGTGTGGTGTCCATTCGGCTTCGTATCCTTTCGATGTCGTGTCCGTTTGGCTTCTTTTCCTTTTGGCGTGGTGTCAATTCGGGATCGTATCTTTTCGGCCTTGTGTCCGCCTTGCTTCGTATCCTTACAGCGTGGTGACCGTTCGGTATCTTGGATTTTCGGCGTAATGTTCGTTCGGCATCTTGGCTTCCACTTCTGGGCTTCGGCATCTCGTCCTGTCCGTACACTAAGGTGACACGCAGCACTGGTGATGTCCATGAATCGCAGACCTCAAGCAGTCATTGCATGCAAAGGATATGCGACAAAATACTAACATGACTACTTTCATTTATATGACATTACTGTGTCCCAAGCATTATGGTGCCCTGAAATGGGGGGACAATGTATAAGCACTGCTGTAATTTATACATGGTGAAACCAAAATGAATAAAATGGCCTTTATTAAAATTTGACGATGTGCACTTCAACTACATGTGATTTTTTTTTCTATTACAAATCTCAACTTGTGGAGTACAGAGGCAAATAAATAAATGATGTGTCTTTGTCCCAAACATTATGGAGGGCACGGTACTATCCCAACTCTGAGTTTCAGTTTCAATCCTCACCTATATCTTATCCCTTAGGCAAAGCTTATCCACATCTCAAATAGTGGGCTTGCTTCTTTCCTTAATAACTTAGAATTTTTTCTGTTATCAGAATGAGTTAATAAAACAATAATAGAAGTACCCAAGAAAAGTTACAAAACATAATTGATTGTCACAATAATTACCATGTTTTTGCCAATTCTAAAAATGCAATGAACTGTTTTTGCAATCATAGCTTTGGGTATCCTGATGTTGTCTCTGTCATGGTGGTTGAGAAAAATAATTCCAGTGTTTCTGTCCACAAAGGTGTCCAAAATCATGAGGAATCATTTGTCCTTGGCAGGACAAATCAAAATAGGAACGTACATGGTAAATGGTAGGGAATTGAGGAATGCTGTGGAACAGAGGGATCTAGGAATACTGTGCATAGTTCCTGAAGGTGGAAATCGCAATGTAGATAGGGTGGTAAAGAAAGCCTTTGGTGTGCTGGCCTTTATAAAATCAGAGCATTGAATATAGGAAGTAGGGAAGTAATGTTAAAATTATACAAAGCATTGGTAAGACCAATTCTGGAGTATGGTGTACAATTTTGGTCGCCTAGTTATAGGAAGGATGTCAACAAAATAGAGAGAGTACAGAGGAGATTTACTAGAATGTTGCCAGGGTTCCAGCAACTATGTTACAGAGAAAGGTTGAACAAGTTAGGATTCTTTATTCTTTGGAGCGCAGAAGGTTAAGGGGGGACTTGATTGAGGTATTTAAAAATGATGAAAGGGATAGACAGAGTTGACGTGGATACGATTTTTTCCCCATTAAGGGTAGGGAAGATTCAAAACAAGAGGGCATGACATGAGAATTAAGGGACAGAAGTTTCGGGGTAACGTGAGGGGGGAACTTCTATTACTCAGTGTGGAATGAGCTTCCAGCAGAAAGTGGTGGAGGAAGGATCGATTTTAACATTTAAGAGTAAAGTGGATAGGTATATGGACGTGAAGGGAATGGAGGGGTATGTCTGAGTGCAGGTAGATGGGACTAGGGGAAAACAAAATGGTCGGCACGGACTGGAAGGGCCGAGAGGGCCTGTTTCCGTGCTGTAATTGTTATATGGTTATATGGTAATATGGAATAGATCAGGTCGATGCATAGAGTGTTTTAACCCAGAGTATGTGAATGGAGAAGAGGACATAGGTTTAAGGTGAAGGGAAGAAGGTTTTTTTTTTTTTGTTAGGTTTTTTTTAATTTTAGTTTTTTTTAAATTAAAGAAATAAAGAAAGAAGGAAAGAGATAAGAGAAACTGTAAACTAATAGAAAGAAAAAAAGCAAGAGGGAAAGGAGATTACAAGTATAAAGTTTGTGGAAATAGATCCGGGAGATATTGAGTATAGTTGTTCATCCAACCCTAAACTCAAGTTTTGACTTTAATTTTGTGTTAAACCAGTTTACTTTTGAAAAAATTCAATAAATGGAGACCATATTTTTAAAAATAATTATGTTTTGTCAATTACGACAAAATGTTATTTTTTCCAAATGCAAGGTTTTGGTCATTTCCATAATCCACATTTTAAATTGAGGGGGTTTCTTGTTTTTTTTCCAAAATTTAAGTATTCTTTTTTTTGCAGTTATTAAACTGTAATCAAGAAAGTGTCTCTGGCTTATCGTAAAGTTTGAGGTATGTTCTGATAATCCTAATATTATTAAATTTTGGGGATCTGGGTCCACTTGATTATCGATAACTTTAGAGAAAATTTAAAAAATGTCCGTCCCAAAATATTTTGCATTTTTATGCAAGTTACAAAAGTGTGAGGAATTGGCTTCTTGAAATTGACATTGATCACAGAGAGGGGAAGTACTGGGGAAGATCCTATTTAAGTTTGTCTTTGAATAGTGTAATCTATGTAATATTTTTAAACTGTATTAAGTAATGTCCAGTGTTTTAACGAGCAGTGTGTATATATTGTATACTTTTCATCCCATATGTCTTTCATTATTGGGTTTGAGCCAATTCATCCTCCCATGCTCGTCTACATGACTCTGATGATGGAATATTGCTGTATCTAAAAGGGTTTGTAAATATAAGATATTAGTTTATTTGTATTGGGATATCTGTTCAGACATTCATCAAGGATTTCTGGGCCCCTAAATCTATAATCTTGCGTATGTAATTTTATACATAATCTCTAAGTTGTAAATATCTAAAAAAATTGTTAACGATGTTAATTCGTACTTCTGCTGTAATTCCTGAAAAGAGAGGAAAGTGCTCTTTTGATTTAAAGGTCTCCCACCATTTTTAAATTCCATGAGTTTTCCATTTGGACAAACCCTCTATCTAAAACAGACGGTTTAATAGGAACCCGAGGGGTAACCTTTTCAACGCAAACGGTGGTGGGTATATGGAATGAGCTGCCAGAGAAGGTTACAGTAGTTGAGGTAGGTAATTGTAGATGCTTGTTGTACACTCTTTAATTGCTAGCAAGATGTCCATGCTAACCACTCCCCCAGCAGTCAGTATAATTGTAACCCGCACGCCCCTAGCTCTCTCTCTAGTGCTCGTGACAGACCACGTACAGCCAGGGCTATGTATGCTGTGTGTTTAATAAAAGTACTTAAGACTTAAAGACATCGTAGTACGATCTTCATGGTGTCAGAAGTGGGTTAGTTCCTGTGGTCTCTGGTGTTTCGCGTTTTATTTCATTTAGTCCCCAAGTACCCCCCACCCCCCCCCCCCCCCCCCTGCTTCCACGATGGCTTCTGCCTGCCGTAAGCCTGACGTCCTGGTCTTTGATTGCGGACATCACTCATCGCTGGAGTGTGTTCCGACGGGACTTTGAGCATTTACGTTACCATTGCCCACCCTGCTGTGGCCCCCGCTGTCAAGGCATCCCTGCTGCTTAACTTGGCTGGTTCGGAGGCGCTCGAGCGTTCGGAGTCGTTTGTCTAATGGACATGGTGAGAGTGCTGCTGACCCCGACTGCTTAATTGCTAAATTTACGACGATGTGCGACCTTCCCACTAACCACATTCTGGAGCGTTTAAGCTGTTCTCCAGACCGACAAGAACCCTGGGGAGTCTATTGACAATTTTATGGCCGCGTTGCGCCAGTTGGCTCGCCGATGTAACCTACGTGACCTGACCCCCGATGCCTTGACCCGTGACTTTTTGTTCTTTGGTTTGCGGGACGAAAAGCTGCGCTCCGAGCTGTTGCGTAAGCCTGATCTGACACTACATGAGGCGCTGCATGCCTCTCGTTTAGCCGAGGCGGTCCTCCTCAGCTATACCTGACCCAGTGGTCCACACAGCCCGTCTCGCTGGTCCCCAGTACAGTGCTCCTCGGCGACAGAGGGCAACACCGCTGCTGGGCTCCAGACCGCCTCAACGGTGTCCTAATTGTAACTTTGTCTCTCACCGTTATAATGTGTGCCCTGCGTTGGGGAAAACCTGTAACTTTTGCAACAAGCTCGGGCACTTTTCAGGCGCATGCCGTTCCCGTGGGAACAGTGCCCAGCCACAGCAGAAGCCGTCTTGTTATCTGACTCGTGATGATTCAGTGTCTGGTTCGTATCTGCAGAAACGATGATCTTCCCCCGTCTGACCCTGAATCTGTGCAGAGCGAGCTGGAGGTGTTTTCCTTGCGAGGTGCAGCTGGACTGATAACGGACCCCGACCGTCCAAAATCATGGTGAATGCACGGCCTTCTCTGCTAAGGTAGACACTGGTGCAGCTGCCAACGTTATGTCAACACGCCTGTTTAACAAGATAAGAAATAATGAGCATGTTTCCACAGACAGTGCTGTTCTCCGTGCCTATGGGGGCGGCGTGCTTGTTCCTGTGGGGAAGGTCACTCTCCACTGCACGGTGCGATCGGCCACTCGGCCCCTCTCTTTCTTCCTGCTGGACAGTAAATGTGTCCCCCTGCTAGGCGTGGAGGCCTGCCAGGACCTCGGGTTGGTGCGTTTCCACAGCGATGTCCACCTGGTGGAGGCGTCCCTGGATCCGCTGGCCGAGTTCCCGGACCGGTTTGACTCGAAGCTGGGGAGGTTGCCGTGCAGCTACAAGATTGCCATCGATCCAGACGTTACGCCAGTTGTCCGTCCCCCGCACCGGGTGTCCCCTTTGCCATGAGGGGCAAGGTCGAGTCTGCTCTTCGCGAGATGGTGGCCACGGGCATCCTGGCGCCTGTTACGGCCTCCACCCAATGGGTTTCGACTATGGTTGTTGCTGCAAAGAAGGACAAGAGCGAAATACGGATCTGCATCAACCCCAAAGACTTGAACTTGGCCATCAGGCGCCGCACTATCCCATGCGGACGGTGGAGGAAGTTGCTGCACAGGTCGGCCCTGCCACCGTGTTCTCGGTTCTTGATGCCAAGAGTTCGTTCTGGCAGATTCCTCTGGACGAGCGGTCCTCGCACCTGACAACCTTCAGCACACCTTTCGGCAGGTATCGCTTCCTCCCGCATGCCGTTTGGGATCAACTCTGCCAGTGAGGTGTTCCAGAGGACCATGGAACAACTGTTTGCTGGACTTCCGTGTGCCATCATTGTCGACGACATCCTGGGTTTATGGGAAGGATGTCGCTGAGCACGACCGCCACCTTCGTCAGGTACTGCAGCGGGCCCGGGAGATCAACCTGAAGCTCAACCCGAAAAAATGCCGATTCCGGGTCCCTGAGGTCACCTACGTGGGTCATGTTTTCACGGCATCGGGGCTGAAGCCTGACCCGCAGAAGACGGCCGCTATATCCGAGATGCCTGCGCCTGTGGATGTGCCTGGCCTGCAGCGTTTCTTGGGCATGGTTAACTACCTGGGAAAGTTTATCCCCGACCTGAGCGAACTGAGTGCCCCTCTGCGGGATCTGGTGAAAAAGGACACTGCCTGGGATTGGTTCCCGCAACACCAGCGCGCGTTTGACACCCTCAAGTCCAAGCTGGTCAGCATGCCGACGCTGAAGTACTTCGATCTCCAGCGCCCCATCGTTCTCACGTGTGATGCCTCAAAGTTTGGCCTCGGGGCCGCCTGCCTGCAGATCCATGACGGGGTGCAACTGCCTGTATCTTACGCGTCCCGCACAATGACGTCCGCTGAGCAAAACTATGCCCAGATTGAAAAGGAGCTGCTGGCAGTTGTTTTCGCCTGCTCCAAATTCAAGGACTATATCCTGGGCAGCTGTTTCACTGTCGAGACGGACCACCAGCCGCTGGTCACCATCCTCAACAAGCCAATACACATGGCCTCCTCCCGGCTCCAGCGCATGATGCTCCAGCTGCAACGCTTCACTTTTGCGGTGGTTTACCGCAAGGGCAGGGACATGGTTCTTGCGTACACGCTGTCGCGAGCGCCTCTTTCATCCACGACCCAGCATCCGTATGAAGCGTCCGATTTGATGGTTTGGGGCGTGAACTTCGTGCCCTCCGGTCAGTTGAAGTCCCTAGCCGAGCACACGGCAGCAGACGCTTCGCTACAGCAGCTGGCCGCGATCATCCAGCGAGGTTGGCCAGACCGTCGTTCTTCCCTGCCGGACGCAGCGGTGCCTTACTTCTTGGTTCGTGATGAGTTGGTGCTGCGTGGTGGTGTGATAGTGAAGGGGCACAAGGTGGTGGTGCCCGAAGCACTACGAGAACAATACTTTGAGACGGCTCATCGTGGCCATCCCGGGGCCGAGGCGACCCTTTCCATCGCGCAGAGCCAGTTCTTCTGGCCCGACATGCCTCGCTACTTTACCGGGATAGGGTGTCTCCGCGTGCCCTACCTGTAACAGCCTCGCTCTTCAACAACAGCGGCAGCCGCTCCTGCGGCAGCCAGCTGCTGACCTGCCATGGTTCTGCGCTAGCAACGGACATCTTTGAGTGGCACGGAAAGCACTTCCTGGTGCTTGTCGACTCGTACTCCAGCTGGTTCGAAGTTGACCAGCTCCACTCGCTCTCTTCCTCTGCGGTCATCGACAAGCTGCGCCGCCACTTGTGCCACATTCGGGTCTCCCGCCAGCCTGCAGTCGGACAACGGCAGCCAGTTCACCAGTGCCGAGTTCCGTGAGTTTGCTGACCGTTGGAACTTTCGACATTATACCAGCAGCCCGGAATACCCACTGAGCAATGGACTGGCCGAGCGCGCGGTTCACAGTGCTAAAGAGTTGTTGGAACGTTGCCGCCCTTTCCCACACCGACATCTACCTGGCCATGCTGAACCTCCGCAACATCTCCGCGACCGTGCCCTGGGCTCCCCGGCTCAGCGCCTAATGTCCCCGAGTGACGTGGCCCACGGTCCCGGTGTCTCAACAGTCCCTGTCCCCCTCCGTCCTGAAACCTGCCTTGGTCCGGAACGCATTGCTGTCAAACACCGTATCCAGAAGCGTTCCCATGACAGGTCTTGCCGTGTTCTCTGTCCTCTTCTCCCCGGTCAGGTAGTCCGTATGTGGTCCCCTTCTGGCCGCTCCGGGCTGGCTGTGGTCGTCGGCTCTGCCGGTTCCCCCTCGCTCCTACCTTGTCAACCGCGACGGCAGGGTGTTCCGCCGGTCCCGCCAGCATCTCCGGCTCGTGAACGAGCCTCTCCCTTCCCCGGCGGCTCCTTATGCCCCTCCGCTGCCTCTGTCGCAGCCCTGTGCTCTGCCAGTTCCTCTGGGGCCGGCCTCCCCTCGTCCTCCTCCGGAGCGTCTTTCTCCGGCTTCCCCTCGTTTCTCTTCCCCTCCCTCCCCGCTTGCCTTCATCGCCTAGGGGTCTCCTGTCCATAGCCCTTCTGTCCACAGCCCCCACCTTGATCCAGCGTTCCCGCTTGTTGCTGTCGGGGAAGGAGGTGATGGCGAGGTGCGGACCCGGTCTGGTTGCCCTGGTCAGGCCGCCGGTCCGCTACGGCGATTACGTGTGATTATGTACACCTTTAATTTACTGTTTGTACTTACCCTGGCGTATGAGACGTGGTCGCCCTGTCACTCACTGCTTGTTTTGGTAGAGGAAGGATGTAGATGCTTGTGTGTACACCTTTAATTGCTAGTAAGATGTCCATGCTAACCACTCCCCCCAGCAGTCAGTATAATTGTAACCGCAACGCCCCTAGCTCTCTCTCTAGTGCTCGTGACAGACCACGTACAGCCAGGGCTATATATGCTGTGTGTTTAATAAAAGTACTTAAGACTTAAAGACATCGTAGTACGATCTTCAGTAATAGCGCAATGTTTAAGAAACATTTTAAACAGGTACATGGACAGTACAGGTTTAGAGCGATATAGGCCAAACGCAGGCAGGCGGGACTACTGTACATGAAACATGATGGCCGGTGTGGACAAGTTGGGCTGAACAGCCTGTTTCCACTCTGTAAGACAAGCTATCCCAGATAAGATAGCATATGACTTGGAAAAGGAGCCTCTAATTGATGTTGTCTTCGAATCTTGTTTCTCCTTGTAGTGGTGCCATAGAGTGTGGGTAGCCTCGTCTGCAGCTGTTCGTTTTTCACCACTTTTAAAAAATTTTTTAGTTTGTTAAAAGTTTTGCTTTGCCTTTGAGTCTTTTTTCATGTGGGGGATGCGGGTGTGGGGGGGAGGGGAAGCGGGGGGGAACCGTTTTTTTTTTCCAGACCCTACCTGGGTGAGGATGCGACCTTCCTCCAAACCGCATCCTCGTCCCCTCCTCGCGGCCTTCCACCTGGATTGGCGCGGTCTTTCCTGCCAGAGACTGCCTAGAGCTTCGAGCTGCAGCTTCAGCGACAGCGCAGCACTGAGGTACCATCGAGGAGCGGGTGATGCCTTACCTGGGTCGCCGTGTGGAGCTCCAGAGTGCTGTGACTGTCAACTTCAACAACGTGGAGCTGTGGGGTCTGCGGAGCCTGGGATCTTTCGGCAAGAGCGGCCGTTTCGGAACTCCAAGCCGCTGGAGAGTGTTCTTCCAATGCCGGAGTTCCATCATTCTGGCGAGAGGGCCTGAAACATTGGGCCGCCGTAGCGGCGACTGCAGAGGCCTCAAGAGGCCCCGACCACCGGTGAACATGGAGGAAGTGGACTGAACTTTGCTGCCTTCCCTCATCTAGTGTAGTGTAGTCTAGTCTATATTACTAAAAGTCTGATCTTGACCGCTTTTGGCTCACTGTGGTGTGATTTTGGAGAGAATGCCATGACCTGCGGCCGTCATTTTTGGCCAGCTCGCTCAGAGCCCCCCTCTGCCTTCCTGGACCAGAGGATTTCTCCGATTGATGAAAAATCAGAGCGATATTAATGTTTTTTTTTTAATTGCCATTCTCTCTGCTGCCCCTGCTGGAGGGAGGGGGAGGGACTATAAAACCAGGAAGTGGTGTGCCTCACTCATTCTATGCAAGATGGAGGACACCAGAGGGTCATGTCTCTCTGAGCTCTGAATAGCACTGAACACATGTCTACTCAACTGTGAGTGCCCTTAGTGTGGTTCTATAAATGCTTGCAGAAAGTGTGTCTCTATTGTTTCTAAAATGCTTGCAGAAAGTGTGACTTTATTGGTTCTAAAGTGCTTGCAGAAAGAGTGTCTCTATTGGTTCTAAAATGCTTGCAGGAAGAGTGTCTCTATTGGTTCTAAAATGCTTGCAGAAAGAGTGTCTCTATTGGTTGTAAAATACTTGCAAAAAGCGCGTCTATTGGTTCTAAATTGCTTGCAAAAAGCGTGTCTATTGGTTCTAAAATGCTTGCAAAAAGTGTGTCTATTGGTTCTAAAATGCTTGCAAAAAATGTGTCTATTGGTTCTAAAAATGCTTGCAAAAAGTGTGTCTATTAGTTCTAAATGCTTTCAAAAAGTGTGTCTATTGGTTCTAAAATGCTTGCAAAAAGAGTCTCTATTGGTCCTAAAATGCTGCCTGGCCAGTGTGACTGAGTTGCCTGGCCTGAGTGACTGAGCTGCCAGACCAAGAATCCATTCGGCCCACAATATCCATGCCAGCAATATTGGAATTGGTGGAGAGATGGAATATTGCATTGGGGGAACAGCCCTCCCTTCTGTAATTAACTAAATCTCTCAACTTGTCCTCTTCTGGCTTGCGTTGTTTTTAAATTTGTGCAAAAAAGGTACACAATAGGTGGAATGTTACAAATGTTATGAAAGTTTAAATATCGTCAAAACCGCCCCTTCCGGCACACGCTGTGAATCACCGGCCGCGAGGAGAATAAAACTGAAGGAACGGAGTGAGCAGAGTGTGGAGAACGAGTTGCGTGGGCCATCACAACAAGCCGGGAGCCGCCGAGTGAGTGAGTGATGCTGGCAGCCGTTGAGTGAGTGAGTGAGTGCGGCCGGCAGGCAACGGTGAGTGAGTGAGTGCGACCGGCAGTCGGTGAGTGAGTGCGGCTGGGAGCCGCAGAGTGAGTGCGGCCAGGAACCGTTGAGTGAGTGTGGTTGGGAGCCATTGAGTGACACTAGAGCTGCTGAGTGAGGCAGTACACCCCCTTGCTGACACCACCCCTCCCACACACACCCATCCCCCCTCCCCCTCACAGCCTTCCCACACACACCCCCCTCCCACACATACCTTCTTCCCCTGCCACACACACCCCCTCCGCTCCCCCCACAATCCGCCCACCCCCACGCATCCTGCTGCCCAAACAAACCTCCCCCACACAACCCTCCCCAACACCCCACACCTCCCCCACACCCCTCTCCCCCCACCCACCCACCCACACACACACACACAGCCCCATAACCCTCCTACCCCCATACCCCCCTGCCAAACACCCACCCCGCCAGACAGGATAGGCTATGCCAGGGGTAGGCCCATGGCAGCGGTAGGCCGCAGCAGAGATTCTGTGGCGGCAGACGAGATGCGAGGATGGTCTGTTGCCTCCCTGGTGCCAGGGAACAAGATGTCACAAGCGAATTCAGAACATCCTCGAGAGAGAGCGTGAAAAGCCGGCAGCAGTTGTGCACATAGGCACAAATGACATTGGGAAGAAGAAGAAGGAGGTTCTCCAACATGAGTTCAGAGAGTTGGGAAGAAGACTGAAATGCCGGACTTCTAATGTAGTTATCTCTGGATTGCTTCCAGTACCTCGTGCTAGTGAGGACATGAACAGGGAGATAGGGGATCTGAAGGTCTGGCCGAGGGGCTGGAGCAGGGAGCAAGGATTTAGATTTATAGACCACTGGGATCTCTTCTTGGGTATGGGTGACCTGTACAAAAGGGACGGGTTACACCTTAACTGGAGGGGAACTGACATTCTGGCAGGCAGGTTTGCTAGGGCTACACGTGTGGGTTTAAACAAAATAGTGGGGGGGAGGGATTGACAAATTGAGAGTATAAAGATGGAGTTGAAGGGAAAGTGACTACAGGAAAAATTACAAAAGATTCACGAATTAATTGGAAGGAAAGCTCAAGAACGGACAACAGAGTAAGGTCAGGGCTAATTTCAAGCGGTGCGAGGGGGGAAGTGAATACGGAGGTCAAAGTGCTGTATATGAATGTGCGAAGTATAAGAAATAAAGTGGAAGAGCTTGAGGCTCAGTTAGAAATTGGCAAGTATGATGTGGGAATTACAGAGACATGGCTGCAAGAGGGCCAGGGCTGGGAACTGAATATTCAAGGGTGTACCTCCCATCGAAAAGACAGACAGGTGGGCAGAGGTGGTGGAGTTGCTCTGATGGTGAGGAATGAAATTCAGTCCCTTGCAAGGGGTGACATTGAAACAGGAGATGTGGAATCAGCATGGATAGAACTAAGGAATTGTAAGGGTAAAAATACCCTAATGGGACTAATCAACAGGCCCCCAAACAGTAGCCTGGACATAGGGAGCAAGTTGAATCAGGAGTTAAAATTGGCATGTAGCAAAAGTAATGCACTGGTTGTTATGGGAGATTTCAACATGCAGGTAGACTGGAAAATCAGGTTGGTACAAGACTTTGTAGAGTGCATTTGAGATGTAATCTTAGAACAGCTTGTATTGGAGCCTACCAGGGAGAAGGCAATTCAGGATTTGGTGTTATGTAATGAACCGGATTTGATAAAGAACCTCGAGGTTAATGAGCCATTAGAGTAGTAAAAATGGTCAGGTTTATTCTGCAATTGGAGAAGGAGAAGGGTAGAATGGAGGTGTCAGTGTTACAGTTGAATAAAGGGGACTATGGGGCCAAAGTTGACTGGAAAGTTAATCTAGCAGGGATGACAGTGGAACAAAAATGGCAGGTATTTCTGTGAATAATACAGAATCAGTGCAGGATCAGTTCATTCCTAGGAGGAAGAAAGATTCCAAGGGAAGTAAGGGGCGATCATGGCTGACAAGGGACGTCCGAGACAGTATAAAAAATAAAGCGAAGAAGTACAACGTAGCAAAGATGAGCTGGAAGCAAGAGGATTGGATAATATTTAAAGAACAACAGAAAGACTATAGGGGAGAAAAGATGAGGTACGAAGGTAAGCTAGCCAAGAACATAAAAGTGGATAGTAAAAGCTTCTTTAGATATGTGAAGAGGAAAAAATTAGTTAAGACCAAATTTGGACCCTTGAAGACTGAAAAAGGTGAATTTATTATGGGGAACAAGGAAATGGCAGATGAGTTGAACACTTTGGATCTGTCTTCACTAAGGAAGACACAAACAATCTTCCTGATATAGTAGTGGCCAGAGAATCTGGGAGGAACTGAAGGAAATCCACATTAGGCAGAAATGGTTGTTGGATAAACTGATGGAACTGAACGCTGATAAATCCCCAGGGCCTGATGGTTTGCATCCCAGGGTACTTAAGTGTAAATAAACACTTTACAAGCTCTTAAAGTGTGCAACATTTATTAATGATAGCACAGGGTATTACATACATCTTCAAGCACTAGCTACATTCTTCTACTGCTGCGCCCAGGAAGGGAAGGCGTTATGATTGATGTTAACTAGCGGGGTTAATGGAGTGAGGTAACTATAATTATTGGTTGCATATAAACCATCTACATCCTTACCCTTAGATATCAAAAAACAGATTGTTGTCACGACAACAGAATTAAACAGCAGAATTAAACAAAATCGCCGTAGCGAACAGGTGGCTTGCTGATCCGGCCCGAGCGCGTACGGATGTCTCCCCCTTCCCCCGAAGGAGCAGAAGAACAGGAGGACGCGAGGCAGCTGGGGAAACCAGGGAAGGGCATTGGGGTGGGAGAAACAGGAGAGGGAGAACCGCGACCGGCAACAGTGGACCCGCGCAGAGGGAACCAGGCGCCCGGGACGGGGACCGAGGCATGCAGGAAACACCAGCAGGGACGGCAGCCGGCTGCTGGTAGGAGAGTGGCGGGGCATAGGGCCCCGGGGGCTGCGGCTGTGGCTCATTAACCGCAAGCAGGTGTTGTCGGCTTCTTCGGTAGATGGTACCCTCAACAGTCGACCAGATACGAACGAGGTGAGTCGGCCACCCCAACCACGGTGGCCAGACGGGAGTGACCACTGGCGGTCTGCAAACCGAACAACCTGTCCAGGCAACAGAGGATCGAGTGGTCTGCACGACCGATCATGGGAACGCCGCTGGCTGTCATGTTTCTCTTGAATTCGCCTCTGCACGGAGGCGGGCTCCAGCACCCGAGGTTTCAGCTGGCGCTGGGCAATCGGGATGGTAGATCTGGTAGTTCTGGACATCAGACGCTGAGCAGGTGACCCCATGGCCGGATCCCTGGAAACATTCCTGAGGTTCAGGAGATCCAAATACAAATCAGAGTTGGATAGTCGCGCCTGTTCCATCAGAAGCTTGGCGCTGCGGACGGCCCGTTCTGCAAGGCCGTTGCTCTGTGGGCTGCTGGTGAAATGCACGAAATTCCACTTGTCGGCAAAACTTTTGAATTCTCGGCTTGTAAACTGCCTGCCGTTGTCAGTCTGCAGCCTGACAGGGGTCCCAAAAGTGGAGAAGTGTTTCCGCAGCTTTCGGATCACCATCTCCGACGTGAGGGATGTCAGCAAATCCACTTCGAACCAGTTGGAGTACGAGTTGACCAGGACAAGCTAGTGGTTTACCACGCCACTCGAATATGTCGGCAGCCAGCGAGGACCAGTGCCAAGGCAGGGGCGGGCTGTGTTGCAGCAGGGGCTGTCGCTGCTGGTGTGGTGCAAGACTGTTGCACGTGGAGCAGGCAGAAACTCGGTCTCGGATATATTTGGCCATTCCAGGCCAATAGAATTGGCACTGAGAGTGGGCGAGTGTTGCATCGACCCCAGGTGTCCGCCATGGGCTGCACAAAAGTAAAAGTCAAACAGGGAGGACGGGACTACAACTTTATGTCCCTTGACGATAACGCCATCCTGGAGCACCAGTTCGTCGCGGACCAGGAAGAAAGGCTGTGTTTCAGACGGCGCGGCGGAGCGCTTTGTTGGCCATCCTGCTTTAATCACAGAGGCAAGCCGCTGCAAAACCGGATCGGCAGCGTTGTGCTCGGCCAAAACCTGTAGCTGCTTGGTGGGAATAAAGTTAACGCCCAGTACGAGCAAGTCCTCTGTTTCGTAGGGGTGGCGAGCGCAGGAGGTCCGCGGGGCGCGCGATAGGGTGTCCGCAATGTGCATCTCGGTGCCCTTCTTGTAGATTATATCAAAGTCGAAACGCTGGAGCTGCAGCTTCATACACTGCAGCCTGGCAGGGGCAGCGTGAATCGGCTTGTTCAGGATTGTCACCAGTGGCTGGTGGTCGGTTTCGACCATAAATCTGCTGCCGAACAGGAAGTCTCTGAACTTGGAGCAGGCGAACACCACCGCGAGCAGCTCTTTCTCGATCTGAGCGTACCGCTGCTCGGTGTCCGTCATGGTGCGGTTCATCCGGCAACTGTCTCCTTGTAAAGAACCGTGCCCTCTCTAGAATGCGGTTCGAGGGCAGGTCACAAATCTCCCTGAACTTACGTAGCAGGCAAGCGGGGTCGTCGGCAGACTCTGCAGGAGTAATCACCTCGTCGTTGTCGCCCAGGACCGCTGGAGCGTAGGTGAAAGTTCTGGCTCTCTTCATGGGCATCAGGTCCGACAAGGTTGAGTAGGAGGGAAGCTTTAAGGGAGTCAGGATCAGCGCGGTGTGCGACGTTGACAAAGTGTGTGACATCAAATTCAAACGTGGCCCAGCGCTCAGAGATGTCAGCATCAAAGACAAGCTGCTCGGGCTTTCTGCAAGAGGACGCCATGGCCAGAGAGATTAAGCACAAAAAACACAAATCAAAAAAAAGAAATAAAACCCGATAGACAGGAGACGCAAGTGTCTTCCAGCTTCGACACCATGTAAATAAACACTTTACAAGCTCTTAAAGTGTGCAACATCTTTTAATGATTAGCACAGGGTATTACATACATCTTCAAGCACTAGCTACATTCTTCTACTGCTGCGCCCAGGAAGGGGAAGGCGTTATGATTGATGTTAACTAGGCGGGGTTAATGGGAGTGAGGTAACTATATTATTGGTTGCATATAAACCATCTACATTAAGGAAGTGGCTCAAGAAATTGTGAATGCATTGGTGATAATTTCGCAATGTTCTATAGACTCAGGATCAGTTCCTGTGGATTGGAGGGTAGCTAATGTTATTGCCCCCACCCCCCCACTGGCCCCGACATCCCCTGCATGAAGCAGGTTGCTCCCTCCAGCCCCTGCCTAAGACGTCCTCCTCTCCCGGCTACAGAACGATCCCCGCCGGCCCGTGCCTGAAGCCGTCCGCGTCCTCAGACGCAGTCCATTTGGCCCGTAACACCCGTACTAGCCCCAGAATTGTCCACTCGGCCCACTATGTCCTACTAGCCCTCCAGATACCTGCCCCTCTGGCCCACAACACATGTACCAGCCCAAGAAAAATAAATTTGGACCATAATATCCACATTTGCCCTCTGGAAAATGACCTGAAGCAACCCAGCCCTGCCCCAAGTTGCCCCCAGCAGCCCAACAATCCCAAGCAGGCCCTCAGCAGCCCCCCAGCCCCAAGCAGCAGCCCAGTGTCGGAGACCCGACCCAAGCCCATCCCAGTGTGGGAAATGGGAGTGGCCTTAGTGAGTAAAGTGTACGAAAACTCTGATCCCGGCGGATGAGAACGACTAGCGACCAGCACCTCGCCCACCCTCTCCCCACATCTCCTCTCATGGCTCTTCCCCATCTTTTTTCTGAGCTCTCTACCCCTCGCACCACACACCCCTCTCCCCCACAACTCCCCCCGCCCCTCTCACACACCCCTCCACACAACAACCCCTCTGCCCACACACCCTTCCCCGCCACAACCCCCTCCACACACCCACCCCACTTTCCCCCCTCCCCCTCCGCCCACGCACACCCCTCCCCCCCACACACACACACCCCCCCCAGCACACACATACACCCCCCAAACACACCCCCTCCACGCATCCATCCTCTTCCCCTCCCACATTCCTTCCGCCCACAGACACACCTACCCCCCACCCACACCCTCCCGCCACACACACCCTCCCGCCACACACACCTCCCCCACACCCCCCTCCCCCACACCACCCTCTCCCCCCTACACCTTCCCATCTACACACACCCCTCCATCTCTCCCACACCCCACACCACGGCCCCCCATGCCCGCCACACACACCACTTCCCTCCCACACAAGAAGCGGAGGAGGAGGCTCAGGGATGAGGGGAAATGAACCACGCCTGCGCAGTTAGTGGCTATGGGTGAGTGTGGAATATTGTGTTGGGTGGGTGGTGGAATATTGCATTGGGGAATGTGTTGCATTGGGGGACCAGGCCTCCCATGTGACTGGGACCCAACGGGTCGCACTTAGTCTGGTACATTACTAAATCTCTGATCTTGTGTTCCTCCAGTTTGCGCAGTTTTTCTATCTGTTCAAAAAACAGTACGCGATAGTGTTATGATTTTTCGTCAGCTCACTCACGGTTCCCTTGTGCTGCGAGTGCAACAAGATTTGTTCTGATCTGTAGTATATTGTAAACTTTAGTGAGGTTTAAAAATCGTAAAAACCGCGCTTGCTCTGATCGATCCCTCCTGCCAGTCAGCGCCGGGAGGATTGGTTTCTTCTCTTGTCACTCACCGGGACGATTCCACCCTTCCTGCGCCATCGGGCCTTTACTGGAGCTGAGGGATGCTGAGGGACACTGCGGGTGGCTGGCGGAGGTCTCCAACTGGACACGGAAACAGCCCGGCCCGACGCGGAGTTGGAGATGTCACAAAATGAAAAGAGGAGAATCTGACCCTGGCAGAGGAGAGCATCCAGCGTCCGCTGTGAATCCCAAACGCATCGCCATTGCAATGCCCCACAGCTCCAGCCCCTTCCCCTCTATTCCCCCTCGCTGGCTCCTGCCCCCCTTCCCCGTGATAACTGCCTCACCTCCATGGTCCTTACCCTGTCTTTTCCTCCGAGTTCTACCCCTCCACCACATCCCCCCTCCCACACGCTGGAGCGGCCGTAGGTGCTGGTGCTTCCAGGCTGAGCCTAGCATCCGAGGCCTGGCTCTAAAGGCGGCAACGGCTGATGTTCCTCCGGGGCATGCAAGAAGAGAGAGGAGCAACAACTTCGAGATCCTGGGAGGTGAGGCAGGAGTGTGGGGGAGGAGAGGGGGTAGAGGGAGAGGAGGGTAGTAGGGTAGGGAGGAGTTATGGAGGGAGGGAGTGACTGAGGTAGTGAAAATGAGAGGTGAAAATGAGAAAGCTTTTCCCATTGAGGGTAGGGAAGATTTCAAACAAGAGGGCATGACATGAGAATTAAGGACAGAAGTTTAGGGGTAACGTGAGGGGGAACCTCTTTACTCAGAGGGTGGTGGCTGTGTGGAATGAGCTTCCGGCAGAGGTGGTGGAGGCAGGATCGATTTTAACATTTAAAAGTAAAGTAGATAGGTATGGACGTGAAGGGAATGGAGGGGTATGGTCTGAGTGCAGGTAGAATGGGACTAGGGGAAAACAAATGGTCGGCACGGACTGGAAGGGCCGAGAGGGCCTGTCTCCGTGCTGTAATTGTTATATATGGTTATATGGTTAATATGGAGAGGTGGGGAGGGTAGGTGGATGGGGAAAATAAGAGGGTGAGGGGGAGTAGGGAATAGAGAGAGAGAGGGGAGGGGGGAATAAAGTGGGGCGGGTGGGGAGGTAGGAAGTGGGGAATAGAGGAGGGGAAAGCAGTGGGAGAGGTGACGAGGGATAGTGGGGGGGCGATAGGGGGAGGTGAGTAATGGTGAAGGTGGGGGATAGGAGAGGAGTTATGGGGGGAGTGACTGAAGGGAGAGGGAGGAGAGGTGAGGGAAGGATTGGGGAGGATTGGGCGGGGAGGAAGAGGGAAAGAAGAGGGAGGGTGAAGAGGAGGGGAAGAGAGAGAGTGCTCAGGATTGAGGGAAATGAGCTATGCCTGTGCAGTTGGGGGCTATGGGTGAGTGGTGGAATAGTACATTGGTGTCCCAAGCCTCCTGTATGACAGGGACCCAACGGATCCCACTTATTCTAGTCTAATATAAACCACAGCAATCTAGACTACATTTCTTCAAGTAATGACTCTATCCCCTACTCCCAATTCCTCCATCTACGCCACATCTGCCGCTCAAGATGAGGTGTTCCATTCTAGAACATCGGAGAAGTCCTCACTTCTTTAGGATCAGGGGTATCCTCTTCCATCATAGATTTGGCCCACATTTGGGTTATTGCATACAGGTGTTGGGATATCATATATAGAACTGTACAAGTTGTTGGTGAGTTCACACTTGGATTATTATTATGTGCAGTTCTGGTCAGCCTGCCATGGAAGGATGTAATTAAGCTGGAAAATACAACAAATATTTGCCAGGATGTTATGATGACTGATGAGGATGAGTGATAATAATAATAATAATAATAATAAATAATAACAACTTTATTGGTATAGCACCCTTCATACAATTGAATGCAACCCAAACGATTTTCATAAAAGCACAGTGGTCTAAACAAAAAAAACTTTTTAAACAGTAAGGACATAGACAGTTAATAAAAAATAAAATAAAAAAATAGATTAAATGAGAACTTATCGTTTGAAGTTTGATCTTTATTTTATGAGAAATTGAAGTGAGGGATTACGTGAAGAAGCCCGCCAGCCCACATGTGCGTCAATCTTCAAAGTAGCTGTATGAAACCACAGAATAGATGCTGACCTAAGCTATAGAAAGATGAAGGCTAGAACTACCGAATGATGTTTATGAAGAATAGGTTTGAAAGTGGAGGGCCTTCGTAATCCCTCACTTCAACTTCTCATAAAACTTCAAACGGTAAGTTACTCATTTAATCTTTCTATTTTATTTTGAAGTTTTTCATGTGATGGTAGGGAAAAACATGAGTTATTTAATATCATAATTATATCTGCAAATATCCAGACATATTCCACTAAATGTTATAATTTATATTAACCTGCACCATGTAAACCTCATGCTGTATGATGAAAGGGAAATCCATTGTATTGGCTGCTAATGAGCCATCAGCAATATCTTGAAGATTATTGCAAAAAAAAACTTATCTTCCATTTCATAGGCACTAGCAAATGAGTGCACTTGTAAACCTAATGATATCCCTGATCTCTGCTCTGGTGGGATGCTGTCAATCAAATGTACATAATCCTGCTCATTTGCTTATGAGGTTATATTCTATACCAAGCTACCCTCATGTCAGTATGATGTGGAGACTAAGCCAGAGATTGAGTAAAGACTGTATTCTTTATGCTGAGAGCAGCTGCTGAAGGCATAATCATCTTAAGATACTGGTCCCATTAGGAAACATTTGAGGAATATTTGCATAACAATTTACTGATATACATCGCTCATCACAAAGAGTGTAGACTATTAGAGTGGTCAAATAAAAGACAACACCTGCATAACGTTAGAGAATAGTGGGTGAAGAACCAATCATCTATATCCTAATTCTGGTATACAGAAATTATAAAGCAGCAACAAGCAATGTCAATTGTGCTAAGCCCATAAATGTTCTCTAGGCTCAAACTGGAAACCCACACAAACCTCTGTTACTTCTGTAGAAAATTGACTCACATATGTTGTTCACAAGCTTCTCCATACAATCGTGCAGAGCTAGCTGCCCGAGAGGACAGGGCTGTCCCAGCCGTCACTCGTGACTGAGTAAATAAGAGTTGCTTCAGCAGCGCCTATCATGGCGTGATTGAATACGCAAATTGGTACTGTTAAATTTCATGTTGCCTCATTTGTAATATCGCAAAATATATCTACCGACAATCCTAAGTTTTATCAGTTGCAACTTGCATATTACATAAAAACTCGATAACATAATACCATTTAATCTGATGGGCAGCACAGGCTTTCACCAATTGCTTTGTTATTAAAACAGCGGAATCTATGCCTTATGTGTATAGATATGACAGAGTATGCAACTACAAGATCGATTCTCTCTGAGTCAGTTAAATTGCAAGACACCTAATCATCCTTCCTTAAACTGGGTAAGTAAACCACAATTTGATTAGTCTAATGCTAACGTGATTCGGCCTGCATCATATTTCTGTAATCTTTAGAAATATACCCCTCTAGTCCTTGGCCAGACCACTCATCTCGGATGATGTCTACGATCAGTTTGCAATCGGAACCGTAAGCTGTATTTCGGTCTTCTGTTGAACCTATGACTGAAATGGTGCTTTGTTTCCTACACCACCAGAGAGTATGTCCTCAAGCAATTATCGGAAGATGCATTATCTACTTAATGCATTTACATGTCGCTTGATACATATATAATCAGCAGCTAATGACTAGAGCTGAAACCACAGTCTCCCATTAGATATTTGCATTCGAGTTCCCTTTCAAAACCTTTCGCTGTAACATAGTTGCTGGTTCCCAGGCAACATTTCTAGTAATCTCTCTCTGTACTCTCTCTATTTTGTTGACATCCTTCCTATAATTAGGCGACCAAAATTGTACACCATACTCCAGAATTGGTCTCACCAATGCCTTGTTTTTTATTTTTTTTACCCCCAATTTTAAAAAAAACCCATTACTTTTCCCTGCTCCTATATTCAATGCTCTGATTTATAAAGGACAGCACACAAATGGCTTTCTTTACCACCCCCATTTACATGCGATTCCACCTTCAGGGATCTATGCACAGTTATTCCTAGATCTCTCTGTTCCACAACATTCTCCTCAATTCCCTACCATTACCGGACATGTTACGTCCTATTTTGATTTGTCGCCAAGATGTAGCACTTCACACTTATCAGCATTAAACTCAATCTCTGCCATCTTTCAGCCCACTTTGCCATATGGCCCAAATCTCTCTGTACTTTGAAAAAATCTACTTTCATTATCCACAACACCACCTATCTTAGTATCATCTGCCTTACTTAATTATCCAATTTTACCACCCCATCATCCAGATCATGATGTACATGACAAACAACAGTGGACCCAACACAGATCCTTGAGGCACCCCACTGGTCACCCCACTGTTCCCAATCCATTCCTTTTAAATCCTTACGCATTCCCTCAAAGTTAGCCTTTCTCCAATCAAAAATCTCCACCCTAGGTCCAGTTCTGACTCTCTCCATAATTATATTGAAACTAATGGTAATTGTGATCACTGGTCCCGAAGTGCTCACCAACGCATACCTCAGACTGAAGCAGGGTCTCGACCCGAAACGTCGCTATACTCCTTCGACCTTAGATGCTGGCTGCACCCGCTGAAGTTTCTCCAGCTTTTTGTGTACCCTCGATTCTCCAGCAATCTGCAGTTTTTCTTTATCCTTATTCTCTGTCTATTATCTTTTTCCTCTTTCTCGCCTACATTTTGTTTCTCTTTATCTCGCCTAATCTTATCCCAGAGACAGTGAGAAAAAATGACTTGTCAGACAACGAGCACATGCTGGCAGTAAACCCAACCTGGGCTAACAGACTGTTCCATTTTGGAGCTTACGGAGGTTAATATAATGAGACCTAACTTACCAGCGTCTCTAAGCCCAGGTCAATTTCTTTGGCGCCTCAGCAAAAGTTCCATTTGCACACCTTGTCCATCATGCTTGTCATTTCTGTTAGATAGCTGATGGCCGCTGGCCAACTTCTCTTGTAGTGGTTTGTCCATCCCGAAGGAAACAATTTTTTAGAGGCAAGAGCACACAGCTTTTTCCTCATGCGATTGTCGTACATCATGCATTAATTGCATGGGATGATCCCAGCACAATAGTCATGTTTTGGGCTCATGTTTGGAGTCAGTCCGTACTGATCTCTGACACTCTCTTAGAGTGGGAGAAATTTGCACCCTGAAACCAGGCGTTACCATATCCATATGCCTCGGACTGATTTGTGCATGCTTCCGTAATACTGAGCATATTTTGTGACACCATATCCGATAGTCTTTCGGCTGGGAGAAAACATGAACCCTGAACCAGGCAGCACAAGCATATGACTTGAATTGCCTGTGCATGCTTCCATAATATGGAGCATAATATATATGACTCCCATGGTTCTCATTATCATCAATTTCATACATCCGAGTGGGAGGACTTATGCAACCCTAAACCAGGAGCTGCCTTCAGGCATGTGGGCATATACTTTGGCACCATCTCCATTGCTATGTTCAACCGAGTGGGAGGAAAATTTTGACCCTGAACCAGGAGAAGCTCAGACTGCGCATATGTGCATATACTTTGGGCACCATCCCCACCACTCCTTTCATCTGAGTGGGAGGAAAAATTTTTAGGCAACCCTGAACCAGGAGTTGCTGCCTTGACATGCCTTCGTAAGACGAAGGATTCCTTGAGTTATAATTTAGATTCATCAGATGTTCTAATTGGGACAAAGCCAAATCACATCTGCTTTAGAAGTCCAAGTCTTGGCTATGACTTTGCCCGACTTGGGGTTGTCAGGCTGCTTCCTTTTGCAGCCGAACCGGGACTAGCTGCAGATCGGTGCTCTGTTGTCATCATGATTTATCAAACAGATTGCACCTGCTAGTGACTCCGAGTCCTGTGCTACCTTCTGGAGCCAAAGGAATATTACTAGGGAAGGGGAACCGGACGCGCACTCTGGCCTTCCATATGCTAGACAGAGTGGGAGAAATACTGTAACCCTGCCAGGTTTTGTTATAGGCAATAACGTTTATATAATTTAAAGAAAGCTATCCCTATATAATCAGAGATTTGACAACTTTATTGATACACATATAGTTGGAGTCTTTTGTAAAATAAATCTTCCACAGTCCCCTCTAATGAGCGGAAATTACCCATGACGCCACCAAGTCACCTAGTGTAGCTCGACAGATGACTGATATGATAGGTGCACAGCTCAAACAAGGCTTCCCCAAAGCCAGAGCTCTGGACTGCAATGGCAAGTCCAATTCCAGTACACCGTAGGTGTAAGTGATAATAAATGTCCTTTGTAATTATCTCTTTTAAAACATAAACTCTATTGCATTGATAAGATATATTTGTGATATTGCCCAAGAATTAAACACGACTTTAGAATGCTATCAGTAGAACGGTCCTGAAGGGTTGTTAGGCCCCTTCAGGATGGGGATCCAGTTAATCACTAACTCATTGAATCATTCATCATGTTCCTGCTGCAAAATGAAATGCAACAGGTAAGGATATACCTCACTGACGATGCCAACTCTATTATAGCCGCCCAAAATAAAGTATACACTATATACTGCTGCAGCATAGCTGTAGCAGAAACTTTTAAATTTGTACGGTGCTACGGCAGGCTGAGCTACCTAAGCGGTAGCTCTAGGCCACGACTATTTTAAAACTCACCTGCTGCTGGAAATGCAGTAAAAATAGACCTGGCTGCCAGCAGCCGCAATTTATGAATGTGAGCTCCTTACGGAGCCCCACGCTGTTTCCGACTCTGGCTGCCTGCTCCCTTATGGAGCTCTGATGCCGGCAGCTGTAATTACTTAACCTAGCCGGCGGTCCCCATTTGGGCCGTCTGCTGCCATGCTGACTATAACGGCAACAGCCGCAATACCAGCTCCTAAGGAGCCTACGCCAGTCCCCTCCCATTTGGCCGTCTGCTGCCTTGCAGACTATAACGGCAACAGCCGCAATGAAGCCCTACAATTTCAGCCACCTGCTCCCGTTGGAGAGCTCAAACTGCGGCGTAAATCCTACTCTAGCTCCAGTGAGCTTCCAGGGCAGCCCAAACCCCTGGCCGCCTCCACAGCTACTTTGGGCATGCTGTATAGCGGCCTGGAGAAAGTTGACTTACCTTGCAGATCAGTGCGAAAACTGCCCCGACTCGCGCCATGTGCTAGACCTATTCACGCACATGCGAGCTGGTGGGCTTCTTCACGTAGTCACTCACGTGACTCGAAATAAAAATTAAAATTTGAGAGCTAAAAGAACAAAAATCAAAAAACACTGAGGTCAAATACAGAGTCCCACATACTATATGAGCACACCAGCTGCTGAAGGGTATGCTGAGATAATACCTTGAATAAAGGCAATTTTTACGATGTCATCAGAAGAAGTAGATAAAATGGGAGATTTTATAGATTCTGATTTTATTCCTTGAAGTGTAAGAGATTGAGGGATAACCTTTTTGAGGTATATAAAATTATAAGGGACATAGATAAGGTAAATGGTCCAGTCTTTTTCCCCCGGAGTAGGTGAGTCTAAAACACGGGAACAGAGGAAGGTGAGAGGGGAGAAGTCTAAAAGATTTAAAAGAGAGTTGTGAATTTGTGGAAATTTCTGCCACAGAAGGAAGTAGAGGCCAATTCACTGTAGAAATTTTTTAAAAGAGTTCGATAGAGCTCTTGGGGCTAGCGGAATCAAGGATATGGGGAGAAGGCAGGCATGGGTTTACTGATTGTGGATGATCAGCCATGATCACAATGAATGGTGGTGCAGGCTCGAAGGGCCAAATGGCCTCCTCCTGCACCTATTTTCTATGTTTCTATGTAACCAATGAAGGGACAACTTTTGCAGGTTTGTGGTGGGTTATTGGATGGAAAGAACTTCCATAGGATCCTGTAAGTGGGTACAATTGCAATGTGTAAAATATTTTTAGGCAGCTACATTGCTATGAAATGTTTAGAGCAATGTAGGCCAACCGTATAGGTCGAGCAAATATTTTGGTCCACAATTGATGAGCTGGGCCACAGGGCTTGTTTCCATCCAGTACAATCCCGAGGATTCCACAAAGACATTGCTGTACAATCAGTTAATTTTAACGTGTTAATACAATAATGTTACAATTACAATGCTAACACAGCAGGTAGAGGGTGCTCAGCCATGAAAAACTACAACTTAAAAAAAAAGAAGCAACACAAATAATGATTGTGCAAATCTAGAACAAAAAAAATAAAACATAAAATGTGATCGATTGTGTTAAAATAATAACACAGAAGAAGATATTTAAGAATACATGGGATGTTGCTTGGTAGACACAAAATGCTGGAGTATCTCCACGGGACAGGCAACATCCTCTGGAGAGAAGGAATGGGGTGACTTTTGGCTCTAGACCCTTCATCAGACTGATCTTGCTTGGGGGATGTTGCTTGATATATTGCTGCAATGCAGTGGTTGGCTGACATTTTATTATGAATTCTCATCTTCACAGTTTATTAATGAATTTATTATGAATTCCCACTTTCACAGTGTATTAAAAGTAGTTAAAAAGCACATTTTCTATCTTTTTGCCAAAATAAAATTTATCAATTAACTATATATCTGGATTATTATTCTAGATCCATTTGTCACTGATGCATTAAAAATATAGGTTAACAGATTTCTGGATATTTAAGGAAATAAGGTATATGGGGATAGGGTGTAAAATTATGCATGAGGTTGAAAATTGGGCATAATCTTTTTGAATGAAAGACTATGCTTAAGGGAGCAAATAGTCTACTACTATTTCCTTTCCTAATGATTCTATCCAACTGCACTTAGATGGTTGGCCCAGAGCCTAAAATTATTATGTAATATTAATTGATTTTAGGAGGTTATGTACCTAACAATTGTATACAATTGGAAGAAAAGCAGGACAAATTATTATTTTTTTTGTTGGCCTAACCTGGCAATAAATTCATTCTATTTCTAGTCCAATTGATTAATTGTTTAAAACTTGCAGTGTCATATAGTTACAAGTAAATCCTATGTTGTTGAAACAGCATTAAAAACTGTAAAAAAAAAAGGAAACTGGGTTGAGAGTAATAATTGCAACAGACCAACTCCGACCTTTTGAAGAAATAAATTTATGGATTAATCAAAAAAAGAGAGTGGAAGTTTTAGATACTTGAAGAAGCAATCATTTAATTTTTGGGGGGTTGAAAAGAGCATGCAGGATGTTTAGAACTTTCCATTGCCTAGCTCTGTTGAGCATTAGAAATATTATTTTGAGATACCTTGCTTTAAAAGACAATACAAAGAGTGTTGAGTAAAAATTTGATGGCGATTACCAGATGTAAAATGGAACGTGTGCATTATGCAATAGTTTGTGGAACGTGCTTTTTGTTTTTGAACCCCAAAAAATCCATTTTATATCAAAAGCATATTTTTCAGGTCATGTGTTCTGTTTAATAATTTGTTCTGACTATATGCCAAAACCTATTTCCTGAAACCTTTGGTGTAATTTCTACAGCAATATCAAATTAACCATTTTTGCTAAAAGATTTAACAATTTAAAAACTCATGACATTTAAAAATTCTAAATATTAATGTACACTTTTGTATTTTTATACATATCACATGCAGTATAACAATGGGACAAAATGTAATAATTTCATCCCAGATTTTTTGGAACTGATCCAAAGTGTCAATGGCAAGAAATAGACCTCAAATTTATATTTTTGATCTGCACAAGTAATATCCTTTTTTGCTGACAATTTCAAACTCCTCCATCGTATACTGACAATTGTGTTCCAGGACATTACAAAGATCATAAAAACAATTGTGCTTACCATGATTGGTACCCAAACAGATTGCTAGAGGCTCTTTATGGCCAAATGATTGACAATGTTTCCTCCCGTGTATGAAACAGGATGATGAACTGTCCAGCAAAGTCATTTTGCTTTATATCTGTGACCATAATAATGAAGTTACATTGTTTTCTCAGTGGCTTTATCCTGAATATCATCATTCATTTCTTGCCACAGAGGAAATTTTGAATTTCTTCAGACTCCCTCTATTCTTGTCTATCTCATATATGCTGGATAGTTATAAACCAATATCATGGGCAAACCCCATAGATATGAATAATTCTCATCCCCAGAGTGAAATAAATGTGATTTATTCTTTGCATTGTTTTCTGACTTTTCTGATTATTTCCTCACGTTATCCTGGCTAGATCAATATAACACAAGTGAATAAAATACTGCTGGTCAAATTAAAAGCTCAGCATAACTCTATATACGGAGAAGAGAACCAAAAATAAATTGAAGCTGAGAGTTTGGGGTGTTGCAATATCTGACAGAAAAACTGCAAGTTTGAAAATGAGTGGTATGACTTCTGTACCAAGCTCATTCCATCAATAAGGATTTGATGCTGAGCATTTACCTGTTCATAGTTATCTGATTCTATTGAGCTACACCCACTCTCAGTTTCAGCACTCTTAATCATGAATCATGTGTCACCTACTCATTTTATGCTGCCAAACCATCATCTCCTCCTCCTCCTTCTCCTCCTCCATCCTCCTCCTCTTATTCCACTATAGTTGCTATATCAGGTCTTCTCACCAATTACATTAATTTGATTGTATTGCAGTAATATGTTACCACATTCATCTCAGTAACTTCAGATCCAGCCTGAAGTAACGTTTTTATTTACAACATAAACTGTGTAGAGAATGTTTCTTAATGAGATGCCATGCAGATGTGGATTTGTTCATTTGATTAAATAATGTAACTTTACATCATGTCTCCCATGAAACTTTATTCTTGGAATCAAATAGCAGGCACCATTATTGTAGAAGCCATTTAATGTCAGAAACCAAAGGCAAATTTCAACTCAATTCCTAGGAATTATGCAACACATGTTTACACACGCACCTGTGCAGAAAGGTGTTCCTTTAATGACTCCTCCTAGTGGAGAGTGAACATGGGAAGAGTAGGGGACATCAACTGTGGATGAAAAAAAACATCAATAGAGAAGATATTGGGGAGGTAGAAAAGCCCATATTTAAATATCAAATAATATATCAAACGTAACCACCCCCCCCCCCCCCCCCCCACACATAATTATACATATACAAGGAGCAGGTCGGGAAGGAATAATTGACAAAAAATTATTAATAACAAAACATGAAAAAGGAAGGAAAAGTAAAGCACGTTGCTTTAGATCACCTGGATCCAGGGAGAGCTAGCTATTTGGTTAAATAATTGGGGTTCATGGAAGGAAGCAGAGGGTAGTGGTGGAAGGGTGATTTTTGGAATGGAGGCATGTGATGATTGAGTGCCTCAGGGATTCGTGTTGGGCCCATTGCTGTACGCAGTTTATGTCAACGATTTGGATGAGAATGTACAAGGCAATGATTACTATGTTTGCAGATGACACAAAGTTAGTGGCATCATAGATAGTGAAGATGGTTTTCATAAGTTACAGCTGACTCTTGTCAGTTAGGCAAGAGGGCTGAGGAATGGCAAATAACCAAATAACCATATAACAATTACAGCACGGAAACAGGCCCTCTCGGCCCTTCCAGTCCGTGCCGACCATTTGTTTTTCCCCTAGTCCCCATCTACCTGCACTCAGACCATACCCCTCCATTCCCTTCACGTCCATATACCTAATCCACTTTACTCTTAAATGTTAAAATCGATCCTGCCTCCACCACTTCTGCTGGAAGCTCATTCCGCACAGCCCACCACCCTCTGAGTAAAGAAGTTCCCCCTCACGTTACCCCCGAAACTTCTGTCCCTTAATTCTCATGTCATGCCCTCTTGTTTGAAATCTTCCCTACCCTCAATGGGAAAAACGTATCCACGTTAACTCTGTCTATCCCTTTCATCATTTTAAAGACCACAATCAAGTCCCCCCTTAACCTTCTGCGCTCCAAAGAATAAAGACCTAACTTGCTCAAAATAAGGTTTTACTGCAGATAAGAGCAAGGTGTTGCATTCTCGGATGTAAAGCCCGAACAGCGCCGTTGTGGAGAAGGGAAATCGAGGGCTACAGGTGCCATAACTTCCGCTGCCATACTACCTCCCTTCACATGTAACAGTGTGGAAACAGGCCCTTCAGCTCACCAAGTCCGCACTGATTGGCGAACCATGCACACTAACTCTATCCTACACACAACAATTTTATAATTTAACCAAGCCAATTAGCCTACAACCTGTACTTCTTTGGCACTGTGAGGCAGCAATTCTACCACTGTACCACCATGCCACCCTTTATTTATTTACAGAAAGTTTTGTTTACTTGGGTTTGTGATCATAACTCATACATTTAATATACCACAATAAAATCGAGATGAGAGAAAAAAAGTCTGTCTATGTAAAGACTCATTGGAATGTTTGTTTTGCACTTCAAGCAAGGGATGGGGAAAAAGTCACCAACTATAAAACTAACCTGTTCAAAAGTATCGTAGTCCTTGCACACCAGGGTTACAAAGATTTATTTTATTTTTGTTTAAACGTTTATGTGATCAAACACTGACTTTTCAGACTGAAAAAAAATATATTATTCTGGTAGCATTTGTGGCCTGTGCTTGCTGAGATTTGTTTTGCAGTAGCCTGCTAACTCCCTGTCACAATCTCCTGGCTTATCCTTTCCTGCTAGGTAGGTTTTTCCTGCTTGAAACTAAAACCTACATCTGTAGGAACCTCCGTAGTTTAACTCTGATGGGGCCCACACGAGCTTCTGTCTCTGTAGCTGCTGCCATCTCCACCTCCCTTCATGGGGCTTTAATTGAGGGACTGGTTGGGGTAGTTGCCAAAGTCGTTGTAGCCTCTGCACTGTCTATAGTAAAGTATATAAAATTGCGAGGGGAAATGATAGGGTGAATACATAGAATCGCTTATCCAGGGTAGGAAGAATCAAAAACAAGAGGCCATGTTTTTTCAGGAGAGAGGGCGCAAGATTTAATACAAACCTGAGGGGCAACCTATTCACCCAGAGGTTGGTGAGTATATGGAACGAGCTGCCCAGAGGAGGCAGCTAAGGCAGGTACTATAACAGCATTTAAAAGACACTTAGACAGGTTTCATGGTTAGAAAAGGTTTAGAGAGATATGGGTCCAAACGTGGGCAAATTAGACTAGTTTTAGAGGAGACGTTTGGTCAGCAAGACCAGTTGGGAGAAGGGGCTTGTTTATGTGCTTTATGAATCCATGACTCTAAGTTAAAAAACTAGCCAGAAATATAGAAAATTATAGTAAATGTTTTTACAGATATTTAAAACAAAAGACTTACAAAATTAATGGCAGCCCCATAGAAAGTAAATCTGGCATTACTTATAAATGGTAAACAAGGGCTTGCAGTTCTATTTTGCTTCAGTGTTCACTGCAGAGGATACAGTAAGATCCCAGTCATTGATGTAGGAAATTGGGAAGTAGGAGGGATGGATGAACTCAGAAAATTATAATTACTAAGACAGAGTTGCTAGGCTAACTGTTTGCAGCAGCTAATTAAACAAGTGTTAGGGTCCCCGTTGAAATTGCAGAAGTGGTGATTTCAGTTTTTATAATTTTTTTTGGATTCAAGAGTGATCCCTTGTAGCGAAAAAGGAAGGGAGTCAGGAAGCAGAAAATTACAAAAACATTAGCTTAACATCTGCCACAAAGGAAAAATCTTAGAAGATAATATTAGATACTAGACTAAGTGGGACCAGCTGGGTCCCATTATCACACGGGAGGGCTGGATCCCCCAACACAATATTCCCACCTCTCCACCAGTTCATAGCAAAGGATTTGAGTACAAGAGCAGTGAGGTTCTACTGCAGGTTGTACAGGGTCTGGTGAGGCCACACCTGGGGTATTGCGTACAGTTTTGGTCTCCCTAATCTGAGGAAAGATATTCTTGCCATAGAGGGAGTGCAGAGAAGGTTCACCAGACTGATTCCTGGGATGTCAGGACTGTCTAAGAAGAAAGACTGGTATAAACTCGGTTTATACTCTCTGGAATTTAGGAAATTAAGAGGGGATCTTATAGAAACCCCCCCCCCCCCCTTACAAAATTCTAAGGGGTTGGACAGCTAGATGCAGGAAGATTGTTCCCATGTTGGGGAAGTCCAGAACACAGGAGTCCACAGTTTAAGGATAAGGGGGAAGTCTTTTAGGACCGAGATGAGAAAATCATTTTTCACACAGAGAGTGGTGAAAATCTGTGGAATTCTCTGCCACAGAAGGTAGTTGAGGCCAGTTTGTTGGTTATATTTAAGAGGGGGTTAGATGTGGCCCTCTGGCTAAAGGGATCGGGGGGTATGGAGAAGAAGGTAGTTACAGATACTGAGTTGGATGATTAGCCATGATCATATTGAATAGCGGTGCAGGCTCAAAGGGCCTAATGGCCTACTCCTGCACCTATTTTGCATGTTTCTATGTTTTCTAATTCCAATTCCCATGTGGCCAGTGCGGGGGCTTTCTAGAGTGCTTAGTATGGGTGTTGTGAGCAGAAGGGGCTGTTTCCAGAGGACTAGTATGGACATTGTGGGCCAAATGGACTAAATGTACTGGCAGCTCAGTCACTTAGGCCTGGTGGGCTGGCAGCTCAGTCACTCGGCCTGGTGGGTTTGCAGCTCAAGCCTTGGGGGCTTGGCAGTCCACTCAGGCCTGGTGGCTGCAGCTCCAGCCTGGTGGGCAGGCCTGGTGGGCTGGCAACTCGGTCACTCATGGCTGGTGGGCTGGCAGCTCAGTCACTCAGGCCTGGTGGGCTGCAGCTCAGTCAATCACAGCTGGTGGACTGGCAGCTCAATCACTCACGCTTGTGGCTGGCTGTTTGACTCACTCATGGCTGGTGGGCTGGCAGCTCAATCACTCACGGCTGATGGACTGGCTGTTGACTCACACACGGCAGATGGGCTGGCAGTTGACTCACGGCTGGTGGGCTGGCAATTGACTCACTCACGGCTGATGGGCTGGCAGTTGACTCACACACGGCTGGTGGGCTGGCAGTTGACTCACTCATGACTGTTGGGCTGGCATTGACTCACTCATGGCTGGAGGGCTCACACACACACACCCTCCATTGGGAAATTCTCAGAGTATGACAAGGCCATTGACACTTTCCGTTGAAATGATATTAACTTTTGCATTCAATTAGCAAAAAATAGGAATATTAGCTCCAAAGCAGCTGATTTTACGAAAAACATATATTGTTGGTAAGAACATTGCAGATAAAATTACTTGTAAATAAGTGCCTTTGTATATTTTTATAATACAGCCAAAAACCAATCTGACGAAGCGACCCGCCCGAAAACGTCACTTACCATTTTCTCCAGAGAGGCCTCGCCTGACCCATTGAGTTACTCTAGCATTTGTTGTCCACCTTTGGTATAAACCAGCATCTGCAATTCCTTTTTTATTACATTTTTATTGCATTTTTAATTTACCCTTTTACATAGTTAATGATTAATTACTGAAAAGAACCTTTAGCTCTTAAAGCAATGAAAACAGATGGAGGAATTTAATGGATAAGCTGCATCTGATGAGGCAACCAAATGTCAATGTTTTGAGTTTGTGACCCTGTATTTCAGGCTCCTTTATATCTTCCAATGTTCATTTTATTTATATATTTTCAGTACGGCCATTGTTATTCTTCAAGGATGATTCTTCTTTGGGTGAATAAATTATAATATATCTATTAAACCAAACAATGCTAAGCAAAAAAAAAATCACATACAGAACCAGCAAGATTGGGTTCAATCAGCATTAAAATAACTAGACTCCAGCCTTTCTGGAGTGGTAACATGCAAGCAATTAGTTGTAAATTTGTTTGTGCATTTCTGTGGTAGGAAGTGTCAATGATTATGGAACAGATGACAGATGTTGTACTGAAAGATTCCCTGAGGTTACCGTGAGATTACTTTTTGTGTAATTTATACTGGCTATGAAAGAGTGGCTGAGAGTAGTGCACATGTTCATTCATTCCACTGGGATAACAATTTTTTTGTGGGCAACCCTAAATTGTATACTTGAAGAATTTTACCTAGTCAAAGAATGAGAAAATAAATGTTTCAACTTTAATTTGAAAACTATTTACAAGCATTCGTAAGAGATTCCATTGGATTGAAAAATAATGAAAAAGGGAGGGAAAGTGAAATTGGGAAACTTCAGGTCAGTTAGCAGGGCACCGAGCAAATTTTCAAAGTAATCATGCAAAGTCACATGGTTTGGAGAAGGGGAAATCATGTTTAATTTTAGTGGATCATTTTTTAACAAAACAAAGATGTGCTGTGGATGAAGAGGAACAAGTAGATGTATAGTAAATTTATGTTTTCAGAAGGCATTTAATATTGAGCCACCATCAAAAGTTATGTGAAAATATGTTCATCGTATGGCAGGTCACATGTTGGCTTGAATAGAAAATCTGGTGTCTAACAGGAATCGACTAAGAATGAAAGTATGTTGCTTCTTGTGGCTTGCAAGTTGTAACTAGTGGCACAAGTTTCATTGTTGGGATTAAATCTTTTTTGATTTATATAAATGAGTTAGAGAAGAATACTGGTTATGATTTCCTATTCTCTCTCACAAACACACATGTACACACTTCTCTCCCCTCCTTCTCCCTTCCTCTCTCACACCTCTCCCATCCTCTCTCTTTGTCTCTCCATCCCATCCCATATAGTTCTTCTCTCCTTTTTTTTTTATTTCTTCTCTTTTTTCTTTCTTCTTTCCTGTTTTCTTTCTCACACCCCCTCCTCCTCCTTTTTTTCATCTCGTCCCTTCCCCCTTTTCCTTTCTTTTTCCCCTTTTTTTTCCTTCTTCCCTCTCCCCATTCCGCCAACCCGCCCGTCTCTCGCTCCTTTCCTCACCACACCGCCCGACCCACGGTCTCAGCCCGCCCCCCCCCCGCAATCCCCACCCCCCTCTCCCTCCCCCCCACCTAACTCTAGCCACCCCACGCCACCCCGAGTCCACCCATCCCCCGTCTTCCCTATCCTCGTTTTTTTCATTCTTTTTTTATCCAAATTTAATCCCCCGCACCGCCCCGCCCCCACCCTCCTGCCTCTTCGTCATCCCCTCCTCATTTTTTTTTTCTTTTTATTTCCCTTTTTTTCCTCCATTAACTATCTCACCTTCTCTTCCCCCCCCACTTCCCCCCTCCTCTCTTTTTTTCCGCATAACCCCTCCTTCCCGCTCTTTCTCCTCCGCCCGAGTATACAACCGCCACTCTTCATCCACACCCCCAGCCACATACACCACCCCTCCCTTTCCTCCCCCCTTCCGTTTCCCCCGTCAACCCCCCACTGGCCCCTCTCTCCCCACGAAGCCCCCCCCCCCCCACTAAGACCCACCCGCACCCCAGCAACACGCCGTGGGAACCGCCCCCCCCCCCACCTAACCGCCCCCCCCCCCTTTGTGCCCACCCCCCGCCCCCCCCCCACCACCCCCCCACCGGGGTGCCCCCCCCCTCACCCCCCCCCGCCCACCCCCACCCCCCCGCCCCCGCCCGCCCCCCGCGACCACCCCCACCCCACCCCCCCCCCCCCCCCCGGCCCCCCCCCCCCCCCACCCCTGCACTCCCTCTCCCCTTGTCTTGTTTTTTCTTTCGGCCCCCCTCATCCCACCCAGCCTCAAACATGTCCTTCCGCTCTCTCGATCCTTTCCTCTCCTTTTTCCTCCCCCCCTCCATATTTCCAAATTAATTCCCTGCAATAAATTAACTAGGAATAACCTGCTCTTTTCACTTTTATCCTGCTTGGGAAATAATGGCCCAACGAAAAATTCTCCCCCCAAAAAATCTAAAGCTTGAGGAAAAAAAAAATTACAATTGTATTTCAATCTGTACTTTCTTTGTACTTGTAACACTATAATTCTGCATCCATATCTCTTTTTGGGACTACCTGGTGTATTAATGTATGACATCATTCTTCTTCTTGCATTTGTGGCAAGCAGAAGTCCATGTAATGCCCTCCAGGCGCTTTAGCCAGTTCAACGTGCTGTTGTCGAGGGCCATGAGGTCTACCCCACCACCAGGGGGTCAGAGGACAGCGCAGTCGAAAATGATGTGCTGCGCTGTTGCTGGTCTGCTCCACACATGCAGGCTGCTGATGAACACAGCCCCTAGCGATGCATGTTGGCGTTGAACCGGACCGACCACTGTACAGAGCCAGTTCAGGCTGACCCACTCTTTGCGGGGCAGGTCCGAGCGGAGTTGGGGCTTGTGGTGTTCGGTGCAACAGTGAATTGCGGAGTCGAGAAGTCTAAGTTTCCAGCTGTTGCTCCATGCTCCTAGTGTGTTGAAACCGGAGCCACAGAGGGTCGCTGCAATGATGGCAGAAGGGACGATGAGAAGACATAATTCTACTTATACATGATATGATTTGTCTGGATAGCAATGCCAAATGGTTTTTCACTGTTTCTTGGTACATGTAACAATGTAAACCAACACCAAGATAGCAACTAATTCAGAAAACCAATAAAAGTTTTGTTTATCGTCGGAGGAATTGAACACAAAAGACGGGAGCCTTTGCTTCAGTTATATAGAGCAATTAGAAGACCACTTCATGGGTAATGTATGCAGGAAGGATTATTGAAGGTTTGACATTAATATGTTGGAAGCTGCTGAGAGAAATTTCTTAGTAAAATTATACCTGGAATGAGTCACTTGCTTTAAGAGGAAAGTTTTGGACAGGCTTTGTTTGTGTCTGTTTTGATATTAGAGGAAAGAAATGTGGTTTTACATAAACAGAAGATTTAGAGGGGAGAGGATATGTCCTAATATGGGAGAATTTAGACTTGTTAGCAGTTTTTTCAAAGTATGTGTTTTTAAAAATGCATGACAGTAAATGAGATATTTTCTGTTCTCAGAGGTTTTTTCATGAGTCATGCAGTTTTCAGAGCTCCATTTTCTCAAGCCAGTTAGAAGCATACACTTTGCATAATGTTTAAAGTTGAGGTGACCCCCAGAAAAGTAAATATGCAGAGGTGAGGGTTTAATCAATTAGTAAAAATGGAATGTGTGGTTGAGGTTACATCAGAACAAACATGATTTATTCTTAAATGGCAGAGTGGACATGGGAAGCTCCAGTACTCTACTCCTACTCCTAAATCAGTCATAAAATGTTCAAGGCCCTAATTTCAAAATTGATATTAAACATATTGCATCTGGATATTGATGCTTGTTGGTCTATACCGAACCCACCGCCAACTCCCTCCCACTAGATTTCATTAGATATGATGTCAAACGTGAACCTTGAAAATTTCAAAAACTTTTTCCTATTTCCCATCTAGAAATAAGACCATAGATGAAAAGAAAATAGACCAACATGTTTTGATATTGTGCTTAGGATGAAACTAGAACTAAGTTGGGACCAGTTAGGTACCATTCTCACACGGAACAAGAAAAAAAAAAAGAAAAAAAAAAAAAAAAAAAAAAAAAAAAAAAAAAAAAAAATGCCTGGGGGTCCCCCAAACGCAATATTCTACCACTCACCCACAGCCCCCCACCTGCCATGCGCCAGCAGACAGATGCCCGATGTTGATACACCTTGAAGCTTTTCCCCCTCCCCTTCATCGCCACCCCAAACTTCCCACTTTTGGTGGGGGGGGGGGGGGTGGGTGGGGTGGGTGGGGGGGGTGGTGGTGGGGGGTGGGGGGTGGCCCTTCCCCCTCCCCACCGCCCTCACTCACCACAAAGAAAACCCCCCTCAACCCCGGCGCGCCCCCCCCCTCCCCCCACCCATTCTTTTGACCCTCACCGCGCAAGCCATTTTCCCTGCCCATTATGGATTTCACTTTGTCAAGGATCAGCAGAATAATATAACCAAAAAAAAATAAAATAACAAAAACACAGAAAACCCCCCCAAACAATTAATAGGGCAAATAAATCTAAATAACAATAATTCATAATAATAATAACAAAATCACATTAATACTAATAATAATAATAACAATATATAACAAATTACAGCAACACGGAAACAGGGCCCACTCGGCCCTTCCAAGTTCCGGGCCGACCATTTGTTTTCCCCCCTAGTCCCCAATCTACCTGCACTCAGACCATACCCCTCCCAATCCCTTCACGTCCATATACCTATCCCACTTATATCTAAACCCTGTCTCACTGTGCGAGTTCGCCGCCCACGAAGTGACCCCGAATTTTCCAAAAAAACAAAACTCGTGGGATCACGTAGCGGGAAACTCGGAACTCGCAAGCGCAACTTAACGCCTCCGTGGCGCTAACGCAGGTACTCGGGAAACTGATTAACCATGAAAAAAAAATCAAACATGTTTTGATTTTATTTCCACAGTCAAATTAAACTGCTCTGTGTAAAATTGGAAACATTTTAACTCGAGTAATAACGTAGTGCCCCGTGCGTTTTATCTTATGGTCTCGTTGAGGTGACCCGGGAACTTTAATAATCTTTCTTTTTGCTCCGTAGAACTGAACCACAAGATTAGACACAAATGGCTTGAGTTAAAAACTCAGGCGGACCAGCAGCATCTCTGGGAGAGAAGGAAATAGTCCGAGACCCTATCTTCAGGACCTTTCCTTCGCTCCAGAGATTCAGCCTGTTCCCGCAGAGTTACACCAGCATTTCGTGTCTACATCGGCCCTTTTCAGCACTTGTCCCCGTGGCTATCACTCGTCTCCAATGAAACGCTTAAAGACCTCCCATAGGGGCAGTCCAGAGGGGTGGTGGTGGATGTTGTCCCACGTGAATGCACCATCCACCCCCCCGGGGGCCGATAGTGTGGATTGGGAAGGAAAAGCAGATCTTGGTTCACACCGGAGCTAGACCACACACAAGGCTGGAATTAACTGCCTCGCGGACAGCAGCATCTCTGGAAGCGAAGGGAATGGGTGGCAATTACGGGTAAGTCTGAAGAAAGGGGTCTCCGACTCTATACCATCTCTCCAGAGATGCTGGCCTGTTCCGCTTAGAGTTGTGTGTTGTGTCCTTCTCTCCCCACTCTGTCTATCTGTGTGATATGTGTGTGTGTCTGCTGTCGGGTCCCGGTGGCCGCCAAAGATCCCCCCGAGCTGCTTGATTCCTCTGAAAGTGGAGACAGCTGCTTGTCTGTTTGTGCAGTATGTGTTTGTGTGTGTGTGTGTGTGGAGGTGAGAGTGGTGTGTGTGTGTGGTACTGCCGGGTCCCGGTGGCCCGCACAGTCCAACCCAGCTGCTTAATTCTCTGAAGTGGTGCCAGATGCTGTCTGTGTGGTAACTGTGTGTGTGTGGGTGTGTGTGTGGTGTGTGTTGTGTGTCTCTCTCTCTCTCCCCTCACTGTCTATCTTTGTGTATCTGTGTGTGGGGTCTGATGTCGGGTCCCCGGTGGCCGTCAAAAAGTCCATCCGATCTGCCTACATTCCTCTGAAGTGGTGACCAGCTGCTGTCTGTGTGTAATCCTCTTCGGTGGGTGTGTGTGTGTTGTGTGTGTGTTGTGGTGTGGGTGTGGTGTGTGTCCTCTCTCCCCTTCTCTGTCCTATCCTTGTGTGTGTGTGTGGTGGTGTGTGTGCTGTGTGAGTGTTGTGGTGGTGTGTGGTGTGAGGTGGTCCCTCTCTCCTCTCCTCTCCTGTCCTATCCTCCTGTGTGGTTGTGTGTTGTGTGGTGTGTTGTGGTGTGTGGTTGTGTGTGGTCCACCTCTCTCCTTCCATCTCTGTCTATCTCTTGGTGTGTGTGAGTTTGATAGTGTGGTGTGTGTACTGACGGGGTCCCTGCGGCCCGCTCAGTCCACCCGAAGCCTGCTAAATACCTCTGAAGGTGTGGCTCCACGCGTCTGTGTGGATCCTCTCTCTCCTCTCTTCTCTGTGTTGTGTGTGGGTGTTGTTTGTTGTGTGTCTTGTGTGTGGTGTCCTCCTCTCTCTCTCCCTTCTCTGTCAACAGTGTGTATCTGTGGTGTGTGTCCTGATGTGGGTCCCCGGTGGCCGCTCAAAGTCCATCCGAGCTGCCTCATTCCTCTGTATGGTGACCAGCTGCTGTCTGAGTGTAGCTCTTGTGTGTTGTGTGTGTGTGGTGTGTGTTGTGGGGAGTGTGTGAGTGTGGTGTGTGTTGTGTTGTGTGTGTGTGGTCCCCTCTCGCTCTATCCCTCCTCTGTCTATCTCTGGTGTGTGTGTGTGGGTGTGTGTGTGTGTGGTGGTGATGTAACTGCGGTCCCTGCGGCAGCTCTGTCACCCGAGCTGCTTTAATTCCTCTGAAGTGTGGCCAGCTTTGCTGTTCTGTGGAGCATTCTCTCTCTGTAGTTGTGTGGTGGTGTGTGTTGTGTGTGTGTGGTGGTGTGGTGTGTGTCCCTGCGTCCTCTTGTCGGGTCCCACCAACGGCCGCTCAATGTCAGTCACCCGGCTGCTTTCGCCTTTTTTAAAATTAATTAAAATGAGATCCATTGCCGAAAAAAACGGATTTAAAAACATAAAAAAACAAGAAAATGCTTGGATAAAATGCGCATTTTCCCCATGGTAGTCATAGCAATAGATACGGCCGCGCTGAAATAAACTCAAAACCACAGCTGGAGAATGAAATATTAACATTGTTGCATATATTAAACCCCTACCATCATTCACGGTTGGCTACCAAGAGTAAACGGAGAGGAAAACTTCTAACTCGGAGCGAACTTGCTAACTCGGGAGAGGAAACGTGCAACATCGCAGCAATTACATAACCCCTTGGGAACTCGGCCCCACACCCGCTTGAACATACTACATGCAGTCCTCGTTGCGCCAGCCACGAGTCTAACACCGGGGTACCACGTGGGTCAACTCCCACATGAGACAGGGCATTAAAATGATTAAACCATGCCTCCACCACTATCTGCTGGAAGCTCCTTCCACACAGGGCAATTAATGGAAAGGCTACTAGAGAATAATATATATAACATCAGAAATAAACAGGGGTCCTGGATCAGGAACAGTCAACATGGATCTGTGGCCCTGGAAGGTCATGTTTGACAAACCTTCTTAGAAATTTTTTGAAGCGGTACCTAGGGAAATTAGGGAGAGGGTAAAGCAGTGGATGTTTGTCTCATAGCATTTCCGTTAAGGCCTTTGACAAGGTTTACCCCCATGGAAAGGATGATTAAGAAGGTTCAATCTAAGGGTGATCCTGTTGGCGACGCACGCTGGAAACAACAGATTCTGCATGGCTGAATTCCCAGAGAGTAAAGGAGGAAGGCAGAATGTCAGTTGGAAGCCGGTTCCCCGTGCAGTAGCCTTCAAGATCAGTGTATGGGACGCCTGTAGTGTATGTCCAATGAACCACAATAGATCAGGCATGTATGTGGTGTCAACAAGTGATAATAAGAATGCAGATGAATTACTAAGATAGTGATGTAGTGGAATAATCACGTAGAATACAAAGTCCCAACAGAGAGAAAAGGGCCATCATGTGAAACGTGGGCAGAAAGAATGGCCAGAAGGAGATACAATGCAGCAAAGTAGTGGAAGTGCTACATCTATTGGCAGGACAAATCCAAAATAGGTTGTAACATGGTAAAAGAAGAGAATTGAGAAAAGGTTGAGGAAACAGAGAGAATTCAACGGAAAACACAGTGGCATAGATTCCCCTAAGGTGGAAACACATGTAGAAGGGGTGGGAAAGAAAAGCCCGATTTAGTTTGCTGGCCTTATATACATCAGAGCATAGAATATAGGAAGCAGGGACGTCTGCAAAAAATATGTACAAGGCATTGTAGCCAATTCTGGAGTATGGTGTACAATATATTGTCGCCTAAAAATAAGAAGGCTGTCAACAAAATAGAGAGAGTACAGAATGAGAATTTACTAGAATGGTATGCCTGGGATCCAGCAACCTATGGTTTACAGAGACAGGTTGAACAAGGTTAAGGTCTTTAATACTTTAGGAGTGCAGAAGGTTAAGGGGGGACGATTATAAGACAGTCTTTAAATGATGAAAGGGATAGACAGAGTTGAAGTGGATAAGCTTTTACGATTAAAGGTAGGAAGATTCTAACAAGAGGGCAATGTCATGCAAATTATGGGGACGGAGGTTTAGGGGTACGTTGAGGGGGGAACTTCTATACTCAGAGGGTGGTGGCTGTGTGGAATGGTTTCCAGCAGAAGTGGTGGTGGCTAGGATCGATTTTAACATTTATAAAGTAAAGTGAATATGTATATGGACTGGAAGAGGAATGGTAGGGGTTATGGTTCTGAGCTGCTGGTTGGATGGGGAATAGGGGTAAAAACCTATGGTCGGGCACGACTGGGAAGGGCCAAGAGGGCATGTTTCCGCTTGCTGTATATGGTTTTATGGTTTTTGGTTATAAGATCCAGGGTTGATTGGCCAAGGTGCCATAGCACAGCACCTCTGTAAGTTTCCCAGTAGGTTCAAATGTGGTTACCCTGGTTCGGGGTAGACCATTCATTGGGAACATGGCTGGCCATAATGGTAAATAGAGTCCAGAGAAGCATGCGTCATTTCATCTATGAGAGGTTATCAGACTTGATCATTGAATAAAGTAGTTTGTTTTTCTAAAAAAAATATGGGGTTTTTCCTCAGATTATGTGGAGCGGACACTGATGTGTTTAAATAACAATCAACCAGGGCGGCGTCTACCTATGCAAACACAAATAGGCGAGGATGTGCCTTTAGACCAAAGCCTCGCGCAGGATGGTCCAGTGAAAGGACCTTTTCACGATTTTATGATAAATCCTGTCCTCGCAATGGAAGTATTTGGGAATGCTGTTTTGGGTTTTGTTTAAGGTTCTCTGTAAATTCCCTGGAGGTGAGGAGGGGTTATTTACTGTTATTTTTTTGTTTAAAACATTACATTGTATATATCAAACAATTTTCAATATTTGGTGTTCAGCATATTACACGGGCACCGCTTATGCTCGACCCTCGTCAGAGATATGAGGGTTCACGTCATGGGTAGAGGGAGTGAGTGTCCTGGTACCTAAGGTCTTCTTACCTCAAGTACTTAGAGCAGTTCAACAGGTATCTGAGCCTGAGAGTACAAACCTCGCTCAGCTACAGCAACGTTGTAATATGTTAGCGCACAAGCTTAATGTGTCACCATTGATTAAACAGACATTTTGAACCGGCCTGACGTCGCAACTTTATTCACCACGTATGGCTGCCACCATAAATACATTATTTGTTTATCTGTGTCAACCGAAGCAGTGGTGTCATATGAGAACTGGATCTACAGCATGAAATCACAGAGCTTTGAATTATTCTCGGAATCACTCACCAGTTTGAAGTTTGATTTTTTTTGATGAGGAGATACGGTGAGCGATTTACGTGCCTCAGCTCCTGGACTCATATCGTAAAGATCATCTGGTTAGCTTAGTCTTCTGAGTTTACTATATCACTTTGACTGTTGTTACTGTGATTTAACGCCGCCTGCTTTGAACATTTGACGCGCAGGCACACTGGCGCGGGCTTCTTCACTAATCGCTCACAGTAACCCCTCATTAAATAGGAGATCAAACTTCAAACTGGTAAGTTCTCATTTAATCTTACTATTTTATATGTTTCTAAAAGATCCCCCCTCATCCTTCTAAACTCCAGTGAATACAAGCCTAGTCTTTTCAATCTTTCCTCATATGACAGTCCCGCCATCCCAGGGACCATCTCGTGATACCTACGTTCACTGCCTCAATCACAAAGATGGTCCTTCCTCAAATTTGGGAGACCACAAACTGTACCCATACTCAAGATTGTGGTCTCACCAGAGCCCTATAAAACTGCAGAAGAAACCTCTTCTACTTTTATACCTAGAAATTCCTCGTTATGAAGGCCAACTTTCCATTAGCTTTCTTCACGGCATGCTGTTCATATGTGAAGGTTCCACCTGTTGAGGGGTTTTTCTTGCAATGATTCAAATTATTGTAGTAGATCTTCTGCAATCATGCCGCGCTCCATTGCATAGATTTGGGGTCCCAAGTTCTCATTAACGTGATCGAGATCCTTATTTTTCATCTAACAATTTGTGTGGTGGTAATCCAGAAGATGTCGTGTGATTCCAGGAATTCTGTTGGGGAAAAGTCATTAGTTCCTCAGTTACAGCATGAAAAACAAGTCATTCTTAATGTTTTCGAGGGAATAGTGTGATGCTTGGAGAATTGATGCTTATCATCAGTATCGTTTTGTGGAACCAGATACAATTGTCACAAAGTGCAGGATAGAAGAAATCAATACAATCCTCCAGTGTTTTTGCTGATTGGAATCAAGTCTTCAATTTCATCGTCTTCATTCTGTAAAATCTCGTTCTTCTCCAACTGTACAACAAAAATGGAGATAGTCGCTTTCTCCCTCTCCCCATCGAATTATTCATCTGCAATTGAAAACTTGGTGAAAAGTGTCCACATGTAGGATTTCTGGATGAAGGAATTTTCAATATCAGCATAATTTCTATTTTTCACTGTACAGCAAGTTGTCAAAAATCACCACAATCAAATGGTTAAGTAGAATGCCACCAAAGTTGGTGTTGTTTGCCTACAATGTTGAATGAGTTGTGTCTCACCGCTGCAAAGCTCTCCCTCTAATCATTGAACATTCATCCCTAAACAATGAGTTTCACTTGCCCTCATCAATGGAAGATGTTAGAGTTTTTCGCATGTTGGCAGAATGTATATTTGGCAATTGAATGGTATCTTGAATCGTGAATGTGCAGTATCTTCATCAAAACTATAATTTTGCTGTACCCAGAGGATGTGCTACAGAATAGCCACATCACGTTGACCTCCTAACTTTTGAGGAGGCCCATCGAAGAAGCTATTTAGATCATTAAAAAATGGTAAAACTCCAGGACTTTCACGGGAAGATGGTATTGGAGCAGAATTTATAAAACTTTTTGATGATATTATAATAGGCTCCACGTTTGAAGACACTTTAATGAACACATTTATGCACCAAAACAGAAGTTACCCAGAAACATTAAATGAATCTATTATAACGCTCATACCTAAATCAGATAAAAATCTGGATGATCAGATTCATAGACTTTTAATAACTGATCAAAAAAAATATTAACCAAAAATACTAGCACAAAAGAATTAATACACGTGATTAATAATGTATTCATCAGATCATACAGGATTTATACCACAAACGATATCCTCACAAACAACCTGAGAAGATTATTCAATATTAGTATACTCGAAAGAAACATTAATAAGATTTATATTATTTCATTGGAGCAGAGAAAGCTTTTGATCAGATTGATTGTCTTATTTTAATTTTGGTTATGGAATAACTTTTCAGTAAGGGAGGAGAAGTTTATAATATGCGGTTAAATCTACTGTTATACCAAGCCAACTCCCCTCGAATAATTAAATAAATCAATGTTTTAACAACTAATTTAATTTATTCTGAGGCTGTAGACAAGGTTGTTCTCTATCTCCACTACTGTTCGCACTGGGCAATTGAACCATTAGCACAACACGTGAGATTACATCCTGAACATATACGTGGTATGAAACCAAAGAAGAAACTGAAAATAAAATCTCTTTATATGCAGATGATGTTATTACTTATATTTTACAAGCGGAAATTAGTATCCTAACTATTAGATTTAATAACTCAATTTGGATTGTTGTTTTCAGGATCTAGAATTAATTGGGTTAAAGTTAACTTATTGCCAATAATGGGAAATTACCTACATATATTACATATCCTTTAAGAAACCAAATGAAAAATAATCAAATATCTTGGAATTCTTTTGTAAAAAAGATCATTATTCTTTATTTAAATCTAATTTCACCCCTATTGAATAAAACTACTTAAGAACTATCCTATATTGGAAAACATTACCTATTTCAATGCTAGTAGCTATTAATGCAAATAATAAATGATTTTTCTTCCACAATTATCATACCTGTTTTCAACTGATCCCGATATATCCTTCCTAATATTTTTTTTTAAGAAGTGCGACTTTTAAGAGCCATAGAATAATCAAAAAGACATCTATGTAAATCAAAAATGAATAGGATTGAAGGTTTTGCATTGCCTATTTTTATGTTTATACTGGGAGTTATATTAAAAATATGAATTTTTGGTTTGGAAGAAGTCGTATAAACAACCAACTGGATAAAAATGGAAAAAGGAAGATTGTTCACCTTTCGAAATTAGCTTGATTTTATTTGTATACAAACAATCAACTAAGAAAATTTATCAGAGGAAATACCAGTAATAGAAAGTGGGCATACATATTTTTCTGGAAACAATAAAGAAACATTTAAAATTAGAAAGTTACACTGGCTCTTCCAATTGTAAATAACTTACTTTTAAACTTCAATGAGATAAAGGTTTTTTTTTAATTGATGAACTATGGAATATATGAGCATGAGTGATCTCTACAGGGAAAGTTTATTCCTTTCATTTCAGGAATTACATTAAAATTACGACTACACTCAAAAGAGTTACTTTAGGATATTTCAAATTAGGAGTCTATGTTAATTCAAACACACAGGATTTTAGAAATATGAAAGGCAGAGAAATTTTAGATGTAAAGGTCTAAATACAATATACGAATACAGGAAAAATTAATATCATTATATTTATAATATTTTACTGAAAAAATGATTTATCAAAGTCGCGAAATTAAAGGCAAAGCATGGGAAAACAAATTATGCGTCAACTATTAGTGGAGACAGTATAGAATGAAAGTTTACAACTATACACACTGCCTATTAAATGCCTGACACTCCCATGTTAACACTATTACAATTTAAAGTGTTTTTACTAGGATTTACCTTTTCAAAATCCGAAATTAAACAGAAATGTTTTCAAATGTGTCTGCTATATTTGTGATAAAGACATTTAGAAGCTAATCTAACACATTCACCAAAATGTGCTAAATATTACTAATTTGGATAGAAATTTTTAAGAGGCATCTCGGAAGTAGTTAATGCAATTCTGACTCCAGGACTCCCAATAATTTATATATTAGGAATATTAGAAATGGATCAAAAACTACTTAACACACGCAATATTAATGTTATTGGTTTATAGTTTAAATAATTGGGTAAAAAAATAATACTAAAGATTTTGGAAAGGTCCTACATCCCCCACAACACAAAATGTTGTTTACAGATAATGTCGGAGGACACTTCATCTAAGAGAAGATTAAGACTTGTCTTTTGGACAAAGTTAGATCAAATTCTGAGGAATATGGTCTCCATTATTGAATCTTTAAAGGGTCAACGGGTGGTCTGGTTCGAGGGCCTGAATGAAGCCTGAATTGAAGGAATTGATGAAGAAACTATATACAATAGACCATGGATATATCGTCCAATGAAAAATATCTTGCTTGTTACTCCACACATTTTATCGATTTTCTACTTCTATTTTTTATTTATTTTTATTATATCTTCTTTACTATCTTCTTTCTGATATAAAATAATAACAAGTATAGAAGTATAAATAAGAACGACTGTAAACTTTAAAAAATATTAAGAATGTATGTGCACGAATAATATCTATTTTTCTTCTTTTTGATTTTATGTTAGGCCTTACATAATATGTATTTACTTCTAATAAAAAAAAATTTACAAAAAAATTTGAGAAGACCAAATTGGTGATAAATGTTTTTTCCCTATCCTCCTGGTAGTGCTTCTAGTGAATCAATGAAAACATAGAAGGAAGTTTCCTTTCAAGCGTTGCACAATGTTTCATACACTGCTCTCTGCTCAGCATTCAGCAGAGACTTATACTTCTCAACAAATTGCTGTTGTTTCAATTCTATTTGTTTGCAATTCCTGCAGCAATTCTGGATTGTTCATCATCAAGGTGCATCCTTTCCATTTCTTGGGAAATGAAAGATTCCATTGTTTTGTTGTAATTCTCAAGCTTGTCCTGAATATACAACAGAGCCTGATCATGAGCTTCTCATCATTCTCATGATATTAATTTCACTCATTGTTCTCCGGTTCTTTGTACTGAAGCGAGGGGCGGTCGAGGGGGGTGGGGGTTGTGAATGTCCTGCAAGTGGTGGGGAGGGGACGGCTTGAGGCAAGCATGTGTCTGAGCTGTAGGGGGAGTGCGATCATACTTGCAGCCAGGGGAAGGAGAACGGCTTGAGGTGGGAGTGTTCGGGGGGGGCGCGTCCTGCCAGTCGGAGGATGAGGGCGAGTGTCCTGCAACCGGGGGGGAAGGGGGATGGCAGCAGGCGGAGGCTGTCGGGGGGGAGGGGGATGTTTCAGGGCGGGGGCTGTCGGGGGAGGGGGATGTCTTCAGATGGGGGCTGTCTGGGAGGGAGCGTCCTGCAGAGTTAAGGGAACGGCTTCAGTCAGGGGGCTTGATGTGGGATTGGTGGGGAGGGAGGTGGGGAGAGTCCTGCAGGGGCTGTGGAGAGGATGCTTCAGGCAGGGGGTTGTTGGGGGCCAAGGCGGGAAGCATCCTAAGCCGGGGGAGGCGGGATGTCTTGCAGAGGAGGGAGGGACATGGCTTCTTGGTGGGGGCTGACAGTGGTGGGCATTCTGCAGCCAGGGCAGAGGCCGTTGCATCCTGCAGCTGGGGGAGGGGGATGGTAAGCAGGCGTATGGCTGTCGGGTGGGGGGGAGGGGGGTGAATGTCATCAAGGTGGGGGGGTAGAATCCTGTCAGCCAGGGGGTGGCATGTCTTCAGAGTGGTGGTTCTGGGTGGGTAGTGTACTGCAGCCGAGGAGGGGGACGGCTTCGGGCGGGGGCTGTAGGGCTGTCAGGGGCCAGTGTGGGGGAGCGAGTGATGGACGGTTTTCGAGTATGACGCGTGTGCTTCGGGACAGCTTCTGGACAGCTTCTGGACTCAGCCCGGCCCTCAGGTGCTTTATTCTCCTATTCGCCCACAGTGATTGACACAGTGCAGGAAGGGGCCGTCGCTTTCCGGCGATTGACAGGAGAGGAAGACCACAATTTGCTGATCTTGACGATTTTTAAACTTCATAACTTGTTTATAATTCCACCGAGGCGGAACAAACTTGTGCGCTTGGAGCAGATGGAGAACAGTGAGTATGTGGCGAAAAATCATAGCACTATGGGTACTTCTTTGCGCCAAATGTAAAAAACAACACAAACCGGAATGAGGAACAAGATGAGATTTTTTAGTTAACTACTAGATTATTTGCTTGGTTTCGGTATTGGGTTTTTAAAACTCAAAGCTTTGAAAAAAACATTTGTTTATTAGCCAAGGTGCAGAGTTAGACCATTTTGGGCCATTCGAGCCAGCCCCCTAAAATTAATTAAATTAGTTTCGTTATATTAGTGTAAATAAATGTATAGTCCTATAAGCAGAAAAATCATGTATGGACTTTGCAATACTTGTGTCAGTAATGTAAATAAATTTGTTACTAATTTTGCAAATACCCAAAAGGAGAAATTTATATCTCAGGTTTAGGTAAAGGGAGAAAAAAACTAATGGCTTGTAACAAGATGGGAACTATCTTGTTGATCACCTTTATGTGTAAATTATTAAAGTCATCATGTGAACGAGTTGAAATGAGTTTGAGGTGTCATTATGAAGAATTATTATATCTAAATTGCCTTTGATGGTAGACCTCATCTGGTTGGCATACATGTACTATCTGGTAAATCCGCAAAATAAATTAAGTGGTATTTCGGATATTGACTGTATTAACACGTTTGAGGTGGGGCTAACAAACTAGGAGGTAATTTTCAGATCTGGAGAGTGTAAGCAGCGTTTGTGTGAGCTTCTGACAAATATCCACAGGAGGCAAGGTGAACAAAAATGGAGCCCCGCTCAAACATTTCATTTTCATTGACTGCATTCTTTATTGCAAGGTGAGGCGATATTATGTCAGAGTAAAACAGGTTCATAGGACTGCCAGTGGATGATAAGAATTAGGTTTTACCATTTTATCCATAAAATATAATTATTAACAAGCATTATTGCTAACCTCTAGATTATGTTAATATTTAACCTCCTATTTCATACTGCTATATAGATAATAATTTTAAGAATATTGAACTGGTAACATAATATTAAAACCAACATAGTAACATATTTTGTTCAGACCATTAAAACCATGAATAAAAGATGCAGGATTTGAGATATTACACATAGTACTCCAAGTGTGATTACACCAATGACTTGTGCAGCTCCATCATAATATCTCAACTTTTGTACTCAATACTCTTATCAGTGAAGCCAAGCGTGCCAAAGGCCTTCTTCACCTCACTGTCTACTTAGCTCGTTACTTTCAGGGAGCCATGCACCGATACTCCCAGATCTCTGTTCTGCAACACTGTCCAGGTCTTTACCATTTACTTTTTTGATGTCCTGCCCTGGTTTGACACCTTGCTCTTGTCAGAGTTAAATTCCATTTGCTATTCCTTGGCCCATCTTTCAAAATTATCTAGATCTTGTTGTAAGGTTACATATCCTTCCACACTCTCCATTCTACTATCACTTTTTGAATCAACCTGCTAATTTACCAACAATTTTAACTACAATTGTCATTCCAAATTATTAAATGTAGATAAAAATATAACAGTGTGCGTGGTGTCCGTCATACAGCAGCACACCTCCGTCGCGGCCTTGATCGCAACCCAGCCCGTCGGTGAATGCCTCTCATCAAGAACTAACTATGGTTTATCGTGCCTACCTTTATACAGGTAGAAAGAAGTTATTAAAATGACCGCTGGTAAGTCTGGGCCAATAGCGCTGCTTCCAATCTCAAACTACAAACAAAGACACAGGGAGCTTGCATCCGAGTAAGGCAACCCCCCATAGCCCTTTGCAACTCCACTTCACCATTTCCCTCAACCCCTTTGGAAACTGTAGATTGATGATGCATGTTATCCAATCACACACAAGCTAGCATCACTAATCCACCCCACTGTTAATACTTATATTAACACTTACTTCCAGCACAGCCCAGTTCGAGCAGCTAGGATGTACTGACAACCATCCTTCATGCTGTTGAAGTCTCAGTGCTGATTAAGGATGAATTGGAATCACATACTGTGTCTGGTGCTTGTTTGCATGGTGTCAGAAGTGGGATTCGAACCCACAACTCCAATTGGAGACCAGAATGATGCGGACAGTCAGGATGGCCAGGAATGGCAAAGTCCTTCCGGGACCACATAGCCTCCTGCCCCACTTGCAACAACTTTGCGCCTCATCATCAGCAGCAGCCCCTTCTGCAACAACCTCCACCAGCTCTGCCTTGGACGTCGCTGGCGGCAGACATTTTTGAATGGTGCGGACAGCACTGCCTCGTTAAGTCGACTCCTTTTCTAACTGGTAGTAGACCAACTGACGATATTTGGCTCCCTCACCCTTCTCACATCTCCCCACCCTCCCCCCCTTTTATTTTTTTTTTTTTTTTTTTTTTTTTTTTGAGATCACATATGATCATCCAGAAATGAAAAGACACTTCTCTACCTTTGGCGCTCCCGTCAGCCTGAGAACCGACAATGGTCGGCAGTTCACCAGCCACATGTTCAAGCTTTTCGCAGACCGATGGAAATTCCAACACGTCATGAGTAGTCCCGAGTATCCACAGAGTAATGGACTCGCCAAATGCGCTGTCTGAAGCGCAAAGCACCTGTTGGAGCGAACGCACATTTCAAATTCAGACGTTTATCTCGATATCCTGAATCTCAGAAATATTGCCAGAGATGGAACCCTGGGGTCACCAGCCCAGCGACTCAGGTGCAGATTGACGAGACCTCCGGTCCTGATCGCACAACAACAGCTGGTCCCTTGGGTGCTGAAGCCTGCCACTGTCCAGAATCATCTCCAAGAGAAAGATGATATCCAGAAACGGTCATACAACAGATCCAGCAGACCATTTAAGCCTCTACTGCCGGGCCAGGTTGTCCGTGTACAAACTTCAACTGGACATTCCCGTCTGGGCACTGTTGTTAACTTGGCTGATGAACCACAATTTTATATTGTGGGCTGTGCGGGAGCGGTATACCGGAGAAGTCGACAACACCTGCTTGCTGTGCGGGAGCCTCGTCCACCGCCAGCTGATCCCTATGCTCCACCGCACCAGTTCCAGCCGCCTTTTGCCTTGTCTCCCACCCGTCCCCGCATGCCTTGCACCCCCCCACGTCCCGCGGTCATGACTAACCACAGGGCCTCACCACCTGTATGTTTCCCCTTTCAGTCACCACAAGCCTTTCCCTCGCCATTCTCGCCTCCAGGAGGAGTTTTTGGTAAGCACACGCTCGGGCTGTGTCAGTAGACCACCAGACAGATATGGCGAGTATGTTTAATTCCATGGCATGGGTGCCCTTTTTTACACTTAGTCTCTAGAGGGAAGGATGTAGATTGATGATGCATGTTAACCAATCACACACCAGCTGGCATCACTAACTCCACCCCATTGTAACACTTTTACTAACACTTAGTCCCCCAGTTCGAGCAGCTAGGATGTACTGACAACCAACCATCCTTTATGCTGTTAAAGTCTCGGTGCTGATTTTACTTCGGAGTCACGTGAGTGATTCCGTGAAGAACCCCGCCAGTCGGCATGTGGGTCATTACATCTGACACATGGCGCAGCGAACGGCTGAGAGGAGCAGTGCTTCTCCAGCGGTAAGTTTAAAAAGCCTCAGGTAAGTGTTAAACTTGGACGAGGTCTCTGCGTTTGGTAATTCTTGTTGCAGGAGGGCAAGTCCAAACATGAAGAAATCAGGAGCTGCAAGGCAAGCCGTGCCAAAAATATCACAAGCCTGCGGGACTGCGGATAGCGGGCGGCCGCATAGCTCATCCACGGACCCGCCAGTTGTATAACCAGACACAACAGACTTGGTGTCTGAGAACACTGTGCCTATGCTGGAGGGGTTAAAGGCCACCCGAAACGTCTGTCCGGCTGATAGACTCGGATGAGTCCGGTCGAGAGGGTTCGCCCTGAAGCATGGATACCGTGGTACGGGTATCCAGGATGGAGCTCCTTTTGGAGAGGATGCTCTCCGAGAGCCCACGCCAGCAACACCTACGGGGCTGCCTAGTATCTTCGTCCTGGACGAGGAGAGTATACCGGGTCAGAGTGAATCTGATGCCGATTCAGAGGGCTTAGCGTTGGAGGCTGCCCCACAGGACAAGGGGCAAGCGCCAGAGGTCCCATTCCTGACGGCCAGACTTGCCGTCCCTACCGACTCTGGTGAGCCACTTGGAGAAGCAGTAGCAGCATGGGGAAACATGCCTTTACCACCCAGAACCAGGCAAAGAGCTCTACCGATAACCATGGAGGTACATGGGCCTGGCTCTTGTTGAAAAATATTGAGAGAGAATTACCTACTGTAGATGATATGTGTATACACCTTTAATTGATAGTGACGATGTCCATGCTAACCACCCCCCCACCAGTTAGTATAATTGTAACCCACACGCCCCTAGCTCTCTCTGTGGTAATCGTGACAGACCACGTACAGCTAGGGCTATATGATGTATGATTAATAAAGTAGTGAGGACCTTAAGCTGACTGTGTACCTTCTCTACATGGCGTCAGAAGATCTTCTTCCTGCGTCTCCAGTCTATCGCGTTTTATTTTCTTAGTCCCAGTATCCCGCTCCGACATCTACCTGGCCCTGCTGAACCTCCGCAACATCTCCCGTGACCATGCCCTGGGCTCACCGGCTCAGCGACTCATGTCCCGAGTCATGAGGCCCAGGGTCCCGGTGTCTCAGCAGTCCCTGTCCCCCTCCGACTTTATACCTGCCTTGGTCCGGAAACGCATTGCCCAAAAACAGGGTATACAGAAGCGTTCCCACGACAGGTCCTGCTGTGTCCTCCGCCCTCTTCTCCCCAGCCAGGTCGTCCATATGAGATCCACGTCTGGCCGTTCCAAGCTGGCCGTGGTCGTCGGTTCTGCCGGTTCCCCTCGCTCGTACCTTGTCAACCACGATGGAAGGGTGTACCGCCGGTCCCGCCAGCATCTCCGGCTCGTGAATGAGCTCCTCTCCTCTCCCCGGCGGCTCCGTATGTCCCCCCCCCCCCCGTTGCCACTGTCGCGACCCAGTGCTTTGCCCGTTCCTCTGGGGTCAACCCCCCCCAACCCCCGTCCTCCTCCTGTCCGCCTCCCGGCTGCAGTCCCGCTTTCTCCAGTTTCCTCACCCTTCTCTTCGCCGTCCCCCCGATGCCTTCGTCGCCCAGGGGTTCTCCTGTCCATAGACCCACCATGCCCCGGCGTCGTCCCCGCTTGTTCCTGTCGGGGAAGGAGGTGATGGCGAGATGTGGACCTGGTCTGGTCGCCTGGTCAGGCCGCCGGTCCGTTACGGCGATTACGTGTGATTCTGTATTCCCGTGCTTCACTGTTTGCATTTACCCTAGCGCATGAGATGTGGTCGCCCTGTCACTCAGTGTTTGCTTTGGTAGAGGAAGGATGTAGATGATATGTGCATACACCTTTAATTGATAGTGATGATGTCCATGCTAACCACCCCCCCCCCCCCCCCCCCCCCACCAGTTAGTATAATTGTAACCCACACGCCCCTAGCTCTCTCTCTGGTGATCGTGACAGACCACGTACAGCTAGGGCTATATGATGTATGATTAATAAAGTAGTGAAGACCTTAAGCTGTCTGTGTACCTTTTCTACACCTACCAGTTGGGGGGAGGTTGCACATGTTTCTGGATGAATGGTATAAAATAACATCAAATGTGTTTATACTGCAGAGTATTCAAGGGTTTAAAATTGAATTTATTTCCAACCTTTGTCCACCCACCCAACACAAGCCAAAACGGGCACTCATCTTCTCACAAAGAGAATTTGATGATCCAAGCTGAAATACCAAAATTATGCCTCAAGGGAGTAATTGAGAAGACAATTTATCAAACTCATCAATTCGTCTCTAATGTGTTTCCTAAACCTAAGAAGGATGGTGGGTGTCGGATTATTTTAGACCTAACAGGACTTAATCCATTTGTGCAGTATCAGCATTTAAAAATGGAAACATTTTCTACTGCCAAGCAATTGCTTTCCAGGGGGTGTTATATGGCATGTATAGATCTCCAGGATGCGTATTATTCAGTGCCTGTCCATACAGACTAGTGCAAATATTTGAAATTTAGCTGGATGGGACAATTGTGGCAATTTCGAGCTCTACATAATTGATTAACCTCAGCCCCTCCCCTATTTACAAAGCTGCTAAAACCGGTACTTGGGTTATTACGGTCACAAGGCCATATTATCATGGCCTATTTGGATGACATTCTAATCAATGAAACACTTTTGACGCAGCCAAGTTATCAGTTTCTGCTGTTCAACTCATGGTGCAGAGACTAGGATTCATTGTCCACCCAGTTAAATCAAAATTGGTGCCGGTTAACCTAATTGACTATCTGAGATTCACAGTTAATTCCAATCACATGTCTGTGACTCTACCCCAGGGCAAGAGAGTAGATTTAATTGAAGGCTGCATCAAGCTCTTGAGGAAACAATCACCCTCAATTAAACAGGTCGCCAGTTTAATTGGTAAATTGGTAGCTGCCCTTCCAGCAGCCCAATATGGACCTTTGCACTACCAACATTTACAAAGGGCAAAGTTACATGCACTGAGAATACATGCAAGTCATTACAATCGGCCCATGCACTTACCATCTGAAGCCATTGCAGAAGTACAGTGGTGGATTAGAAACATTTAAAATTGTAATGGCACAATTTTGACCGAAGCACCCACACTTATTTTACAGACTGATGTTAGTGTCCTAGGTTGGGGTGCTACTGTACCAGGTCCAGCTGTGGAAGCAGATGGGATATGCATGAGGCAAAGATTCTCCAATCACATTGCATAAAATATTTAGAACTTTTAGGAGCATTTTATGGGCTCAAAGCTTATTGCACCACTAAGCATCACTTACATGTTCAGCTGCAGATTGACAACACCACGGCAGTGGCGTATGTCAATCACATGGGTGGAATCAAGTCGAAATCTTGTGATGGATTGACCAACATTATTTGGCACTGGTGCATTAAAAATAATATTTGGATATCAGCTGTCTACTTGCCAGGCAGACTCAATATGGTGGCAGACAGCAGGTCACGTAAATTCAACGACAACACCGAGTGGATGTTGAATTAGGATGTATTTAAAGAAATTGTCCTTTGGTATGGGATGCCGGATATCGATTTGTTTGCATCCAGACTTAATCACCAGGTACAGAAGTATGTTTCATGGGAACCAAACCCAGGGGCAGTGGCGCTGAATGCGTTCTCACTGCACTGGGGTGGAATGTTTTTATATGCTTTTCCCCCCTTCTCGGTGCCTGACTAAGATCAAGCAGGACTCCGCTACAGGGGTTTTGGTGGTACCCGATTTGCCTAAACAGCCATGGTTCCCACTCATTTCGGACATAATAATGCACCCTATTATAGGGGTTCCAAAACGCAAAAAATATTGGTGCACCCTGACACTGGGCACCCACACCCATTGAATGATCGAGTAAATTTGTTGATTTGCAGATTTTAAGAAGGCCGTACCTGGGTCTGGGACGATCTGATCAGACTGTGGATATCATCACGTCATCTTGGAGGGATAGTACAAAAAGGCAGTACATCTCCATATCATGAAATGGGAGGACTATTGCTTCCATAGGAACATTACTTACCACACAGCCTCCATCCCAGATGTGCTAGAATTTCTATCCCACTTACATTTCAATGCAGGGTTGAGTTATAGTGCCATCAACAGTGCCAGGAGTGCCCTGTCATCGTACCTATGCCGAGGGTCAGGACTCCAGCTGCTAGGATCTCACCCGTTAATCTCAAGATTCATGAAGGATGTGTTTAATTCTAATCCTCCTAGGCCTAGGTACTCTGAAATCTGGGATGTGAGCATGGTACTCACAGTGCTCTGTCACTGGGGAACAGCCATATCTTTGTACTTACCAAGTTAGTTATGCTCATGGCGCTTACATCAGCGCAAAGCATTCAGACTCTCCACAAACTGCGTCTGGACAGGATGGTGTCATCACAGAATCATGTTACATTTCATATCTAACAGAGCAGACCAGGGGAGTCCGGGTACAAGCTTGTATTGTCAGCTTATCCCACAGATTCACAGTTGTGTGTAGTGGCGCACTATATTGACGTCACAAAGAGCCTCATATGCAAGTGTCATCTTATTTATAAAGCACAAATAGCCACATATGCAAGTGTCATCTCAGTCCATCTCTCGATGGCTGAAGCAAGTCCTTGGGTGTGCAGGAGTTAATACTGAAAATTTTAAATCTCACTCCACCAGGGCGGCATCAACGTCAGTGGTGAGGGCAATGGACGTCCCTCTAGATCATATCCTCGTGGCCGCAGGATGGTCAAATGAATCGACTTTTCAGAGGTTCTACAACAAGCCGCTTGTTGAATCCGGGGTGTTCACCCACTCTGTGTTAAACTTTGTTTCATAGCTTCTCCCTGGGAGAGAGGAGTCGCTATTGTATTATTTTTTGTTATTTGTGAATTTAAAGCATTAACATGTTATCAGTATCATGATTCAATGTTGTTACTAATTCACTCCTCCCGAGGCAACTGCTTGCAGTGTGAAACACCTGGATTTGGATCGGCGTGAAATCACAGACCTTTAAATCTTCACGAATCACTCACATGACTGCGAAGTAAAATGGTAAGATTAAACAAGAACTTACCAGTTTGAAGTTTGATCTTTATTTTATGAGGTGTTACGATGAGTGATTACGTGCCCACCGCTCCGAACCCTCATATCACGAAGCTCATCTGGTAGTTCTAGGGTTATAATCTTACAATAATACTTCAATTGTTGTTTTTCTCTGATTTCACACCGCTGCTTTGAAGATTGATGCACATGCCGACTGGTGGTGTTCTTCTCATTGTAACTCCTCATAAAATAAAGATCAAACTTCAAACTGGTAAGTTCTCATTTAATCTTACTATTAAAGATTAACTTGAATCACATACTGTGTCTGGTGCTTATTTGCAGAAACAAAGCGCTATCAGCTGCAGACTGGCACCTAAAGCAATACATACAGAGCTCCAGACTTGGCGCACAAAGCAATACACACAGCGCTGCAGACTTGGTCCCCAAATCAATACACACGGTGCTGCAGGTTTGGCGTTTTAAACAGATCGCTGTCAGCTTAACACATGGGGGTTTAAACAAAGAGTTGTGGGCTGCAGCACTATGGGTTCCGAATATAGCGCTACTGGCCATAGTGCTATGGGGATTAAAAGTAGTGCTATCGGCTTTAAACATAGCACTATGGCCACAGCCTTATGGGTTACGTACTGTTCGGGCAAAATTCTCTTATAACATTCCACCTCTCGAACAGTCTGGTTACCGTCACATTCGTCCCGCAGGCATTACCTCGTTACATCTGGCCCACAGGCTTCACCTCGTTACATCTAGTCCACAGGCTTTAGTGAAGGCCACACGGTCTTGATGCCAATCTGCACAAACAACGTATTAATATAATTGCCAACATGATTGTCCCGATGGTCAGTCCCCAGTGCACCACTGTTGTCTACCAGCCTCCAAATATCCCAAAAGGTCACCATCCTCCCGGGGATGGAGAGGTTGTGGTCAAGGTAAGTGTCTCTGACCCTTTGAATCATCTCCATGGCTTCCAGGATGTGGTCAGCGAGGTTGGTGATGTTCCCTGAATCATCTTGAATATACTGTAAGTACAGCACTCTTGCCCGATCAAAGCACAAGTGCCCCCTTTCTCAGCCAGGATGAAATCTCGGGCCATGCTGTTCTGTAGGGCTAAGGTGTGAATGGCCTCTTTTACCCCACTCAGGGCACCTGCCATCTCGTTGGCTACTTCTTCCATTTCCCGTGCCAGCTTCACAGTACCATAGACGGGAAATGCAATAGCCCAAAACCTCTCGTCCTCTGTTATATCCCATTCCACACATCCTTGCCGTGGGTATGAGGGTAAGGATGGCAAGTGTCTCAAGTAGGGTACCACATATGCCAGGTAACAGCATCTCCTCCAGGGCATTGATCTCTCCCATGCCCTGAAGTACACCCGGGAGCCAGGGATGGGCCCACAGCCTACAGCCCACACACCCAGTAGGTTCCATTAACGGAGCGTGGGGGAGCCATCATGGTGTATATCGTACAGGTACTATTACCCAGGGAAGAGTTCATCCCCTCATAATTACAATGACAGGTACTTTTTTTACTGGACTCGTCGGCCCCTGTTAGGTGGAAGCGGTTGAATGGCGGAATGTACCACCCATCAACGCAATGACATTGACAATCAAGGGTGGTTCGGTGGCAGTTCTTAGCCGCACTATTTCAGATCTCATTACAAAAGACCACATGGACAATTGTTCGCTATGATTTAAGGGGACTTCCCACAATGAGATGCCCCATTGCCCGAGCCAGATGCTTGCCCCTTACGTCCGGGGTGACATCCGTGCCCGGGTGGTGTTAGAGAGGGACATTGTTGAAAAGTAATTATTTAGTATACTTGGAAGGATTGTAACATAGTTGTTTGAAAATTTACATCATTTGGTGATTTTGTACTATGGTGGTGGATGTGTTATAGTGGTGGGTTGTTTTATTTGGTATTGTGATCATAATTAAATAATGTATTTTTGATTTTTTTTTTAAAGTTGGATGCTCCCACTATGGTACTGGATGTGTGTACACACCCAGCACACTGAGACATTGAGCCGTTGGTCAAATTTATAGCTGAGGATGAGAAACAGGAGATACATTAATGTAGGCCAAGGTATTCACATTTTTTCTGAACACCGCAAGCAGGCAAGCAACAGTATACCAACTAAATAATTCACCCATGTCCTTCCTGACAATCACATCACCCGATTCAATAGTGATGTACCTGAAGGTACTTGAGTCTGGATTGTTCAGTCCTGGTGATACAACCTCGGACACCGCCTGCTGGTCATGTCCACACACAAAGGCAGTCTTTTTTCTGGGATGTTTAAGAAGGAATTGCAGATGCTGAAACAATTGAAGGTAGACAAAAAATGCTGGCGAAAAACAGCGGGTGAGGCAGCATCTATGGAGAGAAGGAATAGGCGACGTTTCAGTTCGAGACGCTTCTTCAGACTGATGTCGGGGTGGGCGGTAAAAGGAAAGGAAGTAGGCAGAGGCAGTAGGACTTGTGGGAGAATTGGGAAGTGGAGAGGAAGGAGGGAGAAAGTAAAGGCTGTCTAAAATTAGAGGTCAAAGTTCATACCGCTAGGGTGCAAATTACCCAAGCGAAATATGAGGTGTTGTTCCTCCAATTTGCGCTGGGCCTCACTCTGGCAATGGAGGAGGCACAGAACAGAAAGGTCAGATTGGGAATGGGAAGGGGAGTTGAAGTGCTGAGTAACCGGGTGATTACGTTGGTTTACATGGACTGAGCAGAGGTGTTCAGCGAAGTGATCGCCGCGCCTGTGCTTGGTCTCGCTTGATAGCCCTTGCTTTCTCCCTCTTTCCCCTCCCCCTTCACCTTCCCAGTTCTCCCATGTCCCACTGTCACCGCCTACTTCCTTTATTTTTCCCGCCCAAACCACCCCCCTCCACACCCCCCCCCCCCCCCCCCCCCCCCCCCCAGTCTGAAGAAGGGTCACGACCCAAAACGTTTTTTTTTTTGCAATACTTGGTATAGAGGACTTAAGATCATAGTGAGATGAGGAATATGCTTTCGGCAGTAACGATGAACATCCACAAATCTTTGTGTCTCCACCTTTGAGGTGGGCACCGAGGCATTCAGGATCTTTTTGCTGGCCTTTTCTGGAATTTTGCAGTGGCCCAAATTTTGCCACTGTACACCCAAGAAAACTACATTCGGGACAGATCATATCATCAATGCATCCAAGGCCTCAACTGTATCACTAATCTCAGTGCCGTCAGGTGTGCGATACTACTTGGTGCGAATCACCCTTGTGGGTGGCGGGACGACCAATGGTTTCCACTTGGCCTGTCCCTCCAGCACAGTGGCTCGGGCAACGCCAAAGGTGAACGTCCCCCTGCTGGTTTGTAAGGACCGGCCTCGCAAAACGTTCTTTCCCAATGTGCACTCGGGGGAGGGGGTAATGAGGACCGAAGTAGTCACAGGGGGCCCGCTTCCAATTGACATGGGAAGGGTGGTTTGGTGGGTGGGGCTGAGGGCGCCCCCTTAGCCCTCCACCAGCACCCTCGGGTCATGCATCTTCCCGGGAACCCTGAGACTATGGTATGTTCTGCCCCAGTGTCCACTAGGGGCAACCAGTACTGCACATTCCCCCTGCCCCAATGTACTGCAACGGGTACGTATGGCCTCAGGTCTCTCAGCCGGGAAAGGGATGCCGAATATATCCGCCAGGGGACCTGGCCACACCCCTATGGGATCGGGATTAAAATGCATTTTGTGTGTTCCGTTGCTTTTTATTAGTATGACTGATTAATTAATATGTGACTGGCAAATTAAATTCCTTCTATGTTGCCAAACATACTTGGCTAATAAAGTATTATTGTATTGTATATTATATTGTATTGTATAGTCAAATTCAAACATTAAGTGAGCTTGCTTGACACTTTGGATCGGATGAAACTGGACCTAATCTACTGCTTGGACATATCACCCATGGTACCTGCTCTCCCTCCCAGATCACCTCTTCTACCAGTGCAGAGGGCTCAACAGACAAATCCTTGGCACATGTGAGACAGCCTATGAGATAGATTGGGCTCTGAGTGATGTGTAGTCCTCTGGGAGCTTATTGTGGTTTTTCATCCATCTGAATACCCTGACAGCCTTTAAAAGCTCATTGCTCACAGCATTGATTTGAATGTCAGTCATTAAAAATAAATTGTAAAGACAGTTAACAAATAAGAAAGTGCATTTAATAAATAAACCTTAAAATACTAAATCTTAAAATACTAATATTACTAAATAATTTGAAAAATTGAAATAATATATCTCTGCTGTGAAATTAAAGCATGAAATGCAAACATTCATCTAGCCTCTGTCAGAGAGATTTGGAGAGAGGCCCACAGGTGCCGTTGGAAGAGAAGTAGGGGGAGGAGTGACACCCAACCGGTAAGCTTAAAAATCCAGCGCGGGGCTTGTTTTTTCAGAGGCCCACAGGAGCCGTTGGAAGAGAAGGAGGGGGGGGAGTGACACCCGACCGGTAGGCTTAAAAATCCAGCGCAGGGCTTGTTTTTTCAGAGGCCCACAGGAGCCGTTGGAAGTGGAGGAGGGGGAGGAGCGACACCCGACCGGTAAGCTTAAAAATCCAGCGCGGGGCTTGTTTTTTCAGAGGCCCACAGGAGCCGTTGGAAGAGAAGGAGGGGGAGGAGCGACACCCGACCGGTAAGCTTAAAAATCCAGCATGGGGCTTGTTTTTTCAGAGGCCCACAGGAGCCGTTGGAAGAGAAGGAGGGGGAGGAGTGACACCCGACCGGTAAGCTTAAAAATCCAGCGCGGGGCTTGTTTTTACAGAGGCCCACAGGAGCCGTTGGAAGAGAAGGAGGGGGAGGAGTGACACCCGACCGGTAAGCTTAAAAATCCAGCGCGGGGCTTGCCGAAATCCATAACGTTCCATTCGGAGAAGTGGTTTTTTTTGAGGAAGCCGCTGATTGATGGGAAGTGGACTAGGGTAAGCAGCTGATTGGCAGTCAGATTCCAGCAGTTTGTTGTGTACTTTGTATTGTGTTGATATTGTATCCTGTGTAAGGGAGGAGTATGAAGGCCAGGGCAGTGTACTGTTGTGGATGTGTGATGTGGGAGGTCAAGGAATCTGATAGCCCTCCAGACATTCACATCTGCGCCAGGTGTGTCGAGATGGGGCTCCTAAAGGTCTGTGTTAGGAACCTGGAGCAGCAGCTCAATGACCTCCGTCTGGTCAGGGAGAGTGAGGAGGTCATAGAGAGAAGCTACAGGGAGGTAGTCACTCCCAAACCACATGAGTCAGACAAGTGGATCACAGTTAGGAAGGGCAAGGGGCAGAGGCAGGGGCTAGAGAGCACCCCCGTGACTGTACACCTTGAAAATAGGTATTCCAGTTTGAGTGTTGTTGGGGTGGACAGCCTACCTGGGGGTAGCAACAGCGACCGGGCCTCAGGTACAGAGACCGGCCCTGATGCTCAGAAGCATAAGGAAAAGAAGAGGAGGGCATTAGTAATAGGGGACTCCAAAGTTAGGGGGTCAGATTGGCGATTCTGTGGACACAGTCCGGAGACCCAGATGGTAGTTTGCCTCCCTGGTGCCAGGGTCCAGGATGTGTCTGAACGTGTCCAAGATATCCTGAAAAGCGAGGGAGAGGAGCCTGAGGTCGTGGTACATATTGGTACCAATGACATAGGTAAAAAAAAGAGAAGAGGTCCTAAAAGGAGAATTTAGGGAGTTAGGAAGAGAGCTATGGAAAAGGACCACAAAGATAACAATCTCAGGACTACTTCCTGTGCCACGCGACAGTGAGAGTAGGAATGGAGCAAGGTGGAGGATAAACGCGTGGCTGAGGGACTGGTGTGGAGGGCAGGGATTCAAGTTTCTGGATCATTGGAAACTCTTTCGGGGAAGGAGTGACCTGTATAAAAAGGACAGATTGCACTTGAATCCAAGGGGGGACCAGTATCTTGGCGGGGAAATTTGCAAAGGCTACTGAGGGGACTTTAAACTAGATAGGTTGGGGGGAGGGACTCAAATAGAGATAGCTAGGAGACGGTGTCTGAGGCAGGAGGCAGAGAAGGGACGCACTCAGACCCAACATGTACGGGGGGAAGAAGAAAAAAATAAACAGAGAATAAGAGATGGTGGGTGTCTTAAACGTGTGAGCAGAGAGAAAGAGGGGTATAAAATTACAATAGAAGCAAGTGGTAGCAAGGTGAAAATTAATAGTGGCTGGCAGACAAATCCAAGAAAAATATCAAAAGGGGCCAGTTGTCAACATAATTGTATAAAGGGTAAAAGTGTTGTAAAAACAAGCCTGAAGGCTTTGTGTCTCAATGCGAGGAGCATCCGTAATAAGGTGGATGAGTTGAAGGTGCAGATAGCTATTAATGACTATGCTATAGTTGGGATCACGGAGACATGGCTCCAGGGTGATCATGGCTGGGAGCTGAACATCCAGGGATATACAATATTTAGGAGGGATAGACGGAAGGGAAAAGGAGGTGGGGTAGCGTTGCTGGTGAGAGAGGAGATTAATGCAATTGAAAGGAAGGACATTAGCATGGAGGATGTGGAATCGATATGGGTAGAGCTGCGACACGCTAAGGGGCAGAAAACACTAGTGGGAGTTGTGTTCAGGCCACCTAACAGTAGTATTGGAATTGGGGATGGCATCAAACAGGAAATTAGAAGTGCGTGCAACAAGGGTAACACAGTTATAATGGGTGACTTCAATCTGCATATGGATTGGGTGAATCAAATTGGCAGGGGTGCCAAGGAAGACGATTTCTGGGGATAGTTTTCTAAACCAGCACGTGGAGGAACCAACGAGAGAGCAGGCTATTCTCAACTGGATATTGAGTAATGAGGAAGGGTTAGTTAGCAGTCTTGTTGTGCGTGGCCCCTTGGGCAAGAGTGACCATAATATGATTTTCTTCATTAGGATGGAGAGTGACATAAGTAAGTCAGAAACAAGGGTTCTGAACTTAAACAAAGGTAACTTTGAAGGTATGAGCCGTGAATTGGCCAAGATAGACTGGCAGGTGAGTCTTAAAGGGTTGACAGTGGATGTGCAATGGAGAGTATAAAAAGACTGTATGGATGAAGTACAAAAATTGTTCATACCCGTTTGGCAAAAGAATAAATCAAGGAAGGTGGTGCATCCGTGGATAACGAGGGAAATCAAGGGATAGTATAAAAACTAAAGATGAGGCATACAAATTGGTCAAAAAAAGCAGCCTACCAGAGGACTAGGAGAAATTCAGAATCCAGCAGAGGAGGACAAAGGGCTTAATTAGGAAAGGGAAAATAGATTATGAAAGGAAACTGGCAGGGAACATAAAAATGGACTGCAAAAGGTTTTATAGATATGTGAAGAGAAAGAGACTAGTTAGAACAAATGTTGGTCCCTTGCAGTCAGAAGCAGGTGAATTGATCATGGGGAACAAGGTCATGGCAGACCAATTGAATAACTACTTTGGTTCTGTCTTTACTAAGGAAGACATAAATAATCTGCCGGAAATAGCAGTGGACAGGAGGTTAACTAAGATGGCGGAACTGAGCAAAATCCAGGTTAGCCGGGAAGTGGTGTTTGGTAAATTGAATGGATTAAAGGCCGATAAATCCCCAGGGCCAGATGGTCTGCATCACAGAGTGCTCAAGGAGGTAGCCACGGAAATAATGGATACATTAGTGATAATTTTTTAAAACTCCTTAGATTCTGGAGTAGTTCCTGAGAATAGTAAGATTAAAGGAGAACTTACCAGTTTGAAGTTTGATCTTTATTTTATGAGGAGTCGAGTTGAGGGACTACGTGAATAGAAGCCCGTACAGCCGTTGGTGCGTCAATCTTCAAAGCAGCGGAATGAATTCACAGCTAACAATGACCGAAGTATAACGGTAAGATGATAAAGCGAGAACTACCAGATGAGATCTATGAGGGTGGGAGCGGAGGGCACGTAGTCCCTCAACGCGACTCCTCATAAAATAAAGATCAAACTTCAAACTGGTAAGTTCTCGTTTAATCTTACTATTTTACTTTGGAGTCACGTGATTGACTACGTGAAGACTTCAAAGCACTGTGAATTCACGCCGCAGATCGAAATCCGCCGTTCACACTGCCTGGATTGACTCAAAAGTCGTTAACAATCAATCATGCATCATTAGCACATTTGTTAAATGAATAACAGTTTATTTACAAACAAATCATAACAAACCCCTCTAACTCAGGGGGAAAGTGTAACAGTACTCAAAACAGAATCAGCAAACATCCCGAGCCTTGAAATCGGCTTGTGATAAAATCTCTGAAAAGTCAGCTCACTGGACCATCCTGCGGCCGCGAGGATATGGTCTATTGGCACGTCCATCGCCCTTGCCGCGGACGTTGATGCCGCCCTGGTGGAATGAGATTTGAATTTATCAGTATCAATTCCAGCACTTGCCAGGACCTGCTTTAGCCACCTTGAAATTGTTTGCACCGACACCTTACTGTGTGGTTTTTTGTGACTAATAAACAATGCAGACTCTGTTCCTCTCAGAGGTTGAGTAATCTCAATGTAACGAGATAAATGTGAGACCACACACAAGCAATCATCTGCGGATATGCTGAAAACACAACCTTACATCCTGTCTTACCTCTTCTATTATGTTTAAGCAAATCATCGACATAGAATATAATGGTATCTGCCGACACATGCATTCTATCCAGCCGTAGCTTTTGCAACGTTTGTACACGCTGAGCTGAAACCAAGGCCATAAGCATGACCACCTTAATAGTTAATTTGGCTATAGATAGGCTTGTAACCGGAGCCCACTGGCGAAGAACCATAAGAACCTCACTCACATTCCAAATCCCGGTATACCTGGGTTTAGGAGGATTAGAATTGAAAACTCCCTTCATGAATCGTGAAACTAACGGATGTGTCCCTACTGTATGTAATTCTGCATTCATAGGTAAATAAGAAGACAAAGCACTTCTGGCTGAATTAATCGCACTATAACTTAATTTTTGGTCGAAATAAAGAGTTGACAAAAACTCCAATACGTCCGTGATCCCTGCAGTGTGATATACAATATTCTGCGTAGGCAGAATTGCTCCCACTTCTTTATGTAGGTGATATATTGCTGCTGTGTACTATCCCTGCAGGCCGACGTGAGCACATCCACAGTCCGATGAGACAGTCCTCTCCCCAGGTATGGCCTCCTTAAAATCTGCAAATTAACAGATCAATACGATCATGTAAAGGATGTTGATCCCCAGTGACTGGATTTACCAGTAGATTTTTATTCTTGGGAATAAGCATGTAAGGTTCCCTAGCCATTTGTAATAGAACGGGAAACCATGCTTGTGTAGGCCAATCTGGCACTACCAATACCCCTGAAGCGGAGTCTTCCTTGATCTTTTGCAAACATCTGCTGATGAGACAGAATGGAGGAAATACATACACAAACATTCCTCCCCAATGCAGTGAAAACGCATCTACTGCTACTGCCCCAAAATCTGGTTCCCATGAAACATATCGAGGTAACTGACGATTTAATCGAGATGCAAACAAGTCAATATCTGGCAATCCATACTGAACAATCATTGGTTAAATACATCCTGATTTAACATCCATTCAATGTTGTCATTAAACTGACGTGATCTAGTGTCAGCTACCGTGTTGAACCTCCCTGGCAAATAAAGTGCTGAAAGCCAGATATTTTGGTCAATACACCAGCTCCAAATCTGGTTAGCCAGTCTATCACAAGACTGTGACTTAACTCCACCCATGTGGTTTACATATGCCACTGCTGTGGTGTTGTCAATCTGAACCTGCACATGCAGATCCCTCCTTGTAGAACAATAAGCTTTGAGCCCATACCAGGTGCCCAACAACTCTAAATAATTAATCCCTCTTAGTTGAAGAAGCGATGTCTCATCCACATTCCATCTGCCTCCACAACTAGAAGACATGTCTGTTGCAACCCCAACCCAGTGCACTTACATCAGTCTGTAATATAAATGATGGTGGTTCCACCAAAACCTTCCTAAAACTTGTTGAAACATTTGCTATCCACCATTGTATGTCGGCAATCGCCCCAGCTGACAACTGCATAGGCCTATCAAAATGGCCCCTTTGTATTCTCAGTGCCTGTTCCTTTGATCGTTGTAATTGTTGATGATGCAGAGGACCATACTGCACAGCTGGAAATGCTGCCACCAACTTCCCAATTAACCTGGCTACTTGTCTGATTGAAGGCCTTTGTTCTCTAACGAGATTAACACAGTCCTCAATTAACTGATTCAATTTGTCCCTGGGCAAAGTCACCAACATGTGATTTGAATTAATGGTAAATCCCAGATAATCAATAATTTGGACTGGTGATAATTTAGATTTATCTGGATGAATCACAAATCCCAATTGCTCAAAAGTGATTTTAACAACTGAAACTGATGATTGAGTTTCAGCATGAGTCTTTCCAACAATCAGAATATCATCCAAGTAGGCCATTACCACATGCCCTTAGCTCTGAGTAACGCTAACACAGGTTTTACCAATTTAGTAAATAACCTAGGAGCTGAAGTTAGTCCATTCGGCAATGCCCTGAATTGCCATAGCTGCGACATCCAATTAAATTTCAAATACCTTCTATCATCCTCATGAATAGACACTGAGTAATACGCATCCTTCAAATCAATAGTTGCCATATAACACCCTTTGGACACTAGATGTTTGGCCGTGATAAAGGTTTCCATTTTTAAATGCCTATAACAAACAAACTCGTTCAAACTTGATAAGTCCAAAATAATTCTACACCCCCCAGTCTTTTTAGATCTGGGAAATATATTTGACACAAATTGTCGACTTTGATAGACAGAAGGCTCAATTACCCCTTTCTTATGCAACGACTGAATCTCTGCTTGAATAAGCACTTTTTCTTCATCTGGAAAAATAAGTTTACGACTAGGAAAATGTTGACTGTCCTTAGAGTAAAACTCAATTTTCACCCCTTCAATACTACTAAGTATGAACAAATCAGATGTCAACTGCTGCCATTGTTTGAGAAACAATTTTAACCTTCCCCCAATTTGAACAGGAACATCAATTAATTGATCGTCTGTTGATGTTTATCTTACCTGCATCTTTCCTTGCGGACCTTGTTGTCCTCGACCTCTTGTGAAGAAAGGCACCTTCCCCCTCAGGCTGGCAGCCTGCCAGTTCCGAAATTGGAAAGCTGAACGGCTCGTTCCTTCTCCTGCATCCACATTAGTTCCTTTCCAATATGGAGAAAACCTTTTGCCCTGCTTACCAGCCGGCTTAATGAGGGCCATAGTTTTAACATCTTCATGACAATCTTTGACTCTTTTCGCTAGGTTACCGCCAAACAACAACTTTTGTGGTGGTACACTGGGTGGTTTGCACAAACTTGCCAAACTTGGATTAAGCACTGGCCTAATAGCAGCCCTCCTGATGTTGTTGATTTCAAAAAACGCACTGCAAAGAAATCCCAGTCCATCCTGGTGTGCGTCAACCACATTGCTTGGGTCAATCACTTTTACCACAGCTGTAATACCTGCTGCCAACAGTTTCAGCACTTTTTGGAACTTCATCTCCTGGGCCCTAGCAGGCATGCCCATCTGTGACCAAATTTGGTGATTCACCACCGGCACCTTCAGGAGATCACAATTGATAGGAGCCTTATAATCTTTTGCTGCTTCCTCCAGAGCTAGCTCCTGTAACTGGTGGGAGAGCATATACTGAATGGCTTCAGCTAATTCCCCATCAATCGCCTCTCCTGCTTCTCTAGGCTGAGCAAACTTCCCAGCAATATTCGGGATTACCTCCACCCGAACTTCTTTACTGCTCTCCCCCAGCATAGACTCAGTGTCATCAAAGTGCACTGATGGAACCTCCTCCTCACAGGCAGGATAGTTCTGCAGCCCTGAAACAGGCGCTGCTAGCACAAGCTCTCCATCAGCCTGACTTGGGCAGCACTCCTCCTCATGGAGCTGGTCCCTGTCGAGCATTCTCTGTAATAAAATCTCGACTTGGGAGAGCCGTGAGCAAACGGACTCTCCAATGGAGGGTATAACCTCCTGGCCCGACTCATCTATGGGCCTCACAGACTTGCTAGTGGCCTTCCGCCCTACTGGCAAGCCTGCACTGCCCCCCGGCAGTGGGTCCGCAACCACTGGCTGTGTAGCCAGCACCGGACCAGGTGTATCAGACGGGCCTCCTTCCCCAACATTCTCCTGGACATTCTCCTTTCTAGCTGCGGAGCGCCTCGCCGACACCTTCTTTACTTTCTGCAACATATCTCCTTCTAACCGTCGCAGAAATGACCTAAGGTAAAAACTTCAACAATCTTACCTCCGTTTTTTAAACTTACCGCTCGGAGGAGCGCTGCTGCTCCAACCGCGACTGCACCAGCGTCTGACGTCATGACGCACCAACGGCTGTACGGGCTTCTATTCACGTAGTCACTCACGTGACTCCGAAGTAAAATTGGAGGATAGCTAATGTTACCCCACTTTTAAAAAAAGGAGGGAGAGAGAAAGTGGGGAATTACAGACCAGTTAGTCTAACATCGGTAGTGGGGAAACTGCTAGAGTCAGTTATTAAAGATAGGATAGCAATGCATTTGGAAAGTGGTGAAATCATTGGACAAAGTCAGCATGGATTTACAAAAGGTAAATCATGTCTGACGAATCTTATAGAATTTTATGAGGATGTAACTAGTAGAGTGGATAAGGGAGAATGAGTGGATGTGTTATTTCTGGACTTTCAGAAGGCTTTTGACAAGGTCCCACATAAGAGATTAATATATAAACTTAAAGCACACGGTATTGGTGGTTCAATAATGATGTGGACAGAGAACTGGCTGGCAGACAGGAAGCAAAGGGTAGGAGTAAACGGGTCCTTTTCAGAATGGCAGGCAGTGAGTAGTGGGGTACCGCAAGGCTCAGTGCTGGGACCCCAGCTATTTACAATATACATTAATGATTTGGTCAAGGGAATTGAATGCAACATCTCCAAATTTGCAGATGACACCAAGCTGGGGGGTATAGTTAGGTTTGAGGAGGATGCTAGGAGGCTGCAGGGTGATTTGGATAGGCTGAGTGAATGGGCAGATGCATGGCAGATGCAGTATAATGTGGATAAATGTGAGGTTATCCACTTTGGTGGCAAAAACAGGAGGGTAGACTATTATCTGAATGGTGGCAGATAAGGAAAAGGGGAGATGCAATGAGACCTGGGTGTCATGGTACACCAGTCATTGAAAGTAGGCATGCAGGTGCAGCAGGCAGTGAAGAAAGCAAATGGTATGTTAGCATTCATAGTGAAAGGATTTGAATATAGGAGCAGGGAGGTTCTACTGCAGTTGTACAGGGTTTTGGTGAGACCACACCTGGAGTATTACATACAGTTTTGGTCTCCAAATCTGAGGAAAGACATTCTTGCCATAGAGGGGATTCAGAGAAGGTTCACCAGACTGATTCCTGGGATGTCGGGACTTTCATATGAAGAAAGACTGGATAGATTCGGCTTGTACTCACTGGAATTTAGGAGATTGAGGGGGGATCTTATAGAAACTTACAAAATTCTTTAGGGGTTGGACAGGCTAGATGCAGGAAGATTGTTCCCAATGTTGGGGGAGTCCAGAACAAGGGGTCACAGTCTAAGGATAAGGGGGTTTCCTTTAGGACCGAGATGAGGAAAACATTTTTTACACAGAGAGTGGTGAGTCTCTGGAATTCACTGCCACAGAAGGTCGTTGAGGCCAGTTCATTGGCTATATTCAAGAGGGAGTTGGATGTGGCTCTTGTGGCTAAAGGGATCAGGGGGTATGGAGAGAAGGCAGGTACGGGATACTGAGTTGGATGATCAGCCATGATCATATTGAATGGCGGTGCTGGCTTGAAGGGCCGAATGGCCTACTCCTGCACCTATTTTTCAATGTTTTTATGTTTCTATGTAGGAACATTAGTTATCCGCCAGTCTGTGCCTTACAAAGTTGCAAAATTCTCCATCTACGCCCCAGCTATCTCTTCGCTTGCTTCCCATAGTTGTTGGGATATAACTCATCCGGGCCTTTGGACTCATCAATCACTATGTGTCCTATGACATTTTATCCTCCTCCTTCTCAATGCTGACCTACTCCAAATTATCCATATAGCACTCACTTAACTCACAATTTTCCAAATAACACAAAAGTGCTGGAGATCTGAAGAGGGGTCATGGAAACATAGAAACATAGAAAATAGTTGCAGGAGTAGGCCATTCGGCCCTTTGAGCCTGCACCGCCATTCAACAAGATCATGGCTGATCATCCAACTCAGTATCCCATACCAGCCTTCTCTCCATAACCCCTGATCCCTCTAGCCTTCTCTCCATACCCCACAGACCGGAAAGGTCACCTGTCCATGTCCTCCAGAGATGCTGCCTGACCTACTGAGTAACTCTAGCATCTGCAGCTCCATATGTCTCTGTCAATATTTTCCATGCCCTTCTTGGTGACATATTCATTTGGGACATCGCCCACCTTACCTGGCTCCATGCATAGATTAGCACCTTCATTCTTTAGGAGACCCACTCTTTCTCTGGTTATCCTCTTGCTCCTGATATAATTATATAATGTTTTGGAATTCTCCCTGTTTTTACTTGCCAATTATATTTGGCAATGGCAAATATATACTTGCACCCTTTTACTTTCCTAATTTGTTTCTTAAGTTCCCTTCTACACACTATACTTCTCAAGAGTCTCATGGAACACAGTGTCTATTTCTGCCATGTTTTGTTTTTGCTTTCCTGATTTAAAAAAATGTAATATCCTTTGTATTCCTCAATGCTCAATGCGTTTTACGCACGCTTTGATAGGGAGAACACTGATGTGCCTTCCCGAGCCCCCATTTGCTGTGATGGTATTTCAGTCTCAGTCACAGAGGCCGACATCAGAAAATCCTTCAGAGGGGTGGACCCTCGAAAAGTGCCTGGACCTGATGGTATACAAGGTCGTGTTGTAAAAACCTGTGCGGACCAACTGGCTGGAGTTTCTGCGGACATTTTCAACCTCTCACTTCTGAGGTCTGAGGTTCCCTCCTGCTTTAAAAGGGCATCAATTACACTGGTGCCCAAGAAGAGCAAGGTGACGTGCCTCAATGACTATCGACTAGTGGCGGTGGTGATGAAGTGCTTTGAGAGGCTGATACAAACATAGAAACATAGAAAATAGGTGCAGGAGTTGGCCATTCGGCCCTTCGAGCTTGAACCGCCATTCAATATGATCATGGCTGATCATCCAACTCCCTTATCTGCCTTTTCTCCATACCCCCTGATCCCTTTAGCCACAAGGCCCACATCTAACTCCCTCTTAAATATAGCCGATTAAATGGCCTCCACTACCTTCTGTGGCAGAGAATTCCAGAGATTAAACCACTCTTTGTGTGATTTTTTTTTTTCTCATCTCGGTCCGAAAAGATTTCCCCCTTATCCTTAAACTGTGACCCTTTGTCTTGGACTTCCCCAACATTGGGAACAATCTTCCTGCATCTAGCCTGTCCAACCCCTTAAGATTCTATAAGATACCCCACAACCTTATAAATTCTAGTGAGTACAAGCCGAGTCTATCCAGTCTTTCTTCATATGAAAGTCCCGACATCCCAGGAATCAGTCTGGTGAACCTTCTCTGTACTCCCTCTATGGCAAGAATGTCATTCCTCAGATTTGGAGACCAAAACTGTATGCAATACTCCAAGTGTGGTCTCACCAAGACCCTGTACAACTGCAGTAGAACCTCCCTACACCTATACTCAAATCCTTTTGCTATGAATGCTAACATACCATTTGCTTTCTTCACTGCCTGCTGCACCTGCATGCCTACTTTCAATGACTGGTGTACCATGACACCCAGATCTCGTTGCATCTTCCCTTTTCTTAATTGGCCACCATTCAAATAATAGTCTTTCCTGTTTTTGTCACCAACCTCACATTTCTCCACATTATACTGCATCTGCCATGCATTTGCCCACTCACCCATTCTATCCAAGTCACCTTGCAGTCTCCTAGCATCCTCCTCACAACACTGCCCCCCAGCTTCGTGTCATCCGCAAACTTGGAGATGTTGCATTCAATTCCCTCGTCCAAATCATTAATATATATTGTAAATAGCTGGGGTCCCAGCACTGAACCTTGTGGCACCCCACTAGTCACTGCCTGCCATCCTGAAAAGGACCCGTTCACTCCTACTCTTTGCTTCCTGTCTGCCAGCCAGTTCTCTATCCACATCAATACTGAACTGCCAATACCATGTGCTTTAAGTTTGCATACTAATCTCTTGTGTGGGACCTTATCGAAAGCCTTCTGAAAGTCCAGATATAACACATCCACTGGTTCTCCCTTATCCACTCTACTGGTTACATCCTCAAAAAATTCAATAAAATTCGTCAGACATGATTTACCTTTCGTAAGTCCATGCTGACTCTGTCCAATGATTTCACCACTTTCCAAATGTGCTGCTATCCCATCGTTAATAACTGACTCTAGCAGTTTCCCCACTACCGATATTAGACTAACTGGTCTGTAAATCCCCATTTTCTCTCTCCCTCCCTCTCTTGATCATGGCGCAAATCAACTCCTTCCTCAACAAAAACCTGGACTCACTGCAGTTTGCCTAGCACCACAACAGATCAACAGTGGATGCGATCTCACTGGCTCTCCACCCTGCTCTGGACCACTTGGACAACAAAAACTTATATGTCAGGCTGTTATTCATTGATTACAGCTCGGCATTTAATACAATAATCCCCTCTAAGCTAGTTAGCAAGCTGTCAGGTCTGGGTCTCTGCGCATCCCTCTGCAATTGGATCCTCGACCTCCTTATTCAAAGACTGTTCGTATTTGGTGGAAATGTGTCAACCTTGATAACAATCAGCACGGGAGCACCTCAAGGCTGCGAACTCAGCCCCCTGCTGTACTTACTCTATACTCATGACTGCGTAGATGGTCATAGTGCAAACTCCATCATCAAGTTCACTGACGACACCACTGTTGTGGGACGTATCACTGATGGGGACGAGTCAGAGTATAGAAATGAGATTGACCGATTGACCAAATGGTGCCAGCTCATTAACCTGGCCTTCAACACCAGCAAACCCAAGGAACTGATTGTGGACTTTGGAATGGGTAGGATGGGGACCCACAGTCCCGTTTATATCAATTATATGATGGAGAGGGTCAAAGAGCTTCAAATTCCTGAGTGTGCATATTTCTGAAGATCTCTCCTGGTCCCAGAACACTGATGCAATTGTTAAGAAAGCACATCAGCGACTCTACTTTCTGAGAAGATTACGTAGAGTCGGTCTGTCAAGGAGGACTCTCTCTAACTTCTGCAGGTGCACAGTAGAGAGCATGCTGACCAGTTGCATCATGGCTTGGTTCGGCAACTTGGGCGCCCAGGAGCAGAAAAACTACAAAAAGTAGTAAACACTGCCCAGTCCATCATCTGCTCTGACCTCCCTACCATCGAGGGGATCTATCGCAGTTGCTGCCTCAAAAAGGCTGGCAGCATCATCAAGGAGCCACACCATCCTGGCCACACACTCATCTTCAGGTAGAAGGTACAGGAGCCTGAAGACTGCAACGTCCTGGTTCAGAAGTAGCCATTTCCCCACAGCCATCAGGCTATTAAACTCAACTGAAACAAATCTCTGAACACTAATAGACCATTATCTGTTTATTTGCACTTTATCTGCTTATTTATTGATGTGTGTATATATTATATCATGGTGTATGGATACACTGATATGATATGTTCTGTATTCGTGCCTACTATATTCCGTTGTGCTGATGCAAAGCAAGAATTTCATTGTTCTATCTGGGACATATGATAATAATCTCTCTTGAATTGACTCTTGACTATTCCAAGATTCATTAATCTCATCATCTTTGCTTTTCACCCTTACAGAAACATGCTGGCTCTGAATTTCTTAGCTCATTTTAACAACGAAAAAAAACACTAGTCATTTTGTGCATAAGAATCTGCTCCCATGTTCAAATTGCAGGAATGCCTTTCATTTCATTAATGTACAGCTCTTGTGAAAATCCAGTCATCTTTTCCTGCACATAAATGTCTGTTGATACTCTCGTCATGTGATAATCCACATGCTGGCCTTTGTGATTGAAATCCAAGTATCAGATGCAGCTTGTTGATCCCAGCTATACTCTGATGTCATGACCTAAGATTCTTATAGGGCTTCTGCCGACAGGAAGGCAGCAGATATAATAAGGCCCATGAGTCATTATCGGAGTGACTGACCTCTTCTTCTTCACGCTTTTATATCATTAAAATCAGCCTTCTCCCAGTTCAAGACCTTACTTGAAGACTAACTTCATCCCTTTCCATAACAATATTCAAACTTAATGAATGATGGTCACTCTTCCAAAAGTGCTCCCCATCAACATGTACCAATCTGCGCAGTTTCATTTCTTAAGATAAGACCAAGTAGTGTCACAATTAGTACTTCGGTGCACCACCTTCAAGCCAAACCTATTGGAGAAGCAGGATGTCAAGTGCACCAAATAAGCAAGTCACTGCAGTCCATTTTGTAGATGCTGTGTGCAGTATCCATTGCGTACAAGTGATAGAAGGATTGCATATTTAAAGTGATGGATAGAGTACCAGTCAAATGGCTACTTTTAATTCTGGGCTTAAGATTCCTGAGAAAAGTTAAAGCAAGTAAAGAGTGTTCCATCACATTCCAGAATAATACTGTTGATGGTGGAAAGGCTTTGGTGTATTCAGGATACGAGTCATTTGCCATAAGATATACGTCTTCTAACCTATTCTGGTAGCTGACATATATGTATGTAATTGATCCAATTAAGTTTCCAACAAATGGTTATTCTTAAAATGTGAACTGTGGGTACTTGGTGATGGCTATTTATATCAAGGACAGGTATTAGAATCTCTAAATGAGGATATTCCATCCCTCAGATCATTTTGATATGAATATTACCTGTCACTTATCAGCCTGTGCATGAATGCTGTTTATGTATTGCTGCACACAGACTGTTTCATTTGCTGAGGAATTAAAAACAAAATTGATCATTACCCAATCTTCAATGTTTTAAACGTATGATGGAACTTAGCACACATTTATTTTCAGTTCATTGAAAGATCATTGTCATGAAGTGTTAACTCTATGCAGATGCAGCCTTGACCTGTTGAGAATACACAGTATTTTCAGCATTTGGTTTTAATTTTCAATAAATTCGCATGAACAAATCATTTCTCACTTTCTGCAAGGGATCACACACATAGCAATTTTGATGTACTATCGCTTCACAGGGGCCAGGGAAACAGTCCACTTCCTATCAGCTCCATTCATCCATATATGCAGAAGCTGCTGAAATGCTGCATTCTAATCAGCAAACATGTGTGGAAGAACAACACACAAGGCTGGGCAAGATTGGTGGGGAATTTCTTCTCATTGATGTGACATTAATGTGCAACTCTTTCCCACTCTCGTTGTCATTGCATCAATATCTGTAAATATTTTTCAATATCTAGATTGAGCACAAGACAGCATTAGCCTCTGCCAATTTTACAGGTAGTTATGAGGGTACTTCAGCAAGCAAAGAGCTATATTTCATCACAATCGTTTGTTTCTATTAAGTAACCTTGAAGATTTTAGTCAAATGGATTCATTAAAAAGCTCTGCAGTCACCTGCAACAGTAAATTCTGCAATGGAATTGCCAATAAATCAGATCATTAGAATTTTGTAAAGCTGTCTTACAACCAACTCTAACAATAATGGTCTAATGTTTACCCTTTCACTGTAATATCTGCAGCAATGTATAGTTTCTGCACGAATCAGAAGAACTCTGTGGCCAAATATTTTGTATACTGACACCAGCATTCATACTCCTGTTGACCACAGTTGAGGTTTGTGAAAAAATAATTAATTTGAATTAATAAATAACTTTAAATAATTAACACTTTCATTGCTCAATGAAATAGGAAATAAAATGGAAAATATTTTTCCTTGAAAAACACAAGCAATTCTGAGTATAACCCGAGTAATAGTAAGATTAAATGAGAATTTACCAGTTTGAAGTTTGATCTTTATTTTATGAAGAGTTACAATGAGCGATTGCGTGAAGACCCCACCAGTCCGCATGCGCGTCAACCTTCAAAGCAGCGGTGTGAAATCACAGATAACAGTAACTGGAGTAACATAGTAAGATTATAAACCGGACCTTTCAGTTGACCTTTATGATATTGAGGGCCGGGAGTGGTGGGCACGTAATTGCTCATCGTAACTCCTCATAAAATAAAGATCAAACTCCAAACTGGTAAATTCTCATTTAATCTTAATATTTTACTTTGGAGTCACGTGAGTGATTCCGTCAAGATTTCAAAGCTCTGTGATACGAATCCAGGCGTCTCACACTGCATCAGTTGACTCAGGAGGAGTGAATAATGAGCAATACATTGAAACATGGTACAGATGAACATGTTGATGCTTTAATTCACAAAAAAACCCCAAAATAAAACACAATAGCGACTCCTCTCTCCCTTGGGAAGCTACGAAACAGAACTTAAAACGGAATGGGTGAACACCCTGGGTTCAATAAGTGGTTTATTATAAAACCTCTGAGAAGTCAATTCATTTGACCATCCTGATCTAGAGGGACGTCCATTGCCGACCTGGTGGAGTGAGATTTAAAATTGTCAGTATTAACTCCTGCACAACCTAGCACTTGTTTCAGCCATCTTGAAATGGTCTGAACCGACACTTTCATGTGTGGGTTTTTGTGGCTAATAAACAATGCTACTTCGGAGCCTCTGAGGCTCTTGGTGACCTCGATATAACACCGCAAGTGCGCCACTACACACAGCCATAAATCCATGGGATATGCTGAGAGTACAAGCTTGAATCCTGACACCCCTGGTCTGCTTTGTTTAATTAGATCATAGATGTAAAACATAACGCCATTCCCCGATGACACCATCCTGTCCAGACGCAGTTTGTGCAATGTCTGAACCCTTTGCGGTGACACCAGCGACATGAGCATGACCAACTTTAGGGTAATCTTTGCCAATGACAAGGATGTGGCTGGACCCCACTGACGAAGCAGCGCGAGTACCACGCTCACATACCAGATTTCAGAGTACTTAAGCCTGGGGTGGGGGGACTGGAATTAAAAACACCCTTCATAAATCGTGATATTAATGGATGCGATCCCACAGACTAACGTTCCGACCCCAGGCATAGGTACGAATGGAGTGGGCACTCCTGGCACTATTGATGGTACTATAGCTCAACCCTTCATCAAAATATAACTTGGACAGAAATTCGAGCATATCTGGGATGGAAGCTGTGTGGTATGTAATGTTCCCATGTAGACAAAACCCCTCCCATTTCCTGACATGAGAGATGTACTGCTTTTTTGTACTATCCCTTCAGGACGATGTGATGAATATCCATTGGATAGTCCGAGACCCAGGTATGGCCTTCTGAGAATCTGCAAATTAACAGATTAATATGATCATACAACGGGTGTTGATCTCCAGACACAGGGTGCACCAATAGATCATGACGTTTTGGGACCATCATAATAGGCTGTGTAATAGTGTCCGATCTCCTTACAAAAGCAGATCACCAACTTTGTGACTTTCAGCATTAAAAAGCAACTGACTGAGAGATAAAAGTTATAAGGAAGGGTCTAATGTTTTATAAGTTACACTACAGAGGGGCAGCACGGTGGCGCAGCGGTAGTGTTGCTGCCTTACATCACTTGCAACGCTGGACACCCGGGTTTGATCCTGTCTACGGGTGCCTGTCTGTACGGAATTTGTACATTCTCCCCAGACCGCATGGTCTTCGGTTTCCTCCCACACTCCAAAGATGTACGGGTTTGCAGGTTAACTGGCTTGAGTTTGTACACTTGGTATAAGTGCAAAATTGTCCTCTGTGTAGGATTCTGCTAATGTGTGGGGATCACTGGTTGGTGCGGACTCGGTAGGCCCAAGGACCGGTTTCCACACTGTATCTCTCTAAAAAAAGATCCTGCAATGATCAAAAAATATACTTGACCATGTTGTATGCATTTTTTCCCCCTGAAAGCACCAAGCTTCCTGGATCTCCTGGTTGCTAACCATTATGTAACTCCCAACTTCTCATCCTATTCCCATAATGATCTGTACTTCACTGTAATGTCACTCTACTTCATCCGCCGGAAGATTGACCTCTTCAATCAACGATTCCTGGCCCACCTTAACTCCACCAAGGACCTGAAACTAGCCCGCTTCCAGGCCGCTCCTGCCGCGACTCGACTGCCCGCAGGCTCCGGGCCCAAACTCTGGCCTGCGCCTCCTGCCCGAGTCTCGCGACGCCATCTTGGCCACGAGGAGCAGCTCCAGCACTCACCAGGACGCCGCCTTCGCTGACCTTCACATCGATGCTGCTGCCGACCGTCACCTGCGTACCAATGATGCCCAGCCTCGCTGCTTCACCAGTAACTCTGAATATCTTCCCCTCCTCGATTCCTCCGACTATCGCCACCATAACGTGATCGCCGAACATCGTCGCCCCCGGGACCACCTAACATCACCGCCCCACTGGGTCCATCCAACATTGCCACCGCACTGGGCCCATCCAACATTGCCACCGCACTGGGCACGCCGGATATCACAGCCGCACCCAGCCCATCGAACCACTGTCGCACTGGGCCCATCCAACATGCCCGCCACACTGGGCCCATCCAACATTGCCTCGCACCGAGGCACACCGAACATGGTCGCCGCACCACGTCCTACTCACCTCGTCGCCTCGCCAGGCTGGCGGAACCATGCCGCCCCACCGACCATCCGCCCACATGGACCTCCCACGCATCGCCCGCCGACCCGGACTCCACTACCTGCGGACCCCTACCATAGATTCCACTGACCCTCGCCATTCCACCGACCTCCAGCAGCCCGCAGCCGTTGCCTTACCTGCAGCCTGGACTCAGCACCGGGCCTGAAGTTTCCACGCTGCAGCTTCCCACTCACTTGACTGCGCTGGGTCCTAGTGCCAGTCTCCCTAACCCTGGTAATCTCAGTGGATGTTCCACTGGGTCTTCCCCATCCCGCTCAAACCCACCTGACCCCCAGCTCTTCCCCACCCACACTACAGTCTTCATGTCACCCTCCTCTCTGACCACCCACCACCCCCCCACCAGACGTCGCCTTGGCCTCAGTCCACTCACCTGCCTTCCTCCGGCCCCAACCCCCATCCCTGCCGTGTGTTCACCATCCCCCCTGACCACCCCCTCTCCGACACTGAACGGTCGGTCATCAGCAGAGGCCTTACGTTTGTCCCCCTCCGTCCCCACCTCAATGAGTTCCGCGCCCACCACGACTTGGATCTCTTCTACCATCGCCTCCGCCTCACAGCTTTCTTCTGTGGGAAGGAGTCACCTATTGATGATCCCTTCTACTGTCTCCAAACGACCCCCTCCTTGTGGACCCCCCCTCAAGGCCTTCCGGCTTTAGACCTTTTTATTCAAAATGGGACAGCCATCAGCGGGCCATCAACCTCCTCAAATTCTCTGTCTCACTCCAATCTTTCCCCACCCCCCCCGGAACGTACAGCCATCGACTCACTCCGCAACAATCCAGACTGGGTTATTAAACCCGTCGACAAGGGAGGTACCGTGGTAGTCTGGTGCGTCGATCTCCACAAAGCTAAGGCTGCACGCCAACTCTCGGACACCTCTTCCTACTTACCCATAGACCATGACACCAAAGACGAGCACCAGGCCACTATCTCTAGCACCATCACTGACTTCATCAACTCTGGCTCCCTCCCCCCCCTTCCCCCGATCCTCCAACCTCATAATTTCCCAGCCCTGCACGGCTGGATTTTACCTTCTCCCCAAAATCCACAAGCCTAGCTGTCCTGGTAGACCCATTGTCTCTGCCTGTTTCGTACCCTACCGGACTTATTTCCACGTACCTTGACTCCATCCTATCCCCCCTGGTTAAATCCTTCCCTACCTATGTTCAAGACACCTCAGGCATTCCATTCTCTAGGCCCCCAACCCCTCATCTTCACCATGGACGTCCAGTCGCTCTACACCTCCATCCCCCACCAGGAGGGTCTCAAAGCCCTCCGGTTCTTCCTCGACCGGAGAACCAACAAATACCTGTCCACTGATACTCTCCTCCGCCTAGCAGAGTTGGTCCTCACCCTCAATAACTTCTCGTTTGACTCCTCCCATTTCCTCCAAAAACAAGGCGTAGCTATGGGCACGCGCATGGGCCCCAGCTATGCCTGCCTCTTTGTAGGGTACGTCGAACAATCCTTGTTCGGCATACCAGGGCTCCATCCCTGACCTGTACCTCCGCTACATCGACGATTGCTTTGGTGCTACCTCCTGCACCCACACACAACTGACTGACTTCATCCGCTTCACCACTAACTTCCATCCGGCGCTCAAATACACCTGGACCATTTCCAAACATTTCCCTACCATTTCATGACCTCACTATCTCCATCGCAGGTGAAAGACTTCTGACCGACAGCCATTATAAACCCACTGACTGTCTAGCTAGACTACACTTCTTCCCACCCTGCTTCCTGTAAGGTCTCCATGCCCTACTCCCAATTCCTCCGTCTACACCGCATCTGCTCCCAGGATGACGTGTTCCACAGCAGGGCATCGGAAATGTCCTCATTCTTCTGGGAACGAGGGTTCCCCTCCACTATTATAGATGAGGCTCTCACCAAGGTCTCTTCAAAACCCCATAACACTTCTCTCTCTCTCCATCCCAACACTTGTAACAAGGGCAGAGTCCCCCTAGTCCTCATCTTTCACCCCATTAGCCGTCACATACAACAAATAGCCCTCCGCCACTTTCATCACCTCCAACGTGACCCCACCACTTGCCACATCTTCCCATATCCCCCCGTCTGCTTTCTGCAAAGACCACTCCCTCCGTAACTCCCTGGTCAATTCTTCCCTTCCACACCACCCCCTCCCCAGGCACTTTCCCTTGCAGCCGCAAGATATGCTACACTTGTCATTTTACCTTCCCCTCGACTCCAAGGACCCAAGCAGTCGTTCCAGGTGCGACAGAGGCTCACCTGCATCTCCTCCAACCTCATCTATTGCATCTGCTGCTCTAGATGTCAGCTGATCTACATCGGTGAGACCAAGCATAGGCTTGCTGATCGTTTCACCGAAAACCCCCACTCAGTCCGTATTAACCAACCTAATCTCCCGGTGGCTCAGCACTTCAACTCCCCCTCCCATTCCGAATCCGACCTTTCTGTCCTGGGCCTCCTCCATGGCCAGAGTGAGCATCACCGGAAATTGGAGGAGCAGCACCTCATATTCCTCTTGGGCAGTTTGCACCCTAGCGGCATAAACATTGACTTCTCCAATTTCCGGTAGCCCATGCTGTCTCCTCCCCTTCTCAGCTCTCCCTCAGCCCTTGCGCTCCTCCTCTTCCTTTCTCCTTTCTTCTCCCCCCCCCCCCCACCCTCCCCCCCCCCCCCCCCACCCACCACCCTATCAGTCTGAGAAGGGTTTTGGCCCGAAACGTTGCCTATTTCCTTCACTCCATAGATGCTGCTGCACCCGCTGAGTTTCTCCAGCACTTTTGCCTACCCATAATGATATTTCTGTCCTGGTCCTCATTCATTCCCAGAGTGAGACCGCAGGCAAACTGTAGCTTTATTCAATGGTGCTTTATTTGTCCTGGTAATTTTTCCAGTGTCTCCTGCAGCTGACCTTGAAGCATTACCCAAGTTCACGCTCCTACTGGCCCACTCCTAGTGCCTGATGTCACACCCACCGACAAGCATTCCAGGCAGTCACCGCGGCCACGGTAACTCAGGAAGGCCTCCACCAGCTTATAACAGTATGAACATTGTCTAATCCAATTTTAGGTAACCTCTACAAACCATCCCCCTCCTCACTCAGCCCCCCCGCTTTCTTTAACCCCCCCCCCCCCCCTGCCCTTGCACCTATTCTTTCTCCCTCCCCGTATATTCTTCCTCTGGCTTCACAATTTGCAAATCTTCAATCCTATTGTCGCACACTTTGTTCCTACTATCTGCCTATCAAAAAAAATCCCTCACCTGAGTCTAATTTCTACCTACCATAATTTGTCCTGTCTCTCCTCTCTCCCGGATTCCATTCCCTCCCCCCTACCTCATGCCACTACAATCAATTTGAAGAAATATCCCAACTCAAAAGTCATTTATCCATGTTCTCCAGAAATGCTGCCTGACTTGCTGAGTTACTCCAGCACTTTGTGTCCTTTCCTGAAAACCAGCATCCGCAGTTCCTTGTTTCTACTGTACATACATATACCTTGACACAGGAAGTGATTGCAAAATAGAATGATGAATGATAGAGGGTTAGGTCACTATACAGCCCATCATGGGGAGAAGCTTCTTCTCCAGACTGGTACAATCTCTGAACCATGAGATACCTACTTCATCCAGGACCTATAACAATTTTAGCTTAGAAAACAAAGGGTAAATCTCATTTCAAAGTGCTCAATTGACATACTTGTTTCAGTTAATCCCTGAATGTCTGTCTACCTGCTGGTGTCTGAGATTGGTGTGTGTATGGTTTCCTCAATGACTATTGATCGTGTCTGGATTTCTGTCTGCTCGATCAACTTTGGTGATGTGTGTGTGGATATATGCTTGACTATCTTTGTGTCTGACAATGAATCCACTCACTATTACTCAAGTTATACCGCCTGCAGAAGTTATGTGCTTTCAAGGCTGAATTTGTTGTAAGTCTGAATGATCTGTTACTCCTCTCTGATAACCTGAGTACTGCGTGTTGCGTGAGATTTAGTGTTAATTTATTGGGGGAAAGGTGTCCTGCCAAGTGAAACTACACCTGTGAACAGTATGATGACAATCTAAAACCACTATCCTAATGCCCTGGTATGAGTCAGCTATGGTGAGCAATGTAGTTCTCATTGCAGTCCAAATGAATTCTAAGGGTAGTATGTCTGAATGATTTGATACCAAATGTCATTGCCTTAAATACAAACAGCTAAATATTTAAATATTGGCTTTGGGGCAGAAATCAGCAGATTGTGACTCACAATTTGTGATGAGGATAATTAGGATAGAGAACTGCCTAGGGTAATCTCCTCAGTACCATTAACTTTGCTTCCTGTATGCTTTACATTTGGTGCCCCCCCCACACCCCCCCATGGTTTTGCTACCTATGAAGAATAATTAGTGTGTGAGTTAACTCCTCACATATGTCTTTAGTGTCTCACAGTAATTCCAAGGGACATGCCTGAGTAACAGTTGGACCAAATTAGATGAAGCTCTTATCTACATCTTTCCTGTTTACATTGAGTGGGGACATTGTAAAAAGGGTACTGCAACTCTTCAAATAGCTATGTCTTTATTTTAAACATCGTGCTCGGTATTGCATACTTCCAGATTCTCCCTGGAATGTTAAATAGAAGTAAATTTTAAACCTGAATATTCTGTCAGGTAAGTCCATGAATGGTAGGCAGTGGAAGTTCAAAGACCAATGTACTCATATATTTAACCTAAAATGTACTGTGACAGATGTATCATTCAAAATATATTTTACTTAAACGACATGCAAGTATATAATTCATTCAACAGAAGTTATCAAAGGAATATCACCTCAGAATGATCAAATTATTTTCTTTTTTTGGTTTCTATTTGCTTCTGTGAAGCCTCTGGGATAATTTTCCACATTGAATGAATGTCTTAATGCAGATTGTTATTGTAATTATCATCTTTCCATCAAATAAATTTCAATATAGAAATAACTTCAAATAGTTATCAGCTTAGTCAAGTGCAGCTACTTTAACATTTGACATTGTATGAATGTGAATGCAATGAAAAAAGGAGCACACAAACTGGAAAGCACAGAAATGAAGTGGATTTTTTTGAGAGATAACCTTTCCTGCTGTGGTTGTTTGGGGGAGTGTGCATAATTGACCTGTTTGTCCTAA